>JAJKFI010000349.1:55210-80013 GCA_029204185.1 Lerista edwardsae
GAATTATTGTACGTGTTGTTAGGTATATGCTCTGCATATCATTTGCTAAAAATAGAATAGTGACCTAAAGAAGTGGACTGAACAATCTTCAAGTTAAATGTTTAATGCTTTTAAATACTCTCTTCAGTTGGTATATGCTCTGCATATTATTATTTAAAAAAATAGAACAGGGACTTAAAGAAGATGATTGGATAATGGCCAAGTTAAATCTTTAATGTTTTTAATATTTTTTAAAAAACTGTTTTACTTATTGGAGTTACATTGTGGTAAACTTATGGAAGGACAGTAGAATAAATGCTATAAGTCAATGTAGTAGGATATAGAAATGTTGGGTTAGAGTTAATTAGATAATTATAAATGGAAAATAAGAGATACTAAGTTTTGTATACAAGATAATTAAGTAATGTTAAAGTTATGCTATACAAACATTTATACAAGTAAGATAACTAATGCTGTAATCAGTGTGAAACATTTGTGTGAACCTTTGTATCCCCCTTCCTTTGTATTATCCCTTCCATTCCCCAGTATCTAAATATATAAAAATAAAAAATTTTCCTTCAAAAAAATCTGTGGAACTCCTTGCCACAGGAGGTGGTGATGACATCTGGCCTAGGTGCCTTTAAAAGGGGATTGGGCAGATTTCTGGAGGAAAAGTCCATCGCAGGCTACAGGCCATGATGGGTAGTGCAACCTCTTTATTTTTAGAAGTAAGCTACCACAGAATGCCAGGTGCAAGCGAGTGGCAACAGGATGCAGGAATCTGCTTTGACAGCAGACTTGTGTGCTCCCTGAGACATCTGGTGGGCACTGTGAGATACAAGAAGCTGGACTAGATGGGCATTGGGCCTGATCCTGCGGGGCTCTTCTCATGGTCTGAGGCACATGCGGCTTCCCAGCCATGATTTCCCAACTGTTAAAGGCCTTGCCTGTTCTTAAAAGCTGCTGCTGCTTCTCCTTTGTGTTTTAATTGTGATGGCCGTCTCCTACACACGAGCCTTAATCCAGTGGAGAAAACAAGTTCCCCACATCACAAGGGACATCATTTCCACCTTCCTCATATGGTTTTCTTCCACCCAGGCCCACCTTATGAACGTCTTTTGGACACTGAAGGGCCTTTTGTCAAATATGACTCCCATATTCCCGTCTCAAGCCGACACAGGAAACACCCTAATGGGAGCTTAAAGCTATCAATGCAGCCATTATTATTTCAAGAAACTGCTTTAAAAATAATCATTTCTCACAGGCATGATTATGATTTATATAATTGAAACACCTTCTGTGAATGTGAAGGGAGGCTTGTGAAGGGAGACTGAAATGCTTTCCTCACTCATCATTAATGGATTGATGGGGTTTTTCCTCGTGTGTGGATTCTATGGTGCAAATTCAGGCTTGAGCTCTGACTGAAGCTCTTTCCGCACTCCAAGCATTTATATGGCTTCTCCCCTGTGTGGGTTCTTTGATGCACAGTCAGTTGTCCATTTAGGATAAAGCTCTTTCCACACTCCAAGCATTGATACAGTTTCTCCCCTGTGTGGGTTCTCTGATGCACAGTCAAGGCTGAGCTATAAGTGAAGCTTTTTCCACACTCCAAGCATTTATATGGTTTCTGCCCTGTGTGGGTTCTTTGATGCAGAGTCAGGCTTGTGCTTTGACTGAAGCTCTTTCCACACTCAAAGCATTTATATGGTTTCTCCCCTGTGTGGGTTCTTTGATGCACAGTCAGTTGTCCATTTTCGCTAAAGGTCTTTCCACACTCCAAGCATTGATATGGCTTCTCCCCTGTGTGAGTTCTTTGATGCGCAGTCAGTTGTCCATTTCGGCAAAAGGTCTTTCCACACTCCAAGCACTGATATGGTTTCTGCCCTGTGTGGGTTCTTTGATGCACAGTCAGGCTTGAGTTTATAGTGAAGCTCTTTCCACACTCCAAGCACTGATATGGTTTCTCCCCTGTGTGAGTTCTTCGATGCAGAGTCAGGACTGAGCTTTGACTGAAGCTTCTTCCACATTCCAAGCATTTATATGTTTTTTCCCCTGTGTGTTTTCTTCGATGTGTTCTAGGCTCGGATTTGCTGCTGGAAGTCTTTGCAGATGGGGTGCAGGCTTCCTTCCTCTTTCCAAATTCCTTTTCTGGATCATGCAGGAAGACACTGAAATCCCCACCCTGATGAGCATCAGCTTCACTTCTCACTTCCTCTTTCTGGTTTTCCGCCTGCCTCTTTGGTCGGTCTTGTGGCCCGGCTCTCTCCCTTGCATGGCTCCTTTCATGGGAAGCGACACGTTTGCGTGTCCTGAAGCTCTTCCTCCACTCCGAGCACTGAAGTGGTTCTTTTCCTTTCTGGATTTTGCTCCGTTTATTAATGCTGGATTTAAAACTGGCTGTTCCCTCACTCAAAGGATGCATCTCCCTTCGCCCTCCTCTGTGAGGATCCTCCTCAATTGGGATTCTCTGGAGAGAAACGATGAGTTTCGTCCTCCAGAAGTGTGCTGGGATTTCATGCAGGGGATAACTCTGGCCAACAAGAGGTTCCGTCCTCCAGGCAGCTGCTGGGCTTCCCTCTGGCCTCCCTGATCCGTCCTGGTCTCCAAGAGCCTCTCTCTTTGGGTCAGGCCTGATCCTTTCTGGCGACAGCACTTGTGGCTCCTGCTGGCCACCGCGGTCTTGTCCTTGGCTTCCTGGAACAGGGGGAGCATCCTGAGTCGCTATGCAAACAGAGAGATGGAAGCTCTGATCTAATGTCAGGGCAGTGCTGGGGGGGCTGTGAGCTGCCCCGGCAATGGCGGCCCAAACCTGACAGAAGCCCGGGAGAAACACCGGCAAGGAGGCCAGCGCCAGTTGAGACCCTGGGCCTGATCCGCCACTGGAGCATGCTGCAATACGTCTCCTGCTCTGTAGCAGGAAGGAGTTTGGGGGCAAAGGGCCTGGGAGGGGGGCAGAAATAAGATCCTTCCTCCCAAGCATGGTGGAGGATGAATCCCAACCCCCTTCCTGGGCCTGATCCCTGTGCACGGAGCAATGCGCATTTGCACCAGTGATCTGTACCTGCCTCACAACCTTCTGTGGCCTCTAGAACCCGTCTGGAGCTGGGAAATTGACAGGCTGCCCACACAACTGCCGCGGATCCAGAGTGGACAGGGGGTGCTCTTCTCCCTCTCGCACAACACCAGAACCAGGGGACGGATGAACTGCTGTCCTCTGCACTGATTTCCCAGAGGAAAGGGGGGGGGAAAGGCCTCCCTGCTGCAGACCTGAGCCCAAGTCAGTCCTGCCGTTTTTCCACTACACAACCCCACGCAGAAGGCCCCAGGTTCAGTCCTTGGCAGAGTCTCCAGGTGGGGCTCGGAAGATCCCCCGGAAACCCTGGAGAGCCACATCGAGTCAGTGCAGAGAGCACCAGCCTGGACGGACCAAGGGCCTGACTCTGCCAAGGCAGCTTCCATGCTCAGCCCTGCGCAGTCTCCGGATTCTGCCTGCGAGCTGGTCGTGGACGTGACTGGAGTGCAGCTGGGATCCTGCGCCTTGGAAAGCTGCACAGCAGGCAGTGGAGGACCAGGAACTGGCCCACCCGTGAGGCCAACTGAGACCCTCGCCTCAGGCAGCAGTGAGTGGGGGGGCACCTTATCCACCCACTGGCCTGAATTGCCCCCCTCCCACCCCCTGACATGGGCAAGGAAGAGGAGGACAGAGCAGAAGAGGAAATGCGGAGGAGAGAAAGTGATGCTCTGGTCCTCAGAGCCTGCCAGCAGTTTCAGACTATGCGGCTCAGCCCAGCTGCTGTTGTGGGTTGCAGGGGATGAGGCCAGAATGCCAGGTGTGCTTTGCTGACTCCTCCTGACAAGGCCAGGTTGCCCCACCAGAGGGGAGTTTCTAGTGTGCTGAAGGGTCCCCCCCCTTTCGCCACAGAGCCCTTTGGGTCCCACAGGCCCAGCACACTCTGGCCCAGAGTGATGGTTGTGTTGAGCAGCACTGTGCATCATGGGGTTACCTGCCGATTCCTCTTCCTGCTTGAGGTCCTGGGGAAGTGCCCACTCCCCTTCTTCCAGCTGGGAAACGGAAGCAGGTTTGGGACATTCCGCTGAGAGGGAAACAAGGAGAGGAGTTACTTGCGACTCTCAAACATCAGGGCTTTCCAAAACAACCTGGAGGTCACCCAGCAAAGCTATGTGGCTCCCTGGATGGAATTAGGGGGAACTGAAGGTTGTCTGGAATCCTGACCTGCTTCCTTTTAAAAAGAGAATCCCCCATGTGGTTAATCGGGTCAGGGCTCCAGCAGGACCCCCTTGCAGAAGGCCAATCACAGCCCAGCCCCACACTGGGGACCTCAGGCACAGGCGATGGGTGACCACACCCCCTTCAGGCAAGCCTGACCAACCCCACACATTGCCCCATGAAGGACAGGCAGAGCTTGAAAAATTCCCCCAGCAGCAGCACCTCATTCCGGACAAACCATCCATCAACGGGCTCAGACGCTGGACGATGGGGAGGGAAAGTATTCCAAGACCCAGCCAGCCCCGTCAGTCCCAAGTGGCTCCTTTGGCAGGCCGGGCATCTCCCAAAATGGGACTCTGCACTTCTCCCAACTGATTATCTAGACATTCACATCCTGTCGCTCGATCCTCAAAGGACATCCGTCAGGCCAAGCTCAGCTCCACAACCGGGAGGCACAGCAGACATGCCCAGGGCGCACCTTCCAGCCCCACACGCCCCACTGATGTGCTACAATCCTGACAGTGACAGTCACAGAAGAGCATCTCCTGCTTTTGGTTCCTCCCCTCCCCAGGCCCAGGAGAGAGAACATCCTTACCCAGAGAGGCCACAATCCCATCACGCTCCAGCTTGACCTCCCTGGACTGAGCCTGTTGGCCTGGATCCAGCAGAGTCCCCTCCTCCTCCTCCTCGAAATGCACCGTCACGTCCTCAAGGGACATCAGGCCCTGGAAGGAGAAAAACATCTTGCTCTATAAATAATGTCCCACCTCCTTAACCCAACCTCTGCCTCATTCTCAGTCTGCAAAGAGAAATTAAGGAGGGAGCAGATGGGGATTGTTCTGCAGCATTTTGGGCAGACCTGACCGGCTGGTTCCCTGCAGTCCTTTGTTCTCTCCTTTTCCCCCCTCAGGGGCGAGGTTGACCCTCCAGGAAGCATCTAGACCGGAAGGGGAACATCAGGCAGGCAACTGGAACAGCCAACTCCAGGGTTCAGCCTCAGAGCCCAGAGTTCTGACATGCACACGCTCTTGCAGACCTTCCCGGGCTTTGTCCTTGGCTTACTTGGGGCGCAATCCTGACTCATTTTCCAGCACTGATGTAGCTGTGCCAATGGGGCAGCTGCTGCCTTCTGCGCTTGGGGGGGGGGCAGTCACGGAGGCCTCCTCAAAGTAAGCAGATGTCTCCCCCTCGCACTGCCCTTGCTCTGGGGCTGGGAAGCCGGCTAGGATTGCGCCCCGAGCACTCAAGGGAAGGCCCACCTGGATCCGGAGGGGAGTCCACGTTCCCTGGGCCTGGTCTTGCTGAGAACCACGTGCTACAATCCGCTGCCTGCAGCCCTGCGAGAACCTCAGCCTGGCTTCAGTCCCCTCCGCCGGCCGACACACCTGCACCAGCCCCCTGCAAGGCCCGTCTAGCACCCCCCAAACCACCCTGGCCCAGAACTGGGACCCTGCAGCTGGGCCACGGAGCTCCGTGGGCAGAGGAGAGGGCAGAGGCTCCCTGGGGGAACGTGACCCTGTTCCTGAGGGGGGTGCTGGGTGCAGATTCGTCCTGGGCGGCTGGGGAGGAAAGCCTCTCGTCGCCCCAGCAGGAGTGGTCAAAGGGCCCCCTGAGGCAGTGGGGAAGGAGGGAGGAATTCTGCATTCCAAGGAGCCTCTGATAACATGCAAGGACAGTTTAATGGAAGAGGACCAGTCACCAGGCTTTACTGGGTTTACTGGTCACTGGGCAGCAGTCCAACCCCTGGAGTTCTGTGGATCTCACACACGCGCTTCTGACGGGGCAGATCTGATATCTGGCAGCACCACAAATGTTTATATGCACTCCTTGAAGACCTGCAAGAAAGATGGAGGCACCAAGGCAGTTTCTCACCCTGAGGATCTGCCCCTTACCTGAGCAGGCTGCAGAGCTACTGATCCTGTTCCATGCACAGGAGGACACCGTCTGGATCGTGGCCCCGATGCCATTCCACTGCCTGTGAGGGCGACAAACACAATGGCCTCTTCATGCCTGTTTGAACTTCCCCCCCCCGCACAATTTATTTATTTATTTATTTATTAAATTTGTACCCCGCCTTTTTGCCTGGAGGCACCCAAGGCGGCATTACAATATAAATATAAAATAGAATATAAAAATTAACATAAAAAAATTAAAAACAATATTAAAAACAATACAATAAAACAAGGTTAAAACCAAAACAATACAATTTAAAAGCAACAAACCCAGTGGATCATAAAATAGAATATAAAAATATAACAAACCAGCCAGCCCGCCAACCTGTCAACAGTTAAAAGCTTTTTGGAATAAAAGGTCTTCAGCCCCCGCCGAAATGTAAACAAAGAGGGAGCAGTTCTCAGTTCTAAGGGGAGGGAGTTCCAAAGTTGGGGGGCCACCACCGAGAAGGCCCTCTTCCTGGCCGCCACCCCTCTCACTTCTCCTGGTGGCGGCACAGTCAAAAGGGCCCCCCCCAGGTTACCTCAGAGCATGGGTAGGATTGTATGGAAGGAGGCGGACCCTCAAATACCCCGGACCCGAGCCGTAAAGGGCTTTAAAAGTCAACTTTGAATTGGGCCCGGAACAGAACCGGCAGCCAGTGCAGTCGCCAAAGCAATGGCTCGACATAGTCAAACCGACGTGCCCCAGCAACCACCCGAGCCACCGCGTTCTGTACTAGTTGTAATTTCCGGACCGTCTTCAAAGGCAGCCCCACGTAGAGCGCATTGCAATACTCTAATCTAGATGTCACTAGGGCGTGGGTCACTGTGGCCAGGTCCGCACAGCTCAGGTACGGCCGCAGCTGGCGAATCAGCCGAAGCTGAGCAAAGGCTCCCCTGGCCACCACTGCCACCTGGGACTCCAGGTGTAGCTGTGAATCCAGGAGAACCCCCAAGCTGCGAACCTGCTCTCCCAATTTGGGACTCTCCTCCCATTTGCTCCACAGCTCTGGCTCTGGCCCAGAAGTGCCCCAATGGGATGAGCCCCACACATCTTGATTCACTGTCTTCCTCTCCTCCCTTCTGCTCTTGGTGCCAATTTCTCCCCCTCTCAGCCTGCCCAGTCTCCTTCCTCTCCTGCAGGAAAACTGCTGGCCAAACAGGCTTCTGCAAGCCCTTTCCAGGCCCACCCAAAAAACCCCTTTCCTCAGGATATCCCTCTCGGTCTCGATTCTGTCCTCCTACCTGTCCTCCATCAAGCTCAGTCCTAAGTCTTGCTAACTGGCAGCATGCCAGGCAGGGGCCTTTTCCATGCCAGGGGATGGGCTGGGGGAACCTGAAAGCTCACGGGGGAAGAGCCGGAAATTGGCACTGCTGGGGGTGGAGGAGGGCTGGATGGGGGGCTGCTCACTCCCTTCCTCTGAAAAGACCAACTCGGAGGACCCCTCTGGCCCTTGTAGCTCAGACAGGGATGCAGGAACGACACTTTCCCACTGCAAAATCCACCCCTCTTTCTTAAGCTGTTTTTACACCTGTCTTACAGGAGGCTTGGAAGAGGTCTCTGCAGCAAAAGGCAACGTGAACTAATTCCTGTGGTTTACAAGTGGAACACTAAAATGAAACCCACTAAAGTTGAGTGTTGGGAGAGTGAGAACTGAGAAAATGAAGTACTTCTTGAACCCAGCAGGTGATTTATTTCTGCCCCATTAGGTGGTGATGGGGCTTTTGGAAGAGGCTGGGATAGATTTCCATGGGAACAGTCCATCGCAGGCTACAGCCCATGAGGGGTGGTGCAGCCTCCTCACTCTTGAAGCAGGCTACCTCCAAACGCCAGGTGCAGGAGAGGGGCCAGGAGATGCAGGTGTGTCTACTGAGTGCTCCGCGAGGCATCGGGTGGGACACCCCGAGATGCAGGACGCTGGCCGGGAGGGGCCCCCTTTGGCCTCACCCAGCACAGGGGCTCTGCAGATCTTCCCAGAATACCATTAAAGGCCCACAGAAGCCCGCACTGCATTCCCAAAGCAGCCGAACAGCAACTGCCCCAGAGCGGATCCCAGCGGAGGATGCAAAGGGGGCGGCGGTAGATTTCCTCACTTTCCCTGCACTGGCTGGGATTCCCTCCCCCCACCCGCCACCTCTGCCTCCCACTGAGCTGAAATCGGGGCTTTCTCCCCTGTTTTGCTTCCCTCCCCCCTGGGGCTCCTCGCCTCTCCCCACTCTTTCCCCCTCTCTTACCTCCCTCCATCGCAGCCCTGGTCTCCCCCGTCCTTCCCCGCAGACCCAGGAGGGGCCGCTGACCTCGCGCAGGTGGGAGGGGAAGACCGAGGAAGGGAGGGGGGATACAGGAAGCGGCTTCCCCACTTCACCCCCATGTTCCGCTCTAGGGATTTGCAGCGCCGCTTTTAACCCTTCAGGGGCCTCTCATGAACAGCCGAGTCTTTCCCACGACCTTCGCAGCCTGGCCGGAGTCTGCCCCCCCCCCCCGCAGCTCCCAGGCCGGCCTGGAGTCCTTTTGCTCCCCCTCGCCCCGAAGAGCAGCCAGAGCAGCCAGCAGCGTCCGATCCTGCAAGGCGGGTGGCCCCGATCCTGCCGCGCCTCACTCGGGCTCTCAGGCACGGGAAGGCGCGAGCCCGGGGGGAGGGGGGCTGCAGAGACCCCCACCAAGCAGCCCAGCTCCTGCTGGGAACCCCCCCGCCCCACACACCCCCAGAAGGGCTTGTGAACTGCGGGGGGGGGAGGAAGCGCCATGCCGCCCTCCCCATTTTTGCCTCTCCCCCGGGACAGACGCGTTAACCCTTCTTTGCCCGCAGCAGTCTTGGGTCCAGGAGCATCACTTGGCTGCTGGAATGTTGCCCCACTTGGGGGGGGCACTTGCCGGCGGGGGGGGGCTCTTGAGAGCCAAAGGGGAGACTCCCCCCCCAAGCAGGGAGAGAAGCAATTGCATTTGTGCAAAGAGTGACACATCCCGACCCCCTCAGGAGAGTAAACCCGTCCCTTTCCCACGTGTTTGTGGGCACACAGACTGGGCTTCCTCCCCGCTCTCCCCACCCGCCACCTCTCCCCCTCCCCACTTTCCCCCCATCCTTCCCCGCAGCCGAGTCGGACTCACCGCCAGACCCAGGAGGGGCTGCTGACCTCGCGCACGTGGGAGGGGAAGACCGAGGAAGGAGCGGGGGGCCACAGGAAGCGGCTCCCCCCCCCCACCACCACTCGCCTCTCTAGGAATTTGCAGGCGCCGCTTTTAGCCTCTCGTCGCAGAGTGCAGGCGAGGAAAGCCTCTTCCCACAGAGTACATATAACACTAGAGGCGGCATGTCGTCATTATCTTGAAGCTTCCGGGTCAACTAATATGGCTGACTCAGATCTTTCCCGCCAAAGAGGATTGCCGCGAATTCACGAATAAAAATCTCCCTGCACGCGTGTAAAAGTTAATCTCAACCTCTTTAAGCATGCCTGCGTGTTCTGCATACGGGTGTGCGAATCGCTGAACGAAAAATGGGATTTAATTTCCACGGAAAGATTCATGTATTCACATTACATCGGTTCAATAAAACTACAATTCACGGAAATAGTCAGTGCATTATTTTTGAAGCTGTGTAATTTCTTGTTGTTCCTAGCAGTCTTATTCACCATTTTCTGACACCCACTGTTAATGGTCTAGAAGGTTAAAAAAAATATATTTCCCCCCCCCCGTCCTTTCCCCCCCTTCCCGTTTACACATTTTTTCCCACCTTCCATTTTCTACTGTAATATTTTCGAACTTCTGAACATTAACAGAATTTGTTTTATGGGGGGTGGGGTGAGTGTAGAAGTTTAAAAAAAATACTCTTAATAGCCTAGAAGTAAAAAAGAATTACTCTCCTATAACTAGTTGTGTTATACTGAAGTTTGGGAGGATCAGGTTCCAATTTTGATCCTCTGCGTTTTTGCCCCTTTAAATTTAAGGGCTTCTAATTCGAAGGTTCGTTACCCCGACGTGTGCTCCTTGCCTTTAACTGCAAATATTTAAGCCCCACCACCTGGCGATTCTCCCCCCTCGGGATCGCCGCTGCAGCTTACCAAAGTTTTACGTCGACGAAGAAAAGATGCCAGCTGGACTTTGATGTTGAAAAAAAGAGTTTGCTTTATTATAATAAAGGACACAATTTGGTCGCAAATGCGCGTGCAAAAAGGGCACCCAAGATTGCGTGCCGAGGTACAGGTGACAACACTTTTTATACCCTTGTTTATGCTAAACATAGAATTAAAGCAGTACAAGACAGGATCCAATAGAATGTGGTATATGCAAAACAAAAGTTCCAATCATGTACAATTGCCTAATCTTTGCTAGTTTATTGGTGCGCAGAAATTTTAGAGTCCAAAGATTGGTCCAAGGTCGAAATGAGGAACTCCCTGAGACATGACTGTTAACTTTGATGGGCGACCGGCGCCTGAGATAATGGACCAGAAAGGAGACAAAAGTCAGGGGAGGTGTGACAGACAACCTGATCGTATTGATTGAATTTCTTACAAAAGATTGGCATTGGGCAAGGGGCACAGAGTTCAAACACAAAAGACACAATTGATACATGCAAAGATATATATAAACTAATCTGCACTTGCACAAAGAGGGCGGCTGGAGACGCGATTTGGCATGTAAAGAGGAGGATTTGATATCTAAATCTTCATGCAGATGTTTTCCAGAGTCGGCAGCGGTGTCGACACCGAAGACGCGACCTGTCGTCCTGCCTCTGATGGATGTGGCAAACCGCATGGCGAGTTGACATCCATTTTGTCCGAGTGGCAGCCATTCGTCCGAGCGGCAGCCATTTTATGCTTCTTTTTCCCAGTTGCACAAGCACATACATCAAACACATTGTATTTCCTTCATTGACACTTTGACGATTCACAGAACACAACACTATCCATTAAAACTGTATTTCATAAAGAAAATCCCTTTGCGCGCCCCTTAAAACCGGCTTTTCTGACAGTTCGGCACTTTGACAGCTCTAGAGACCACGTGGTCGGAGATTCCGAGAAAAGCCCTCTGTTTGGCAACCGGTGTTTTGAACTTTTGACAGCGCTGCTTTCGAGGAATCCATTAACTTGCGGTTTTCGCAGTTTATTTAGTATCAATTACAGGTCAAACCGCAGGTCAATGAGCGGAATACCCTTGTTAGTGCTGTCAGTTCTAGCTGTCAAAGGTTCGAGACTATTTTATTAAGTTTTTTTTAGCTGTCATTAGTAACAGCAGCCGCTTAGCTCAATGAGCTAAGCACAAGCCGGCCGTACCAAAGGTAACGAGTTCGAGCCTCCCTTCCCCCCATATATATATATATTTTTTTTCTTTGAGCGCGGCTGGGCTGTATGCCTGCAGCCGGGTGATGTTGTAAATGGCTGCAGCTGTGGCTGGGGTGGAGCGATGGCCTGATGTTTTCTTCTTTACAACGGGACCGGGCTGTTGTGCCGACGGTCCGGGGGCTCGTGGTTGTTGGAAACATGGCTGATCAACCTTGAAGTTCGGTGAGCGCCAGCCAGGCATGCAGACATTCTGGGAGATTTCCCGGGGGGGGGGGGTCTCCCCTACTTCAATACATTGAGAGATTTTAATGTAATTTTCCTACATATTTATCTAATTTTTGCCCACCCTCCCCTTTTTTTCTTTCCTTCCCGTTCACACTTTATTTTTGCTTGTGTAGATTTCAATAAAGTCTGTCAAAACAGTGCAATCTGAGTTAAAATAGACAGCATTTCGTCCGGTACGTTCAGTAACATAATTACGCGGAATTAAACCTTGTAAGTGCATATTAAATCATAATAAGGTTACCAGTGATGTTTCTACACGATCACACGTTTTTATTTTTGTACGTTTTTACTTCAGGAGTAAACTATTCAGTTTTAAGCACTACGCGCAAACCAATCTGAAATGCTTGGAATCAGCATTGTTTTGAGTCACCAAACATGGCTGCTAAGCCCGCCCCCTGGCTTCATTTGGTTCCCATTGACTCCAATTCCAAACCTTTATTGGCATATAAAACATACAAGGATACTACTAAAACAAACAAAGACACAGAACATACAAAATACAATAAAAACCAGGGGTTAAAAGGCATCACGAAATTTCAGCTGCTAGAGGAGGCCCTATTAGCACGTTCAGAGTTGGACCTCACAATACTAAAAATAAACCAAGCAAATTGATGAATAAAATTAGGCTCATCGGAGGAGAAATTTTTTTTTTAAATTTCAGAATCAATCACCTGAAAATTGATCATGGGCAAAAAATTGAGAAACTTATCTCTGGCCTCCTTATGAAGAGGACAATATAAAATAAGATGCTCAATGGATTCAACTACTTGCATGTCACAGGGACAGAGTCTATCTAGATAGGGAGTTCCACTAAATCTGCCCCAGAGAACTGCAGAGGGAATCACATTGCATCGGGCAAGCGATAGAGCCCTTCTGACTTTGGGGCACTCCAGGATAGAAAAAAAAGCTGGTAATTTACCAATAGTAACCGGAATTTGAAGATAAAGGGGGGAGCAAAATTTAGAGGCTGCACTTAAAAGGGTCTGAGAATGAATGTCTAAAAGCCTCCTTTTAATAATTCTAAATGCCTCATCGGGAGATGTAGGACCAATAAGATCCACATCAATGCCAATCTGCTTGATTTTGGCTAACCAAGGACTAGCTAAGGAAGAAGACTCACAAAGAAGATGATAAAGGAGGCTATTTTGATCTTTATTAAAAAAAACTTTTAGCCAAAATTTGGAGGCCCTAATCCATGCTAAAGTCTCGAGCTTAATTTGGCCCGTCTCAACACAAAGTACGGCATAGGAGACACAATTGGGCATACCAAGGATAGTTCGTAAAAAAAAAAGGCTTGAATCTGTTCAATAGAATAAGAAAATGCTTGGATCCAGAGTGGGATTCCATAGAGAATTTGTGACACAGATTTAGCGTTGAACACTTTCAAAGCAGCAGGAACAAAGGAGCAGCCCTTACTAAAAAAAAAAAATCTAATTATGGCTTGAGCAGATGTCCTGGCCAAGGAACGCACCATAACACGGTGGGCCGACCAGGAAAGGTTATAAGAATACAAAATACCAAGATATTTGAACGTTTTAACCTGCTCTATCAAATGCCCTTTAAAGGACCACTTCCTCAGTCTCCATGTTGTAGCAAACACCATGATTTTGGACTTATTAAAGTTCAAACTCAGGTGATTTTGGGACAGATAGTCAATACACTGATTGACCATTCGTTTAAGACCCAATCGAGAGCGGGATAGAATAACAGCGTCATCCGTGTACAACAAGAGGGGAACCCTAAGGTTCCCAAGTTTGGTAGGATGACCATCCACGCTATCAAGATGTGAAGCTAAATCATTTATGAAAAGATTGAATAACAGGGGCGCCAAGAGACACCCCTGTTTAACCCCACGGTTCGTTGGGAACTCTTCTGTCATACTCCCTGAAGAGGAAAACCTAACCTGGCATACTGTCTCAGTGTAAAGACCCTTGACAAGATGTAACAACTTTGGGTCAAGTCCCATGTGAGCCAATTTGGTCCACAACAAATTCCTATCCAAACTTTATGTAGCGTTCCTTGATTTAAAAAACGCCTTTGACAGTGTGGATAGGAATTTGTTGTGGACCAAATTGGCTCACATGGGACTTGACCCAAAGTTGTTACAGAATACTTATGTGCAAGATGGTAGAGTATAAGACCATAATCAGCAGTGGCCCTGCCCTGCCTAAACCCAATCTGTTCAGGACCGAGGATATTGTGATGCAGGATCCATTGGTTAAGCCGACGTAGTAACAATTTGGCATATAACTTTCCAATAATGGATAAGAGGCTAATCGGTCTATAATTTTCTGGTTTTTTTGGATCACCTTTTTTGAAAATAGGTATCACTAGGGCTTTCTTCCAGAGTTTGGGACTGGCGCCCGAAGAGTTGACAGCAGTAAAAAGAGGAGCTAGAATGGAAGCCCAAAACTCAGGGTCGCTCTTAAGCCATTCAGTAGGTATAAAGTCTGGTCCTGCAGCTTTCCCTGATTTCAACTCCTGGATAAACTCAATAATTTCCTCGGGGGTAACTGGGGGCCATTCAGAGACAAGAGGCTGTATGATATCATGCCCACCATCAGATGTGACAGAAGAGTCATAAAAAAGAGAAGAAAAATGTTGCTTCCACAGCTGGCTTGAGATAGTACTGGGATCATTTAAATTATTCCTAAAAGCCCCAAGAACAACTTTCCAAAAAGCTTTCGAATTATTACTAGAAGTGGCTTGTAGCAATCTATGCCACTGATCCTGAATATACTTATGCCTCTTAAGAGCAATCATCTTTTTAAAAGAGGCATTAGCGTTAAAATACCTTTTAAGGGCGTCCCCCGAGTTAGATTTCCGAAACTTCAAATAACTCTCCCTAACAAAGGCTTTGGACAATTTGCAGTCAATATCAAACCATCCAGTCCTAAGCGAGGGCCTCATGATGTTAACCTCGCCTCTGGTGTGAAGTATATTAGATAAAATAAAACTAATTAAGGCTTCATAAGCATCTACAACCAGCAAAGGATCATTCCCTTCCAAAATACAAGCCTTGAACTCAATACAACAGGAACTATCTAAAAGAAGATATATTTTGGACAAGGTGGAATCGTCCCAACGCAAATGCATTGAGATAACCGACTTCTCCCTAGGGGGAGTAAGCGAAGGAGGGCAAGGGAAAGCCAAATCCAACCTAATACAGAGGGGGAGATGATCACTCAACTTAAAATCATCCACTGTAAAATCAAGTATAAAAGGAAGAAGAGGGACAGAAACTAGAATATAATCAATAACACTGCAACCGAGAGGGGAGACAAATGTAAACTCAGAGGCACCATGAAAGTGATTCAGGCCATTAAGCCAAACAAGGTTGGCCTGCCGGATGAACTTAGCCAATAGCACACCCGCCTCATTAGATCCTTTATCCTTTGAAACTCTCTGTAATAAACCCTGACCTGGAAAAAAAACCTCACTGTCATTACAGGGAGAATCATAAAAGATGTCAAAACCATCCCCAACCCTCGCATTCAAATCCGCACCCATAATCACAAATGCCTGGGGAAATTTATTACAAAGAGATTCATACAAATCTGTAAGCCAATTCCAGGCAGACTCACAATGGGCCTTATTGCGACTGGGTGGGAGGTAGACATTAATTAAAAGAATCAATAGATGGGAGACAGACAATTTAACCACCATCAAACAACCAACATTTTGAGAGGCCACTACTAAATCGGCGTCAAAATTCGCCCTAACCAAGGTGGCTAAGCCACATTGGAACCTCCCCCTCTTATTAGTTCGAAATGCAGGCAGCTGAAAAACATGATAATCCTCAAAGCTAATAGGATCAGCAGCCCAAGTTTCTTGTAACATAATAATGTCAAATTTCATCAAATAATTAAGAAAGTCGTTATCAGATTGTCTAGATTTCCAGCCTGCAGAGTTCCACGAGACAATTTTTATTTGCTCCGCAGTCCTGAGATGACGCAAAGTAGTTGGTCTTAAGTGAGGATCCTCATTAAAAGGAATTAGTCAGTCATCAGACTCCGAAGACCTTACTACAGGCAAATCAGTGGGGACACAGGAGCCAGAGACGTCAGGAATTAAATTCAAGCTAGAGCCACAAGAAATAGCTGGCTGATTCGAAATACCAAAGTCGGCCCCCAAAACTGCCAGATTCTTCGTTGCTGGGGATGAGGGTTTAAAAGAGGCTGTAGCATGAGGGTCGGCACACGCTGAGTCACCCGAGCAAAGGTCCGTAGGAGCGCTGGCATCAACACAAGGGGCTAGCTCAAGAGAGAAGGCATGCTGTCGAGACGCTTTACAGAAGGCGGTGGTGGATGGACAAGATGAAATCAACTCAGCTGCTCTACAATAAGGAGAGCTAGCTTCAGGCACCAGCAGGTCAGACCCACAAGAAGGAGAGACATCCTGCGAAGGAACAGCAGGTGAGGAGGAAGGAGAATGATTAAGATGTGTAACTGTTTCCATCTCTGATTTGGGCAACTCAAAGGTAAATAGTCTAAGCAGCAGATGGAGTCTGTCTTTTATGAATAGTTGTCCTTCCTCCGGCAGAAGGAAGAAGCCTGTGATCAAATTGGCCTCTTCCTCCGAGAAAATATTAGGAATTCCAAGTCCACCAGTAGTGACCTTGCCCTCTGGAGGTCCAAGATAGTTCTTGTTAAAATGTGGGTCTGGTTCATCCAAAAGTTTGCGAGACTGTCCTTCATTGTTGGACAAAGCAGATTGAACCACAGGACGGTCCACTGCCAATGAAGGGACAATTGGTAATATTTTGGATTCAATGAGGTTTGTGGATTTAGCAGTTCTGGTAGGAAGAAGCGGAGAAATGAGGGGATTGCAAAAGTGTCTGTAGACCTCTATGTTTGCTTTTGCCAGCCACGTCTTATATTTTAAAAGTCTCCGTACAGTAGCGATGTTAACAAATTCAGCTCTTAGACCCATCACAGGACCAGAAAAGAAGATGAATTCGACATCTTTAATTTCCTCTAAAGGTGGAACAATCACCCCCAGTGAAGACAGTGTGCGGAGGAAATAGAGTCGTTTCTCTAGGGCTGTTAACTTTTCCTTTGGATTAGGAAAATTCTTAAACACAAGCTGAGACTTCAGCAGAATCAAGGAGGAACCACAGTTCTTATGCTTATCTTCAGTGCTTCTTGGAGATCTCGAGGGCAAAGAATCACCAATAGACTCAACCGTAGGGATGTCCTTCGGATATAGCTGCCCAAATTCGCCAATGGTCTGCAAAGGAGTTAAGCCATTTTTGTCCAGGCTGGAAGAATGCAGCATCTGTGTATTGGGTTGCCTCTTAGGTTCAGAATTGCTTAGATCCTTAACTACTTCCTTGGAGACAGCGTTGGGCCTGTCATATTGTTTCTGGATAAGCTTTTCCACATTTTTTATATTTTCAGTAAATAAAGACTTCAAATCCACCATGGCCGCTCTAATGGAGGATAAATCCTTCATCAGAAATTTGAGAGTGTGAGCTATTAAAGTGGATTGAGTTCCCAAAAGATCAATAGAAGATGGATCAGAACAAAATGAATGAAACAATGCTCCACAATTAGTAGCTATATGTTCTTGTAATTGAAACTTTCCAGGCGAGTCTTGCTGCATCTGAGTATCCCCTTGGGGGGGGTCCTTCAGAGCAATTCATGTGAGACATGGCTTCAGCTTTATCAGATTCAGATAACAATGCCTTAGATGGTAATTTCCTCGACTCCAACTCCGAGCCATTTGGAACAATTCCCTCCGAGGATACTCTAGGAAAGTAATTAGTTATTCTTGCTTGCGACGAATTAGGTGGCTTCCTAATTATTCTCTTCTCAACTTGCAGCATTAAGGGTTTTATGCCCAAGTTTTGATACTGTTTTCTTGTCAGAACCATAACAGAGAGTAAAGTATAAACTAACTACAATCAAACAATCAAACAACAGAGGGACTGGGGGGAAGGGCACTCTAATCACGGAAGGTTGAAATTGAACCTTTAATTACTAGTCCAACATATGTGCAACTACACCGTTCCGAGCTGCAATCTTGTTCACAACTGGCAGGATAACAAAAAATAAATCACGGAGGCGATAAGCAGACAAGCAGATAAGCAGACAAACTCAATAAACGCTGCGGTCGAGTGACTAATGTTTATAAGATCCCAGCCAAGTTCAGAGCCAAGTTCAGAGCCTGTTTGGCCTTGGAGCATAGCAAGTCAGTTGTAGTTGATTAATATTCCTGCCTCCTTGTAACTTCCAAACAACAGTAGAGATAAAAAAAAGAAGAAAATCTTCTTATGTTGCTATGCGCTACATACCCATAAATCTTCATTAGGGCAAAATAACTCCGGCAGCAGCGTCCGCCATCTTATCTTCCCCATTGACTCTTAAAAGCGTGCCGCCTCTAGTGTTATATGTACTCTGTGCCTCTTCCGCCTCTCTGCACATGTCGCATCCAGGCTCCTCCCCTCTTCCTTCTGCATTGCATGTGGGGGGGGGGGTTGGGGGGTTGGGGGGCAGGTTGAGCTTCAGGTGATTCTGGGTTAACCTGTTCCTCTGCCGATGAAAAGGAAGTGGGCAGCCGGGGGGCTCCGGAGCTCCTGCCTGAGGCCACCATCTCAGCCGTGCGCCGTCCTCCCCGACTCCCAGAGTGGTCCAGACGTGCTTTGCAGTGGCCCTTGGGCCGGCCCCATTTTGCTGGCCTCCCTCTGCCAGCCTGACTCCAGGTGAGGACGGCCCCCTCCATCGTGGGAGTGTCGTCCAATTGGCCACTCGTTTTCTGCTGGTTACTGATTGGTTGGACGACCTTTCTTGTTACGTATTGAAATGAGTGAATAATAAACCCCACGAATGCCCCGGCATTCAGGCTGTACAGACGATGCTGTGACTTGCCTGGGCTGACACCGAAGGAGGCCCGTCGTGGGGGGGGGCAGCTTTGTAAAGTCCAGTTTCTCAGTGTGAACCGGATCACCCCCATCCAGGCGCCTGTTGAGACCCTCAAAGACCTCTAAGCTCAATTTCTCCCCGATGGCCGGTCTGTTCCCCCAGCGCAGAGTCAATCCCTGGGTGGAAATGCTGAGTCAGACGTCCTTAGTTTGCACCTCATAGCAAGAGCCCTTCGCTGGCCCATCGGAGCCATTCTGGGCACTAAGCCAAGGGCAGAAGCCTGGGGGAAGCCACATCTTAGGGGGCTGCGTCAACCCCCGTCTTCCTCAGGGAAGCGTTCAAAAGGGGGTCCGAGACACCACTCGACTTGCACCTGGCATCGAGTTATTATACATAGAGAGGGCATGACGTCACATACTTGAAGCCATGGGTATAACCCTGCCCCTTTTTCCCCTTTCCCATTTACACGATGATTTACACGTTTTTTCCCCGCCTTCCATTTTCTACGGTAATATTTTCGAAATTCCGAACATTAATAGAGTTTGTTTTATGGGGGCGGGGGGGGGTGAGTGTAGAAGTTTAAAAAAATACTCTTAATAGCCTAGAAGTAAAAAAGATAAGCAGCCCTCACAAACTGAAGTAGATATGAAGAGATAAAAGGAACTCAATCCACACACAACCTTCAGCAGTGATTTTTCGGGGGGGGGGGAGTAGAAGTTTAAAAAAATACTCTTAATAGCCTAGAAGTAAAAAAGAATTACTCTCCTATTGACAACTACTTGTGTTATACATTGAGAGATTTTAGTGTAATTTTCCTACATATTTATCCGATTTTTGCCCACCCTCCCCCTTTTTTTCTTTCCTTCCCGTTCACACTTTATTTCTGCTTGTGTAGCTTTCAAAAAATAAGCCAGTCAAAGCAGTGCAATCCGAGTTTACATAGGCAGCAAGCGGCATTTCGTCCGGTGTGTTCAGTAATATAATTACGCGGAATTAAACCTTGGAATTGCATATTAACTCATAATTAGGTTACCACTGATGTTTCTCCACGATCACATGTTGTTATTTTGGTAAGTTTTTACTTCAGGAGTAAATAAATAACTCCTAAACATCATGTGAACACCCATTGGAAATGCTTGGAATCAGAATTGTTTTGAGTATATTTACGTCACCGCTAACCCCGCCCACTAGCTTCAGACTCTCCCTATGCAAATAACCACCAGGGCCGGGCCCTGGCACCTGGTGACCCCTAGACAACGGTTCTGAAAGAGGCACCTGGACTGTCCCGGGATCTCCTGTCTGCAGGGGCACGAGAAGGCTGGGCTGTGCTTGGCCTGAGAGAACTGTGGCTGCGCAGGGGAATGAATCTCGGGCGGCTTCCGTCTCCCGGCAACAGGAGCGCCCCCATCCTGATCCGACTGGCTCCCCATCGGCCCCCTGCCCACCTCCCTGCTGGCTCTGCGGCCCCCTGCCCACCTGTCCGTGGGCCTGCAGCCTCCTGGGCCTTGTGCCGTGGGCCCCTCAGAAGGGCCGAGAGGCTGCCGCTCCCCGCCAAGGTGGGCTTCGGACTGGGCCACGACCCCCAGTCCTGAGCCAAGGTCTGGCCTCTGACCTGGTGGTGGAGTGGAGAGGCTTGTGTGCAAAAAGGCACGACTGCCCCCGAGGACCCGGGACTCACTCAGAGACACGTCGTGCATCTTGGTGCTGCCACACGCAGACACGGGGACCCCTGCTCTTTCCTCATGGAGACCCTGGAGAGCAACGGGGGTGGATTCGAAGGCTCCTCCGCAATTTGTCCCCAGAAACTGGCATTGAGAGAGTTCAGTTTCCTCCTTATATCATGTCTACATCACCCCCTGACAGTGACTAACCAAAGGTTTTGGACAGAGAAAGAAGTCCTTCGCGCAATGCATGGAACTCCCTGTCACAAGGTTAAGGCCCCTCCCAACGATGTGATTTTATGCACAATTGACCCCCTGGAGAGGAGCCGCTTCCGGTGCCACGTGGAGCCTCTGGAGGTGGCCGTGGAGGGAGCTGGTGAGAGTGCCGGGGGAGGGCAATGCACGGGGGGGGGGGCCTCTGAGGGAGGGTTGTGTGCATGGGCAGGTTCTAAGGCACGAATCTTCACCCAAAGGTGCGATAAAGACATCAGCAGCTCCCTGTGTGTGTTTTGGGGTGCAAAGCTCCCTACGTCCCCCTTTGCTGAAGGCTGGAAGGAGGATGGGGCTGGGGGCAGAGGGACCCCCTGGGAGCCAGAACTCGGCTCTCCTGGCTGTGAGTGGACGACGTGAGACTGCCGAGGAATCGGGCGCTCCTGTGAGCTCAGCCAAGGCCCTTTTCGGCTCCCCTCCCCCACTTTCCCCGGACTCCCCCGTCCTTCCCGCAGCCGAGTCGGACTCACCGCCACGTGGGAGGGGAAGGCAGAGGAAGGGGCGGGAGGCAGAGGAAGGGGCTTCCCCACTTCACCCCCCCATGTGCCCCTCTAGGAATTTGCAACGCCACTTTTAACCCTTCAGGGGCATCTCATGAAAAGCCGAGTCTTTCCCACGACCTTCGCAGCCTGGCCGGAGTCTGCCCCCCCCCCACAGCTCCCAGGCCGTCCTGGAGTCCTTTTGCTCCCCCCCCCGCGTCCCGAAGAGCGATCCTGCAAGGCGGGTGGCCCTGATTCTGCTGCATCTCACTCGGGCTCTCAGGCGAAGGAAGGCGTGAGCCCGGGGGGGAGGGGGCTGCAGAGACCCCCCACCAAGCAGCGCAGCTCCTGCTGGGAACCCCCCACCCAGAAGGGCTTGCGAGCTGCAGGGGGGAGGAAATGTCATGCCGCCCTCCCCATTTTTGCCTCTCCCGCAAGACAGATATGTTAACCCTTCTTTACCCACAGCGGTCTTGGGTCCAGGAGCATCACTTGGCTGCTGGAATGTTGCCCCACTTGGGAGGGGGCACTTGCTGGGGGGGGGCTCTTAAGAGCCAAAGGGGAGACTCCCCCCAAAGTAGGGAGAGAAGCAATTTCATTTGTGCAAAGTGTGACACGTCGGTGCAAAGGGCGACCATCCTGACCCCCCCCCCAGGAGAGTAAACCCACAGGGGCGGACCTAGTCAAAATGGTGCCAGGGCACCCAATAGAAGTGCGTACCCAGGGGGCACTTGACATCATGCAACCCCCCCCCAGGGAGCCCAGGTCTACCCATTGGGACCAGCCACGGGTAGACCTGGGCTCCCTAGAGCGAGCCCAGGTCTACCCATCAGAAACAACTGCAGGTAGACCTGGGCTCCGTACAGGGAGCCCAGGTCTACCCATTGGGACCAGCCACAGGTAGACCTGGGCTCCCTAGAGAGAGCCCTGGTCTACCCATTGGAAATGACAGCGGAGCCCAAGTCTACCCATTGGGACCAGCGCATTGGTAGACCTGGGCTCTGCAGGTTGGGAAAGCATTGCTAGTGCAGGCCTTCCCCCACCCATTCAAAGCACCTTTCCAGTGCCAAGGCATCTTTAGTCTTCATCACTTTTAAGGTCACGATGAGCTCAGCCTTAGTTTTTTTTTGTAGTTGGTTCTTAACATTTGCTGACTTCAGTTTGAAATCCCTGTGTCTCCACTTTCAAAAATCTGAGTCAGGGTCTGAAAAAGCTACATGTGAGCAAAGACCATCATGCAATGCTTCCAATTTGCCTATATAACTGGGGGGCCTGCGGGCACATGCTAATCTCCCATGCAAATTGAATGAACCCCCTCCCTCTTGCCCATCTCTGAGGCAGCTCTGTGGGGAAACTAGCTAGCCTAGTGTGGGCATCGGGGCCCTTGGGGTGGCCCGGCAGGGAGAATTTGGCAGAACCACCACCAAGTTAGCATCTCATTGTCAATTCAATTGCTGCCAGGAACCTCTCCCCCTCACACAGTCCTCCGTTAAAGCAGGGCATTCCCCAAACAGCCTCAACTATCAATCTCCCACCTCTGTCTTCAGTCCCCGTCGTAATCCACAAATCCAAGCAAGCAAAACAGGCAAACTCACCACCGTACGTCCAAATTTATTCCAAAGGTAAATACCAACCCAGAGTCTATCCAAACTAGTCAGTTTTCCCTAATATCCTGCAAGTCTTCCAAGAGTCCTTCACTAATCATATAGGGGGGAAAAAAGTCAACCTCAAATTGTCTTTAGATCTTGTAAAGGGGGGGGGGATCGGCTGTGTTCACTCCCAATTTGTCCTTTATTTCTCTTTTGCGGCTCCACTCTTAACTCTTTGGTCTTTAATCTTCATCTATTTCAGATAATAAAGTCCCGCAATGTTTTACAAAGACGTTAAAATATAGTCCCAGGTATACTTTAAAATCCTTCCGAGATCTCTGTTGCTGCTCTCAGCGGATCCTCCTCGCTTCTCCCTCTCGTCTCGTCACTTTCAAACTGATGTCTTTATTCTCCTTCGATTTTGGGGAGTAGAAACACGTACGTCTTGCCTCCGTTTAGTTTCATAATTCTTAGGTTGTACTTCTGGAGTTTAACTTGCAATTTCTTTCCAAACTACTTTGCAAAACTTCTGTAGCTGCCCTCGGTGTGGGGAAGCAGGAGAATAGAAGTATTCCGGAGATCGCCAATGGCGTCCGAATCCAGCCCTCCTTCTCAAAACAGCAGCCTTCGGCCTTCCAAAACAGGGGTTCGTGCTGCCTTTCAGGGTCAAGGGGCGCTTAAGCTCTAGACCTACTCCTGGGCTCTAGAGTGGGGCACTACTCAAGAGTAGATCCCCCAAAAAGAAGGCTTTGTGTCAGATCTCTCTAGTGAGAGAGAGAGAGAGAGAGAGAGAGAGAGAGAGAATGAGAATATCGTGGCACCCCATTCCAAATTTGGCCCCGCCCCCAGCTCTTCTTATCCTTTGTACCTGAATCTGAACCTGGACTTTGTATTTTAATGATGATTGTTATGGCTTTTAGCTAACACAATAAACAATTTTGATTGATTGATGTTCTTAAGGCCCAGATTGGGTTGCAAGTTTATAGCTCCCTTCCCACAGACAGGATAGCAAATTCTGCTTTATTTACCTCAGAACGCCAGGTGGAAGGGAGTGGCAATAGGATGCAGGAATCTTGATGTCTTGTGTGCTCCCTGAGACATCTGGTGGGCCGCTGTGAGATACAAGAAGCTGGACTAGATGGGCATTGGGCCTGATCCTGCAGGGCTCTTCTCATGGTCTGAGGCACACATGGCTTCCAAGCCATGATTGGGCCACCTGTTATAGGCCTTGCCTGCTCTTAAAAGCTGCTGCTTCTCGCTTTCATTTAATTTTAATTGCGATGGCCATCTCCTAGTCATGAGCAATAATCAAGTAGAGAAAACAAGTTCCCCACATCACAATTGACATCATTTCCACCTTCCTCATTTGACATCATTTCCACCTTCTTCCACCCAGGCCCACCTTATGAACGTCTTTTGGCCACTGAAGGGCCTTTTGTCAAATATGACTCCCATATTCTCATCTCAAGCCAACACAGGAAGCAACCTAATGGAAGCGTACAGCCATCAATACAGACATTATTCTTTGGATAAACTACTTTAAAAATATTCATTTCTCACATTCTGTGAATGTTTTGATTTGAAGGGAGGCCCTCAGTCAGATTCAACACCTTCTTCACTCACCATTGATGGGGTTTTTATCATGTGTGGATTCTATGGTGGAAATTCAGGCTTGAGCTACGACTGAAGAACTTTCCACACTCAAAGCATTTATACGGTTTCTCCCCTGTATGGGATCGTTGATGGAGAGTAAAGTGTGCACGCTGCCTGAAGCTCTTTCCACACTCCAAGCATTGATACGGTTTCTCCCCAGTGTGGGTTCTTTGATGCACAGTCAGTTGTCCATTTTCGCTAAAACTCTTTCCACACTCCAAGCACTGATATGGTTTCTGCCCTGTGTGGGTTCTTTGATGCAAAGTCAGGCTTGAGCTATTACTGAAGCTCTTTCCACACGCCAAGCATTGAAATGGTTTCTCCCCTGTGTGGGTTTTTAGATGCACAGTCAGTTGTCCATTTTGGCTAAAGGTCTTTCCACACTCCAGGCATTGATAAGGTTTCTCCCCTGTGTGGGTTCTTTGATGCACAGTCAGTTGTCCATTTTCGCTGAAGCTCTTTCCACACTCCAAACACTGATAAGGTTTCTCCCCTGTGTGGGTTCTTTTATGAGAAGTCAGGCTTGAGCTTATAGTGAAGCTCTTTCCACACTCCAAGCATTGATATGGTTTCTCCCCTGTG
>JAJKFI010000349.1:80023-94448 GCA_029204185.1 Lerista edwardsae
TCCACACTCCAAGCATTGATATGGTTTCTCCCCTGTGTGGGTTCTTTGATGCACAGTCAAGTCTGAGCTATAAGTGAAGCTTCTTCCACATTCCAAACACTGATATGGTTTCTCCCCTGTGTGGGTTCTTTGATGCAGAGTCAGTTGTCCATTTTGGCTAAAGGTCTTTCCACACTCCAAGCATTGATAAGGTTTCTCCCCTGTGTGGGTTCTTTGATGCCGAGTCAGGTGTTCATTCTTACTGAAGCTCCTTCCACACTCCAAGCATTGATAAGGTTTCTCCCCTGTATGGGTTCTTTGATGCACAGTAAATGCTGAGCTATAAGTGAAGCTTCTTCCACATTCCAAGCATTGATATGGCTTCTTCCCTGTGTGGGTTCTTTGATGCTTAGTCAGGCTATCACTTCGACTGAAGCTCTTTCCACACTCCAAGCACTGATATGGTTTCTCCCCTGTGTGGGTTCTTTTATGCTTAGTCAGGCTTGAGCTGTCACTGAAGCTCTTTCCACACTCCAAGCACTGATACGGTTTCTCTCCTGTGTGGGTTCTTTGATGCACAGTCAGGCTTGAGCTTATAGTGAAGCTCTTTCCACACTCGAAGCATTGATACGGTTTCTCCCCTGTGTGGGTTCTTTGATGTGAAGTCAGGTGTTCATTCTTACTGAAGCTCTTTCCACACTCGAAGCATTGATAAGGTTTCTCCCCTGTGTGGGTTCTCTGATGCACAGTCAAGGCTGAGCTATAAGTGAAGCTTCTTCCACATTCCAAGCATTGATATGGCTTCTTCCCTGTGTGGGTTCTTTGATGCTTAGTCAGGCTATCACTTCGACTGAAGCTCTTTCCACACTCCAAGCACTGATATGGTTTCTCCCCTGTGTGGGTTCTTTTATGCTTAGTCAGGCTTGAGCTGTCACTGAAGCTCTTTCCACACTCCAAGCACTGATACGGTTTCTCTCCTGTGTGGGTTCTTTGATGCACAGTCAGGCTTGAGCTTATAGTGAAGCTCTTTCCACACTCGAAGCATTGATACGGTTTCTCCCCTGTGTGGGTTCTTTGATGTGAAGTCAGGTGTTCATTCTTACTGAAGCTCTTTCCACACTCGAAGCATTGATAAGGTTTCTCCCCTGTGTGGGTTCTCTGATGCACAGTCAAGGCTGAGCTATAAGTGAAGCTTCTTCCACATTCCAAGCATTGATATGGCTTCTTCCCTGTGTGGGTTGTTTGATGCACAGTCAAGGCTGAGCTACCAGTGAAGCTTCTTCCACACTCCAAGCATTTATATGTTTTCTTCCCGGTACGTGTTCTTGGATGTGTTCTAGGCTTGGACTTGCTGCTGGAGGTCTTTGCAGATTGAGCGCAGGCTTCCTTCCCCTTTCCAGATTCCTTTTCTGGATCATCCAGGAAGACACTGAAATCCCCACCCTGACGAGCTTCAGCTTCACTTCTCACTTTCTCTCTCTGGTTTCCCGCCTGCCTCTTTGGTCTGTCTTGAGGCCCAGCTCTCTCCCTCGCGTGGCTCCTTTCATGGGAAGCGACACGTGTGCTTGTCCTGAAGCTCTTCCTCCACTCCGAGCACTGAAGTGGTTCCTCTCCTTTCTGGATTTTGCTCTCTTTATGAAAAGTGGTTGTTTCCTCGCTCAGAGGACGTGTCTCTCGTCTCCCTCCTTTGTGAGGATCCTCCTCAGCTGGGATTCTCTGGAGTTTCATCCTCCAGAAGTGTGCTGGGATTTCACGCAGGAGATAACTCTGGCCAACAAGAGGTTCCGTTCTCCAGGCAGCTGCTGGGCTTCCCTCCAGCCTCCCTGATCCGTCCTGGCCTCCAAGAGCCTCTTTCTTTGGGTCAGGCATGATCGTTTCTGGTGACAGCACTTGTGGCTCCTGCTGGCCACTGCGGTCTTGTCTGTGGCTTCCTGGAAGAGAGGGAGCATCCTGAGTCGCTGTGCAAACAGAGAGATGGAAGCTCTGATCTGATGCCAGGGCAGTGCTGGGGGGCTGTGAGCTGCCCCGGCAATGGCGGCCCAAACCTGACAGAAGGCCGGGAGAAACACCGGCAAGGAGGCCAGCGCCAGTTGAGACCCTGGGCCTTATCCGCAACTGGACCATGCTGCAATACGTCTCCTGCTCTGCAGCGGGAAGGAGTTATGGGGCAGAGGGCCTGGGAGGGGGGCAGAAATAAGATCCTCCCAAGCATGGTGGAGGATGAATCCCGACCCCTTTCCTGGGCCTGATCCCTGTGCACGGAGCAGTCCTGCCGTTTTTCCACTACACAACCCCACGCAGAAGGCCCCAGGTTCAGTCCTTGGCAGAGTCTCCAGGTGGGGCTCGGAAGATCCCCCAGAAACTCTGGAGAGCCACATCCAGTCAGGGCAGAGAGCACCAGCCTGTTCTCTCGGTGCCAATTTCTCCCCCTCTTGGCCTGCCCAGTCTCCTTCCCCTCCTGCAGGAAAACTGCTGGCCAAACAGCCTTCTTTCCAGGCCCTCCGAAGGGAATCTCCTTCCTCGGGATATTCCTCCCTGTCTCTGTTCAGTCCTCCTCCTTGTCCTGCCTCGAGCCCCGTCTTCAGTCCTGTTAACTAGCAGCCTGCCAGGCAGGGGCCTCTTCCGTTCCAGGTGATGACCTGGGGGAAGGTGGAAGCTTATGGGGGAAGAGCCCCAATTGGGACTTTCTGGGCATGGAGGAGGGATGGATGGGGTGCTTTGCCCTGCTCAGTCCATCTGAAAAGACCAACTCTGAGGACCCAGCTCAGACAGGGATGCAGGGACGACACTTTTCCACTGCAAAGTCCTTCTTTCTTACAAGGATTTTCCCACCTGTCTGTGGGTGACAGGAGGCTTGGAAGAGATCTCAGCAGTAAAAGGCAATATTAACTCATTCCTAGGGTTAAAATGAAATCCACTAAAATTGTGTATGGGGAGAGTGAAAACGGATAAAAGGAAATGCCAGCGGGTAATTAATCTGTGGAACTCCTTGCCCCAGGAGATGGAGATGGCGTCTCACCTAGGGACGTTTAAAAAGGGCTTGCGTAGATTTCCAGAGGAAATGTCTATTGCAGGCTACAGGCCACGATGGGTGGTGCAACCGCTTGTCCCAGCTCCTGCCAACCCAGCAGCTCGAAAGCACATGAAAATGCAAGCAGAGAAATTGGTGCCACTTCGTTGGGAAGGGAACAGCGGCGTTCCGTGCGCTACGGCGTATAGTCATGCCAGCCACATGACCAGGGAGGCTTGTCCTTGAACAAACGCCGGCTCTACAGGCTTAGAAACGGAAATGAGTAGCGCCCCCTACAGTCGGTCACAGCAAGAGCATTTGGTCCCGGGGAAACCTTTACCTCCCCTCCACAGGCCAGGTGCAGGGGAGGGGCCAGGAGATGAAGGTGTCTATTGAGTGCTCAACGAGGCATTGGGTGGGACACCCCGAGATGCAGGACGCTGGCCGGGAGGGGCCCCCCTTGGCCTGACCCAGCACAGGGGCTCTGCCGAGGGTCCCAGAATACCATTGAAGGCCAACAGATCCCCTTCAGTGCATTCCCAAAGCAGCCGAACAGCAGCTGCCCCAGAGCTATGATAACTTGCAGCCCAGGGGGAGGGGAGGATTTCGTCACTCTCCCTGCAAGGCGCTTCCCTCCCCCTGGGGGACTCCTCTCACCTCCCCCCTCTCTTTTGCTCCCCTCCCCCTGGTGGCTCCTCTCTCCCACTTTCCCCCCTCTCTCGCTTCCCTCCCCCCTGGGGGCTCCTCTCCCCTCCCCCACTTTCCCCCACCGCAGCCCTGGACTCCCCCGTCCTTCCCCGCAGCCTAGTCGGACTCACCGGCAGTCCCAGGAGGGACTGCTGACCTCGCGCACGTGGGAGGGGAAGACCGAGGAAGAGGCGGGGGGACACAGGAAGCGGCTTCCCCACTTTACCCCCCCCCATTTGCCCCTCTAGGAATTGGCAACGCCGCTTTAAGATCAGGGGCATCTCGTGAAAGCCGAGTCTTTCCGCCGCCCCCCCCCAGCTCCCAGGCCGCCCTGGAGTCGCACCTGCCCCCCTTTTGCTCCCCCCGTCCCGAAGAGCGATCCTGCCGCGCCTCACTCGGGCTCCCAGGCAAGGGAAGGCGCAAGCCCGGGGGAGGGGGGCTGCAGAGACCCCCACCAAGCAGCGCAGCTCCTGCTGGAAACCCCCCCCCCCAGAAAGGCTTGCGAGCTGCAGGGGGGGGGGAGGAAGCGCCATGCCGCCCTCCCCAGTTTTGCCTCTCCCCCGGGACAGAAGGGGATGTCCCGGGGGAACGTGAGAGCTCAAGGCGGGGGCAGAGCCCGGATTTGTGCATGCTGGAGATGGAGCAGGAATCGGGGCAGAATCTCCAAAGCGGATCCCAGCAGAGGCTGCAAAGGGGGGCGGAGGATTTCCTCACTCTCCCTGCACTGGCTGGGCTGCGATCGGGGCTTGCATCCCCCCTGGGGGCTCCTCTCTCCCTCCCCTTCCCCCCGTCGGACTCACCGCCAGACCCAGGAGGGGCTGCTGACCTCGCGCAGGTGGGTGGGGGAGACAGAGGAAGCGGCTTCCCCATTCAGGCCTTCCCCCCGCCTCTTTAGGACTTTGCAGGCGCCGCTTTTAACCCTCGGCGAGCCTCGCATCGCTTTGCAGAGTGCAGGCGAGGAAAGCCTCTTCAGCCTCTCAGCACGTGACGCGTCCAGGCTCCTCCTCTCTTCCTTCTGCACTGCATGCCATGGGGGGGGATTAGGGGGTTGGTGGGCAGGTCGAGCTTCGGGTGATTCTGGGTTAATCTGTTCCTCTGTTGATGGAAAGGAAGTGGGCAGCTCCTGCCTGAGGCAACAATCTCACTCGCTCTCCCGGATGGGCCGACCCGCATGTTCTTATCCGTGTGCGCAAATTCTCCCACCCAGGAGCTTATGGGAAACGGGCTCCTCCACCCCCCCCCCAGCCCTCTGTTGGCACCCGGCTCAATTAGTGTCGCCTGCAAACTTGGCCCCTCGCTGCTTATGCCTGTCACAAGAACATAAGAAGATCATAAGCAGAGCCCTGCGGGATCAGGCCCAGCTGCGTTTGGCAGGAGACTGAGTGATCCAATGGCCCTTCTGGCATGTTCTGCCCCTTTCCAGGTGGGTTTGGGGCTGGGGAGGAGGACGCGGGGTGGGGGGGGAGGAGAAGTAGAGGGCTGCCCAGCCAGAGAGGCGGCTCTGAGGCGCACCTGGGAGCTCGGGGGCCAAGGAGACTTTGCTCCCCCTGCAAAGACTTTCTGCTCAGAGGCGCTCTAAGGGTTAAAATGAGAGATTCCGCATTCCTAGAGCGGGGAGAGAAGATGAATGAATAGGAAGCCGCTTCTGGTTGGTGTGGGACCTCCAAGCTGGTTTAATAACTGGAGGAGACATGATATCGTTTTCTTGAAGCCATGGGCGTAACAATATGGCTGACTCAGATCTTTCCCGCATTCACCCCGCACGTGTGTAAAAGTTAATCTCAACGTCTTTAATAATGACTGTATGTTCTGCATATGGGTGCACTAATCGCTGTACGAAAAATGGGATTTAATTTCCACGAAAGATTCATGTATTCACATTACATCGGTTCAATAAAACTACCGTAAACTGAAACAGTGCATTATTTTTGAGGCTGTGTAATTTCTTGTTGTTCCTAGCAGTCTTATTCACCATTTTCTGACACCCACTCTTAATGGTCTAGAAGGTAAGAAAAAAAATATTTTCCCCCTCCTTTTTCCCCCCCTTGCCGTTTACACGTTTTTTCACGCCTTCCATTTTCTACGGTAATATTCCCGAAATTCTGAACATTAACAGAATTTGGTTTTTTTTTTGGGGGGGGGAGTGTAGAAGTTTAAAAAATACTCTTAATAGTTTAGAAGTAAAAAAGAATTACTTTCATATTGGCAACTGCTTGTGTTATACATTGAGAGATTTTAATGTAATTTCCCTATATATTTATCTAATTTTTGGCCACCCTCCCCCTTTTTTTCTTTCCTTCCTGTTCACACTTTATTTCTGCTTGTGTAGATTTAAATAGTCTGTCAAAATAGTGCACTCTGAGTTAAAATAGACAGCATTTCGTCCGGTGTGTTCAGTAATATAATTATGCAGAATTAAACCTTGGAATTGCATATTAACTCATAATAAGGTTACCAATGATGTTTCTCCACGATCACACGTTTTTATTTCCCTAAATTTTTATTTCAGGAGTAAACTATTCAGTCCTAAACAGTACCAGAAAAGCAATCTGAAATGCTTGGAATAAGGATTGTTTTGAGCGTAACAACATGGCTGCTGAGACCACCCCCTGGCTTCAGTCAGCGGCTATTAATTGTACAGGGATGTCGTCTCCAGTGATTTAACCTTCGTGGGGACCTCCTGGGCTCAGGCGGAGAGTCTGCACAGGGAAAGGGGGGGGGGAAGAGATCCAGGCGCACAGCCCAGCCAGTAAAGGGGATAGGATAACCTCCCGCCCCACTGCATAGAAACTTTATACCTGCCTTTGAGCAGCTGCCTTTAAATGGACATCTCAGTGTATATCTCATGTGCATACTCAGAAGTAAGTTTCACACCTTTCAATGAGACTTACTCCCAGGTAAGCGTGCAAAGGGTTACAACCTCAATTTATAAGGTGGGGGGTTGGACCTAAGAAGAGCCCAGCTGGATCAGGCCAAAAGGGGCCCACCTCGTCCAGCTTCCTGCCTCTCGCAGTGGCCCACCAGGTGCCTCAGGGAGTACACAAGACTACTAGATTCCTGCATCTCGTTGCCACTCCCTTGCCACTCCCTCGGAGGGAGCCTACCTCTAGCGTGAGGAGGCTGCACTAATCATCATGGCCTGTAGCCTGCAATGGACTTTTCCTCCAGAAATCTGTCCAGTCCCCTTTGAAAGGCTCTGAGACCAGATGCCATCACCACCTCCTGTGGCAAGGAGTTCCATAGCTGAAGTATCCGCTGGGTAAAAAGGTATTTCCTTTTCCCTGTCCTCACTCTCCCAATCATGTCAGTGGCCCTCCCCTGGGTCTGGTGTTGGGGGAGAGGAAAAGAGCCTCCCTCCGTCCACTTTATCCCTCCCAGCTGCTGGACAGCTGCTGTCTGTGGCATTGAGTTCTTCTGCATCTCTAATGCTACTACTGCTGCGTCTCCCGAGGTGTCTGCGAGGCTGCCGAAGCGCTCTGTGCAGCCCGGAGGCTTGAGCGCTCCCCCGCCCGAACCTGGACGGGCGCAGTCCGCGGGCTCCTTGCACACCTGGGCTTCTGTGCGCCGCCTGCTCGCTCCGGCTCTCTCGGTGCCCCGCGACCTGCACCCGCAGCTCCCCGTTCTGATTCCCCGAGAGCGCCCGAGTTCGCCGCCGACGGGCAGGGCGGGAGCTGCTCCGCAGGGGACAGGCGGGCGAGGGGCGCGCAGGGGGTTCCCCTGGCGAGTCGTGGGCGGGGAAGGGTCTCCCAGGGCGGGACCAGGCGGCCGAGAAACGGGACGGGGGGCTGAGCGCGGCCGGGCGAGACTCCCCTTCCTGCCAGGCTCCGCAGGGCTCGCGCCCCTCCCCGAACGTGCTGCCCTCCGTCGGACTGGCCCCGCAGCCTCCCCTCCCCCCCCCCCCCAACAGTCCCCCGGCCGGGCTGTGCCTTTCGGTTGCGCGTCCTCCGCCTGCCGGCAGCCGCGTCCCTTCGCGGAGCTCCTTTGGCCTCCCCCCACCCCCGTTCGTGTTGCTCCGAAGTGAGTCGCTTGCTCCGCCGGCTTGGGAGCGAGGATGGGGCTCCCTGGTGGGCGCGTCCTGCCCCTGGTGGGGGGGGGGCTGCTGCTGCTTCTGCGGGGGGGGGGCGGAGTGCTCTGGTGAGTTCTTGCAGGCCACTTGCAGATAACGTCCCCTGGGGCTGCGGGGGTGGGGGTGGGGAAGCAGGACTCGAACCCCGAGCGAGCCGTGTTTTGATTCTGGGGGGCGGGGGGGGAGTGGGGAGCCGCGACGTTTTAAGAACATCAGAAGAGCCCCGCAGGATCAGGCCAAAAGAGGCCCACCTGGTCCAGCTTCCTGCATCTGGCCGGGGCCCAAGACATGTGTGCAGGAGACACGTGCATCTCCTGGCCACTCCCCCGCGTCCGGCATTCCAATCAGGAGGCTGCACCCCAAGCATGTTAAATAACTGGATAGGCCATGACGTCACATTCTTGAAGCCGTGGACTTACTAAAATGGCTGACTCAGATCATTGCCGCGAAGGAGGAGGATTGCCGCCGGAGGGGCTCTCTCGCTCGCACGGCGCGCGTGTAAAAGTTAATTTCAACGTCTTTAAGCATGCCTGCGTGTTCTGCATACGGGTGTGCGAATCGCTGAATGAAAAATGGGACTTAATTTCCACGGAAAGATTCATGTATTCACATTACATCGGCTCAATAAAACGACCGGTAATATTTTCAAAATTCTGAACATTAACATTTTTTTAATGGGGCATGGCCGTTTTATTCCTGCTTGTGTAGATTTCAAAAAATAAGTCTGTCAAAACAGTGCAATCTGAGTTTAAATAGACAGCATTTCGTCCGGTGTGTTCAGTAATATAATTACGCGGAATTAAACCTTGGAATTGCATATTAACTCATAATATGGTTACCACTGATGTTTCTCCACGATCACAAGTTGTTATTTTGGTAAGTTTTTACTTCAGGAGTAAACGATTCAGCCCTAAACATCATGCGAAAACCCATTGGAAATGCTTGGAATGAGCAATGTTTTGGACTTACTGTCATGGCCGCTAAGCCCGCCCAATGGAGTCAATTTGTTCCCATTCATTCTAAAGGGAGGGCCTAGCCCTGCTGCACCCCCCCATCCTGGCCTGCAGCCCGTGCTTGGCACTTGGTTCACGCTCCACAGGAGGGGGCTGGTTGCGCAAGCTGGGGGGGGGCAGAAAGAAGAAATGGTGGTGATGGTATTTCTTTTTTCTGCAGACAGAAGAGGCGGAGCTCTTTGGAGGTCCCCGTTCCCCGCCTGGGGGAGTGTTTTGGAGGCGCTCCGGGGCAGGGATCCCTTTCCCAGCCTGGCCTGCCCAAGGCTGCCGGGGGCAAGGGGGGATTCTGCACCGCCAGGAGTTCGCTCTGGACTGGTCTGTCTGCCGTCCCAGAGTTTATGGGGGATCTTCTGCGCCCCGCCTGGAGATTGCCAAGGACTGAACCTGGGGCCTTCGTCTCCCGGTCCTGCTGCTTGCCTGCCTTCTTTCCCCCTCGCCCAGGCTCCCCACAGCTGACCAGGGTCGTATTGACCCGTATCAGGGCCCCATGGCTTGCAGGGATTTTTTTTAAAAAAAACATTTTTCAAGAGAAAATTGTTTGGAGGGACTGAGGAGGAAATTAATGTGTTGGTAGCAGAAAGAGTTGGGAAGCATCTGAGTCACAAGATAAGTTGGGAGAAGGCAGAGAGACTCGTGTGCAAGGAGGAAACCTGCCTTCCGTCGGGGCCGGACTGTCTGGCCCTGATTCAGGGGCTGAGGAGCCCATAGGCACGGCTGGCATCTACCCCAGGGTAAGGGCGCAACCGTGCCCTTGCCCCGGGGAGGCTCCAGCCAGCTCCTCACTTGCGCTGCAGAAGGCGCCTGCCTGCCAGCCCTGCCCGTCCAGCACCAGGTAGGATTGCGCCCTGACACCGAGAAGCTTCCCCTTATTTCCTTACGGGAAGAATCTCTGCCCCGCCTTTCCCCTGCCGAAGCACAGGCCGAAGGTGGCCTACGGAGAGCAACACACAACACAGTGTGACCACAATAGGTAAAGAAAACACCACAACTTAAAACAAGCAAACAGCAACAATGGAAACCTTAAGGGCAGCCCAGAGAGAGAACAATAGGGAAGGCAGACCCAGTTCTCCCTGTCAGGCCTTGCGGAGGGTGGGAGAACCAAGTGACCAGGGGGGTGAACCACTCCAAGAAACCCCCAGGGGGCAGCCAGCCACACGGCCCTCCAGAGGCCAGGCGGGATCGGAGTGATGGGAGTCTTCTGGGCTGGGCCACAGGACCTCTCTCAGGGCAGCCCCTCCCCGCCAGAGACCCCACTTTGTGCCCGGGGCTTCTTTGCAGCACAACTGCCCCCCCGACACACACACACTAATAATAATGCTTGTATATATATACTGCCTTTCTTAAGATCACTAGATTCCTCTAATGACTGTAACTCAAGGCGGTTTACATAGGCAGACTTTTTATTCACAAACTCGAAGGTTTTTACAATTTTACAGAACGTTCTATCTTTCAAGAACAACGCTCATACAGATGGATCTTTCTGGATTTAGTCTTCTTTCTTAGCTGGCCGTCTGTCTTCTGCTGGCTGATAAGAGGCTTCCCTGCTCCCACCAGAGACGCAGCTGACCAGAGACGCACTCCCCCTCTCACGAGGCAGCCGGAACTCAGCTTTTAATCAGCCGCAGTTTGCAAGGTCTGCCGCTCACAGAGACTTCCGGTAGTCCCGAGCTGGCGATCTTTGGATCTTCAGCTCTTATCTTTGGGCAAACGGAGGCCTTAACCCTCTCAACTAAATCGTCTGCCCCACTAGCCTCCCCCCTCAGAGCAGAGGCTCCTTCTGAGTGTGGGGCGGCCACAGGTGGCAGAAACAGAAGCCGCAGCAGGGCAGGCACAACCCGGCCAAGGGAACTTCCCCTCCCCGAATGCTTCGCCCCCCGGGACCCCGGTGTCCGAGGACGAGGCTGTGCCGCGGAGGGGGCGGGCGTATTGGCCCCCGTTCCTACCCCAGAAGGGGCCTCCTTGACTCTGCCGGGGCCACTCAGCCAAAGCGGGGGGAGCTCAAACCGGGCCCAGGGAGGCCTTTGCAGGGAGCTGCCACCAGCCCCCAAACGCCCCGCTGGCCCTGAAGCCCAAACCCTGCAGGACCCCCAGTGAGGAGCCCCCCAAGTCAGGGGGCCGGTGCTGCTGCCTCTCTGTCTGGCGTTCTGCCGCACCCTGCTGGCCAGTTCCGCTCCCGTGAGAAGGACACCAGGCGGTTCCTGAGGAATCATGGCCGAAACCGGGCAAGCGGTGGGGGGGGGCGCAGGGGGAGGGACTGAGGAGGGACACTGAGGGCTGCTGCTGTCCACAGCTGGGGGTCCCGCAGAGGGTCTGGGCCGGCTCGGAAGCAGCAGCACAAGCCCTGGCGAAAGGAGCGCTTGCACTGCGCCAACCTATCCTTCACCTGCAGAGTCCCCCAGGCTGCCCTTCAGCCCCCTTTGAGGAGACCCTGCAGGCGGCCCCCAGTCCCTCACAGGACACATTGAACCAGCAGTTGAACAACAACAACATATCTGACCCCCCCCAAAAAAAACACCAAACCCAGCAGGCACCAGAGCCAGGGGAAGAGCTGCACAGAGGCACTGCCAGCCACACCACAAAGCAGCCCACTGCGGGCGGGGGGGAGGCTAGCAGAGGGACCAGCCAGGCTCCTGAGGAGGGGGGTCCTGCTGTCACGGACACCCCCACCTTCCACGGAGCCTGGAAGCCCAATTTTGAGGCACACAAAATACTGCATGGGAAGGATAGAGTCGAGAGAGGGAGGTTCTTTTCCCTCTCTCAAAACACCAGAACCAGGGGGCATCCGCTAAAACTGAGGGTTCAGAGAGTTAAAACAGATAAAAGAAAGTACTTTTTTACCCAGCAGGTAGTTAATCTCTGGAACTCCTTGCCACAGGAGGTGGTGGTGGCATCTGGCCTAGGTGCGTTTAAAAGGGAACCGGACAGATTTCTGGAGGAAAAGTCCATCGTGGGCCATGATGCATGGTGCAAACTCCTAACATTAATAGTAGGCTACTTCCGAATGCCAGATGCAAGTTAGTGGCCACAGGATGCAGGCATATTGTTGTCTACAGGGCTCCCTGAGGCACCTGGTGGGCCACTGTGAGATATAGGAAGCTGGACTAATTGAAGCTTATAGCCATCAATGCAGCCATTATACTTTCGAGAAACTACTTTAAAAATATTCATTTCTCACAGCCATGATTATGATGTATATAACCGAAACACCTTCTCTGAATGTTTTGATGTGAAGGGAGGCCCCCAGTCAGATTGAAACGCTTTCCTCACTCACCATTGATGAGGTTTTTATCATGTGTGGATTCTATGGTGGAAATTCAGGTGTGAGCTACGACTGAAGCTTTTTCCACACTGAAAGCATTGATACGGTTTCTCCCCTGTATGGGATATTTGATGGAGAGTGAGATGTCCATCATCTCTGAAGCTTTTTCCACACTCCAAGCATTGATAAGGTTTCTCCCCTGTGTGGGTTCTTTGATGCACAATCAGGTGGCCATTTCGGCTAAAGCTTTTTCCACACTCCAAGCATTGGTGTGGCTTCTCCCCTGTGTGGGTTCTTTGATGCACAGTCAGTTGTCCATTTTGGCTAAAGGTCTTTCCACACTCCAAGCATTGATATGGTTTCTCCCCTGTGTGGGTTCTTTGATGCACAGTCAGGCTTGACCTGTCACTGAAGCTCTTTCCACACTCCAAGCATTGATAAGGTTTCTCCCCTGTGTGGGTTCTTTGATGCACAATCAGGTGGCCATTTTGGCTAAAGCTTTTTCCACACTCCAAGCATTGATATGGTTTCTCCCCTGTGTGGGTTCTTTGATGCTTAGTCAGGCTTGAGCTTTCACTGAAGCTCTTCCCACACTCCAAGCATTGATATGGTTTCTGCCCTGTGTGGGTTCTTTGATGCAAAGTCAGGCTATCATGTTTACTGAAGCTCTTTCCACACTCCAAGCATTGATATGGTTTCTGCCCTGTGTGGGTTCTTTTATGTGAGGTCAGGTGTCCATTTCGTCTAAAGGTCTTTCCACACTGTAAGCAGTTACATGGTTTCTCCCCTGTGTGGGTTCTCTGATGCACAGTCAAGCTATCACTTCGACTGAAGTTCTTTCCACACTCTAAGCAGTTACATGGCTTCTCCCCTGTGTGGGTTCTTTGATGCACAGTCAGTTGTCCATTTTGGCTACAGGTCTTTCCACACTCCAAGCATTTATATGTTTTCTTCCCTGTGTGTGTTCTTCGATGTGTTCTAGGCTTGGACTTGCTGCTGGAGGTCTTTGCAGATGGAGCGCATGCTTCCTTCCCCTTTCCAGATTCCTTTTCTGGATCATCCAGGAAGACACTGAAATTCCCCCGATGACGAGCATCAGCTTCACTTGTCACTTTCTCTCTCTGGTTTCCCGCCTGCGTCTTTGGTCTGTCTTGAGGCCCAGCTCTCTCCCTTGCGTGGCTCCTTTCATGGGAAGCGACACGTGTGCTTGTCCTGAAGCTCTTCCTCCACTCCGAGCACTGAAGTGGTTCCTTTCCTTTCTGGATTTTGCTCTCTTTATGAAAAGTGGCTGTTTCCACACTCAAGGGATGCGTCTCCCTTCGCCCTCGTCTGTGAGGATCCTCCTCAATTGGGATTCTCTGGAGAGAAATGACGAGTTTCGTCCTCCAGAAGTGTGCTGCGATTTCATGCAGGGGATAACTCTGGCGAACAAGAGGGTCCGTTCTCCAGGCAGCTGCTGGGCTTCCCTCCGGCCGCCCTGATCCGTCCTGGTCTCCAAGAGCCTCTTTCTCTAGGTCAGGCCTGATTGTTTCTGGTGACAGCACTTGTGGCTCCTGCTGGCCACCGCGGTCTTGTCCTTGGCTTCCTGGAACAGGGGGAGCATCCTGAGTCGCTATGCAAACAGAGAGATGGAAGCTCTGATCTGAAGCCAGGGCAGTGCTGGGGGGGCTGTGAGCTGACCCGGCAATGGTGGCCCAAACCTGACAGAAGGCCAGGAGAAACACCGGCAAGGAGGCCAGCGCCAGTTGAGACCCTGGGCCTGATCCGCCAATGGAGCATGCTGCAATACGTCTCCTGCTCTGCAGCAGGAAGGAGATTGGGGGCAGAGGGCCTGGGAGGGGGGCAGAAATAAGATCATTCCTCCCAAGCATGGTGGAGGATGAATCCCAACCCCCTTCCTGGGCCTGATCCGCCTGCACGGAGCAATGCGCATTTGCACCAGTGATGTGTACCTGCCTCACAATTTCCTGTGGCCTCCAGAACCCGTCTGGAGCTGGGGAATTGACAGGCTGCACACACAACTGCCGTGGATCAGGAGTGGACAGGGGGTGTTCTTCTCCCTCTCGCACAACACCGGAACCAGGGGGCGGATGAACTGCTGTGCTCTGCACTGATTTCCCAGAGGAAAGGGGGGGGAAGGCCTCCCTGCAGCAGACCTGAGCCCAGGTCAGTCCTGCTGTTTTTCCACTACACAACCCCACGCAGAAGGCCCCAGGTCCAGTCCTTGGCAGAGTCTCCAGGTGGGGCTCGGAAGATCCCCCAGAAACTCTGGAGAGCCACATCCAGTCAGTGCAGAGAGCACCAGCCTAGACGGACCAAGGGCCTGTCAGGACTCCATTTTTCTCAGGCAAAAGTGCCGTGTTGCCGATTGCGAGGGAGAACACGCAGACCAATATGATCAATAAGGTTCT
>JAJKFI010000349.1:94458-108296 GCA_029204185.1 Lerista edwardsae
CAATCCCACAATCCTTAGAGAAAAACCATTCTTCCTATAACACAACAAAAAGTGTGGAGGCCTGAGAACCTTCTCTCAGTGAAACGCCTAACTCAGAATTAGCTAATTAATTCAGACCTGAGAGGAGGAAGCAAGATGCCTTTAACAGGGCACAGCTGTCTCCAGTAAGGCTAGTGTGCCTACGTGCAGGAGAGCACGTACTGAAAGGCCGCAAGAAGCAGGCCTGTGATGGGCGACAGCAACTCCCAAGGAGGTACTCAAGGAGAGAGGCCTCCCTTTCCTATTCCGTTGGGCTGGAACAGCAACTAACGCGGGAGGAGGGAGATACCGCTGGTCGTTCTATTGCTGGTAAAGGACTTGCTCGAACGTTGCTTGAGCTATTGTCTGCTTTGTTGACAACTGGAACTGTTGTCAACAAAGTGTTATCTGTGGAACCTGACTGTTGGGCTGGATTTTTGACCGTGAGACTGCTTCAAATACAAAATTGCCTGGTCTTACCACGGTACGCTACGTATCTCTTGTCCTTATTCCCTCGCTGCTCTGGGCTCCGCCTAGGCATTCCTGGGGGCACCCCATAGGGGGCGCCACTCTGCCAATTTCATTAGGGCCTGACTCTGCCAAGGCAGCTTCCATGCTCAGCCCTGCGCAGTCTCCAGATTCTGCCTGCGAGCTGGTCGTGGACGTGACTGGAGTGTAGCTGGGATCCTGCGCCTTGGAAAGCTGCACAGAGGCAGTGGAGGACCAGGCACTGGCCCACCCGTGAGGCCAACTGAGACCCTCGCCTCAGGCAGCAGTGAGTGGGGAGGGGCACCTTATCTGCCCACTTGCCTGCATTGCCCCTCCTCCCACCCCCTGACTTGGGCAAAGAAGAGGAGGACAGAGCAGAAGAGCAAATCCGGAGGAGAGAAAGTGCTGCTCTGGTCCTCAGAGCCTGCCAGCAGTTTCAGACTATGCGGCTCAGCCCAGCTGCTGTTGTGGGTTGCAGGGATGAGGCCAGAATGCCAGGGGTGCTTTGCTGACTCCTCCTGACAAGGCCAAGTGGCCCCACCAGAGGGGAGTTTCTAGTGTGCTGAGGGGTCCCCCCCCCCTTTCGCCACAGAGCCCTTTGGGTCCCACAGGCCCAGCACACTCTGGCCCAGAGCGATGGCTGTGTTGAGCAGCACTGTGCATCATGGGGTTACCTGCCGATGCCTCTTCCTGCTTGAGGTCCTGGGGAAGTGCCCACTCCCCTTCTTCCAGCTGGGAGATGGAGGGAGGTTTGGGACATTCCTCTGAGAGGGAAACAAGGAGAGGAGTTACTTGCGACTCTCAAATATCAGGGCTTTCCAAAACAACTTGGAGGTCATGCAGCAAAGCTATGTGGCTCCTGGGATGGAATTAGGGGGAAATGAAGATGGTCTGGAATCCTGATCTGCTTCCTTTTAAAAAGAGAATCCCCATGTGGCTAATCGGGTCAGGGCTCCAGCAGGACCCCCGTGCAGAAGGCCAATCACAGCCCAGCCCCACACTGGGGACCTCAGGCATAGGCGATGGCTGACCACACCCCCTTCAGGCAAGCCTGACCAACCCCACATATTGCCCTATGAAGGACAGGCAGAGCGTGAAAAATCCCCCCAGCAGCAGCACCTCATTCCGGACAAACCATCCATCAACGGGCTCAGACGCTGGACGATGGGGAGGGAAAGTATTCCAACATAAGAACATAAGAAGAGCCCTGCTGGATCAGGCCAAAGGCCCATCTAGTCCAGCTTCCTGTATCTCACAGCGGCCCACCAGGTGCCCCAGGGAGGCATGAGACAACAAGATGCTTGCATCCTGTTGCCACTCCCTTGCACCCGGTACCAGTAGCCCACCACCTTTGTAAGGAGGTTGCACAATCCATCATTGCCTATAGCCCACGATGGACCTTTCCTCCAGAAATCTGTCCAATCCCGTCTTAAAGGAATCAAGACCAGATGCCATCACCACCTCCTGTGGCAAGGAGTTCCACAGATTAACTACCCGGTGGGTAAAAAGTACTTCCTTTTATCTGTTTTAACTCTCCCAACCCTCAGCTTTAGTGGATGCCCCCTGGTTCTGGTGTTTTGAGAGAGGGAAAAGAACATCCCTCTATCGACTTTATCCCTTCCATGCATAATTTTGTATGTCTCAATCATGTCCCCGCTCAGGCGCCTTTTTTCTAGACTGAAGAGCCCCAAACGCTGCAGTCGTTCTTCATAAGGGAGGTGCCCCAGCCCCGTAATCATTTTTGTCGCTCTCTTCTGCACCTTTTCCAACTCCACTATGTCCTTTTTGAGATGCGGCGACCAGAACAGGACACAATATTCCAGGTGCGGCCTTACCATCAATTTGTACAATGGCATGATAATATTGGCTGTTTTATTCTCAACCCCTTTTTTAATGACCCCCAAGCATGGAATTGGCCTTCTTAATTGCTGCCGCACACTGGGTCAGCACCTTCATTGAATTGTCCACCAGCACCCCAAGATCTCTCTCCTGAGCTGTCACAGACAGCTCAGAACCCATTAGCCTATAGGTAGAGTTTGGGTTTTTGGCCCCAATGTGCATCACTTTACATTTGTCTATGTTGAAACGCATCTGCCATTTGGCTGCCCATTCCCGCAACTTGGAGAGATCCTTCTGGGATTCCAAGACCCAGCCAGCCCCGTTAGTTCCAGGAGTCTCTCCTCTGGCAGGCCGGGCATCTCCCAAAATGGGACTCTGCACGTCTCCCAACTGATTGTCTAGACATTCACATCCTGTAGCTCGATCCTCAAGGATCATCCGTCAGGCCAAGCTCAGCTCTGCAACCGGGAGGCACAGCAGGCATGCCCAGGGCGCACCTTCCAGCCCCACACGCCCCACTGATGTGCTACAATCCTGACAGTGAGGTTCAAAGAAGAGCATCTCGTGCTTTTTGGTTCCTCCCCTCCCCAAACCCGGGAGAGAGAACATCCTTACCCAGAGCGGCCACGATCCCATCATGCTCCAGCTTGACCTCCCTGGACTGAGCCTGTTGGCCTGGATCCAGCAGAGTCTCTTCCTCCTCCTCCTCCTCGAAATGCACAGTCACATCCTCAAGGGACATCAGGCCCTGGAAGGAGAAAAACATCTTGCTGCAGAAATCATGTCCCACCTCCTTAACCTAACCTCTGCCTCCCTCTCAGTCTACAAAGAGAAATTAAGGAGGGAGCAGCTGGGAATCGTCCTGCAGTAGTTTTGGCAGACCAGACCGGCTGGTTCCCTGCAGTCCTCTGTTCTCTCCTTTTCCCCCCTCAGGGGAGGGGCTGACCCTCCAGGAAGCATCTAGACCGGAAGGAGAACATCAGGCAGGCAACTGGAACGGCCAACTCCAGGGTTCAGTCCCAGAGCCCAGAGTTCTGACATGCACACGCTCTTGCAGGCCTTCCTGGGCTTTGTCCTTGGCTTCCTTGGGGCGCAATCCTGACCCACCTTCCAGCACTGACATAGCTGGGCCAATGGGGCAGGTGCTGCCTCCTGCGCTTGAGGGGGGCAGTCACGGAGGCCTCCTCGAGGTAAGCGGAGGTTTGTCCCCCTCGCCTCGGAGCTGCATGGCCCTTGCTCTGAGGCTGGGAGGCTGGCTAGGATTGCACCCCAAGGACTCAAGGGAAGGCCCACCTGGATCCGGAGGGGAGTCCACATTCCCTGGGCCTGGTCTTGCGGAGAACCATGTGCTACAATCTGCTGCCTGCGGCCCTGCGAGAACCTCAGCCTGGCTTCAGTCACCTCCTCCGGCCGACACACCTGCACCAGCCCCCTACGAGGCCCATCTAGCACCCACCAAACCACCCTGGCCCAGAACTGGGACCCTGCAGCTGGGCCACGGAGCTCCGCTGGCAGAGGAGAGGGCAGAGGCTCCCTGGGGGAACGTGACCCTGTTCCTGAGGGGTGTGCTGGGTGCGGGTTCGTCCTGGGCGGCTGGGGAGGAAAGCCTCTCGGGACCCCAGCAGGAGTGGTCAAAGGGCCCCCTGAGGCAGTGGGAAAGGAGGGAGGAATTCTGCATTCCAAGGAGCCTCTGATAACATGCAAGGACAGTTCAAGAGAAGAGGACCAGTCACAAGGCTTTACTGGGTTTACTGGCCACGTGTCCAGCAGTACAACCTCTGGAGTTCTGTAGATCTCACACACACGCTTCTGAGTGGGCAGATTTGATATCTGGCAGCACCGCAAATTATATTATGCACAAATTATTATTATATGCACATTTGCACACTTTAAAGACCTGCAAGAAAGGAAGAGCCACCAAGGCAATTTCTCACCCGTTGCCCTGATGATCTGCCCCTCACCTGAGCAGGCTGCAGAGCTACTGATCCTGTTCCATGCACAGGAGGAAACTGTCTGGATCGTGGCCCCGATGCCATTCCACTGCCTGTGAGGGAGACAAACACAATGGCCTCTTCATACCTGTTTGAACTCCCCCCCCCGTGCGCAATTTGAGACTCTCCTCCCATTTGCTCCACAGCTCTGGCTCTGGCCCAGAAGTGCCCCACTGGGGTGAGCCCCACACATCTTGATTCACTGTCTTCGTCTCCTTCCTTCTGCTCTTGGTGCCAATTTCTTTCCCTCTCGGCCTGCCCAGTCTCCTTCCCCTCCTGCAGGAAAACTGCTGGCCAAACAGGCTTCTGCAAGCCCTTTCCAGGCCCACCCAAAAAAAAAAAAACCCCTTCCGCAGGACATTCCTCTCGGTCTCGGTTCTGTCCTCCACCTTGTCCTCCATCAAGCTCAGTCCTCCGTCTTGCTAACTGGCAGGAGCCTTTTCCATGCCAGGGGATGGCCTGGGCGAACGTGAGAGCTCACAGGGGAAGAGCCGGAAATTGGCACTGCTGGGGGTGGAGGAGGGCTGGATGGGGGGCTGCCCAGTCCCTTCCTCTGAAAAGACCAACTCTGGGGACCCCTCTGGCCCTTCTAGCTCAGACAGGGATGCAGGAACGACACTTTCCCACTGCAAAATCCACCTCTCATTCTTAATATAAGGTGTTTTTACACCTCTCTGTGGGCGACAGGAGGCTTGGAAGAGGTCTCAGCAGCAAAATGCAACGTGAAAGCCTCATCAAACATAAAATCCTAAAACACGTAGAGGAACAAGTACTGCTAAAGGAAAGTTAGCATGGCTTTTGTAAGGGTATGTCTTGCCTCACAAACCTTTTGGAATTCTTTGAAAAGGTCAACAGGCACGTGGATGTGGGTGAACCTGTGGATATCATATACCTGGATTTTCAGAAGGGGCTTGACATGGTCCCCCACCAAAGGCTGCTGAAGAAACTTCACAGTCAGGGAATAAGAGGGCAGGTCCTCTTATGGATCCAGAATTGGTTGAGGGCCAGGAAGCAGAGAGTGGTGGTCAATGGGCAATTTTCACAATGGAGAGAGGTGAATACCCCAGGGATCTGTCTTGGGGCCCATGCTTTTCAATTTATTCATAAATGACTTGGAGACAGGGACAAGCAGCGAGGTGGCCAAGTTTGCGGATGAGACAAAACTTTTCTGGGTGGTGCATATTAACTCATAATAAGGTTACCAATAATGTTTCTACACGATCACCTTTTTATTTTCGTAAGTTTTTATTTCAGGAGTAAACTATTCAGTCCTAACCAGTACGAGCAAAGCAATCTGAAATGCTTGGAATAAGGATTGCTTTGGACGTACCAACATGGCTGCTAAGCCCGCCCCCGGCTTCATTTGGTTCCTATTAATTCTGCAGGGGATGTCCTCTCCTGTTATCTTACCTTCATGGGCGGGACACACACACACACACAAATGCTCTCGCCGCGCTTCCTCTTCTGCTCCAGACCTTTTTTTTTTTTTTTTTGAGGGGGGGGCGCATTTTGCAGACGCCTCTTGGGCGTCCCCGAACTAATCTGCAACGGGGGGGGACGAAGCAGGCAGGCAGGCAGGCAGGCAGCCTCCGACCCCGGGACGGTCCCAGCCGTGGGGGGGCAGCAGCCCTGCCGCGGAGGCTGAGGGGGGGGTCGGTGCAGGCAGCGCGGGCCACGTGTTCCCCCGCATCCCGCCCGCCGCCAGGCCCCTGCCGAGCCGGATCCTGAGCCGCCCCCCGAAGCCTCACCGGGCGCTGCTGCTGCTGCTGGTGCTGCTGCTTTAGCCGGGCCGGGCTCGGTGCAGGGCAGAGGCGGCTTCCGGAGTCCCCGGCTGGATGGCTGGATGGGAGGCCGGCCTCGTCCCTGCCGACGCGCTTCCCGGACACACCCCGTCTCCGCCGACTCCTCCTCCTCCCTCGCAAGGAGCGGGAGGGGCAGTGCCGGGCGGGGGGGGGGACCTTGGGGGGCTGAGGGGAGGGGCTCCCGCTGCCTGGGCGGTCGGTGGGGGGGGAGCCTCGGGGGCTTTCCTGGGCGGGGGAGCTGCGGCGGGGGGGGGATGCAAAATGCACCGCGGGGGAACTGGGGGGAGATGCAAGGGGGCTAGCAAGGGGGTGCGGCTCGGTGACCTCATCTTTACCTCAGAAAGTCACCCCAGAGAGCCAGATGCAGGGGAGTCACAGCAAGGTGCAGGTGTCTGTCTGGGGGTCTCTTGGGCTCCCTGAGGCACCTGGTGGGATGCGGGAAGCTGGACTAGGTGGGCCCCCCTTTGGCCCAATCCAGCACAGGGGCGCTTCTTAGCTTTGAAGGCAAGAGGGGGCCTTTACACAGGAGCTCAGGCTCCCTCAAGGCTTAGCACTCCCCCGCCACTAGCCTTGTTCCAGTCCCCCGTCTCCTTCACACACCAGGGCAGTGGAGTGGATGAGAAGGGAACCGGGGCTTACTCTGTATTCTTCCTCGCTCTCAAGGAGGACAGCAAAACAAGGGCCATTCTCAATTTGTAACGGCCGAACTGGTCCTTTTCTACCCAGCGGGTAATTAATCTGTGGAACTCTTTGCCACAGGAGTTGGTGATGGCATCTGGCCTAGATGACTTTAAGAGGGGATTAGACGGATTTCTGGAAGAAAAGTCCATCATGGGTTACAGGCCATGATGGATTCTGCAACCCCCTTACATTAGTAGTAGGCTACTTCAGAGTATCGGGTGCAAGGGAGTGGCCACAGGATCCAAGCATCTTGTTGTCTCGTGCCTCCCTGGGGCACCTGGTGGGCCGCTGTGAGATACAGGAAGCTGGAGGGCCTTTGGCCTGATCCAGCAGGGCTCTTCTTATGTTCTTATGTCCTGTTTCCCCTCCAGCTGTCAGTGGGGAGGGAGCTTCGGGTTTTCCCCAGCAGGAAGATCCGGCAGAGCCTCCAGCACTCAGGGGTTGGGGGGGGCTGCAAAATGCATTGGGGGCAGCAAGGGGAAGATGGAAGAGAACAGGGCTCGGGGGGGGGGCTGCAAAATGTGCTGGGCTCCCAGGCCTTCAGGTACTTTGGCTCCCCTCTGGCACTTCCATCTCTCGCCCACTACAGCTGACAGCCTGGCCCTGATACGGCAGGTAAGAGACCACAGTACACAGCACTACATCCGCTTTGAAGAATTCTGTTCACTTTTTAAAAATACCTTGATTGCATGAGTAGAACTTGGATGCAGCAAAAATTAATATTCAAGCAACACCACAGGGCTCACAATCGAGAAAAATGCAGACCAGCAACAGTGACTAGACAAGGCACTGCTGGGGGGTGAAGAGGGGCAGTTCCTCCTCCCCCCCACTAAACAGAAGAGGAGCACCACTTGGGAAAGGGCCTCTTGCCCAGTTGGCAGGGGGTGGGACCAGCGCTCCAGCTGTCCGGTGCCCCCTACGCCAAGAGGCAGCTCCCACTTCCTCCCTGGGGGGGGAGGCAGTCCCCAGACCCCTGCCCCATGTCCCCTGGCCCAAGCGCATGGGGTCCGTCTGGGGAGGGGTGAGGAAGCCCCTCTCTGTCCGCCTGGGCCTGGGTCTCCCCCTCCCTGCCTGGGCCCCCTTTCGGTTGAGCCCCTGGAGCTCCATCGGCCTTGGCTGGGGGCGAGACTTGACCCCCCCCGGTTGCCTGAGCCCCCTGCAGCCCTGGAGGCCTCCCCAGGTTTGTGACTGGGCTGGGAGCCCTGGCTGAAGTGTGGGGGGCCCTCTGGAGCCCTCGCCTCCCCACCCCTGCCTGCTGTCAATCTTACCTGATCAACATGCAGCAAAGCCGTAATAGCACCTTGAAGTCTTTTTGCAAGCACGCTGGGCCAATATTGTTGCAAAAGCTTTCATTCAAAAGATCTACAACTTGCACATTGAGCAGGGTTAAGGAATCTGTGCGTTCCCTGCATTTCCTCAGGATCGGGGGAATTTTAACACCCCCCTCAAGCAGCTTCTTTGCCTTCCACTGCTAGAATGTCATTGGCTGTCAGACGTGGGGGTGGGGTGGAGTGGAGTTTCTGGCCCCTTCTCTGTCTGGGGCAGCCAGCCTGCCGAGTTTATGGTGGGTAATATTGGAGGCTTGTGGGGTTTTTGTAGGGACACTTTCAAGTGGATTAAATTTTACATACGGGGTGATCAAACTTGCTACATGTATGGTAAGGTTTGTGACTAGGTTAACGAAATGACAGCCTTACTCTGAGCTACTGAGCCCCCTTCATTTAGTGCAACCTGTCTCTCCAGGACTCCGGCGCACTGGCTCCGCTCCGCTTGCTGTTTAAGTTTCAATAGCTTGCTCCACCATTGCAGAGAACCTCAGCTGTCCGTCACCGTCAACCCCAATCTTAGGTTCCTCTCTTGAGGTAGCTTTAGTGTGCTGTACCCATAAAATCACAAGCCAATTCTTAGCAGCAATAAGCTTTTATTTAGAATAAGGCACAAGAAGGAGAATCACTCCAACTGAAAGCCAGCGGAGCCTCTCTAGGACTCTCCTTAGAGCAGTACACACAGCATGAAATCAATAAAAGGCTATTCTAAAATCGCCAAACAATTTCTCACCATCCTTAGGTTTCTGGGTAACAAGGGCTCCCGCGGCCTCCTGGCCCCTGATGGAATCGGACCCCGAGACAAAGAAACTTTCCCCAATTATAGGAATTCTACCAGGCCCCACGAGGGGTATTCACCAATAATATGAATGCATCCGTTTGAATACCCATTAATTCAACCAATCCTCTTTCATGTCAAGTAGAAGGGCAATCACCGGTTCTGACCCAGGTGTGCATAATCTAGTCTCTCTCTGATATCTCCTATTCAAGGATGTTCTCACCGGAGTTTTCCTTTAATTTGATTTATGCCTCAGCTGCAACCTCCGGCGCTATCTACACTTCAAGGCTATCTCCTACATGCTCTCATTTTGCAAGTGTGAATCATGCCACTCATTACGGGCATGCATCTTCAATCTGTCTCTTCCTTTCCCAAGGATGTGGAACTACACCTCTTGCTAAATTGTCTTAAACTCTCTATTTAACCTCCCCGTCACCTTAACAAGGTTAACTTGTGATAAATGTCAGGTGTTTGAAAGCCACAAAATGCATGAAGCATAAAATTGCTAATTTACTCACCATGAACATTAAACACGTGTTTTAACCCAGTGGACTCTGAAGCCTTTACCTGATAAATACTGACCAAGCTTAACATTTTTATTTTATTTTTATTCCTTCGGATGCAAAAAGAAGCTCAGCCAATATATTTCCAGGAGCCACACACTCGATGTCAAAGAAAGATTTCCCTCTCTCCCCACACTAGAACCAGGGGACATCCACTGAAATTGAGTGTTGGGAGAGTTAGAGTGGAAATACTCATTACCCATTGGGAAAAAATCTCTGGAACTCCTTGCCACAGGAGGTGGTGATGTCATCTGGCCTAGGTGCCTTTAAAAGGGGATTGGACAGATTTCTGGAGGAAAAGTCCATCGCAGGCTCCAGGCCAGGATGGGTTGGGCAACCTCCTTATTTTTAGAAGTAGGCTATCACAGAATGCCAGGTGCAAGAGAGTGGCAACAGGATGCAGACATCCTGTTGTCTTGTGTGCCCCCTGAGGCATCTGGTGGGACACTGTGAGATCCAGGAAGCTGGACTGGATGGACTTTGGCCTCATCCAGTAGGGTTCTTCTTATGTTCTTTAGGCCCAGATTGGGTTGCAAGTTTATATTTACCTCAGAGATTTACCTCAGAATGCCGAGTGGAAGGGAGTGGCAACAGGATGCAGGAATCTTGATGTCTCGTGTGCTCCCTGAGACATCTGGTGGGCTGCTGTGAGATACAAGAAGCTGGACTAGATGGGCATTGGGCCTCATCCTGCTGGGCTCCTCTCATGGTCTGAGGCACATGTGGCTTCCAAGCCATGATTTGGCCACCTGCTATAGGCCTTGCCTGTTCTTAAAAGCTGCTGCTTCTTGTTTGTGTTTTAATTGCGATGGCCGTCTCCTAATCATGTGCAATAATCCAGTGGAGAAAACAAGTTCCCCAAATCACAAGTGACATCATTTCCATCTTCCTCATACGGTTTTCTTCCACCCAGGCCCACTTTATGAAAGCCCTTTGGCCACTGACAGGACCTTTTGTCAAATATGACTCTTGTGCGTCCGAGTTGAGGGCATCTGAGGTTAGTTGTCCTCAATTCGGAGCAACTGACTTGACTCCATTAAGTTCACCCTCTAATGCTCTTTGTAAAGCGCTTCCTCAGTATATCTTGCCTCCTGAGCTAGCCCCTTCCTCTGGTGTTAGGGCTTTTTCGGACCCATGTTCGGGAATTTCAGTCTGTGCTGACCTTCATACCTCTGCAATTCTTAAACCTTTGCCTTTAGTAACGCAGACTCTAGTAGATTTGAAGGTTGATTCGGGCACTTTAAAGCAGTCAGCTATTTCTTCTTCTTCTAGTCTTAATTCAAACTCTGATTTGCTAGGTCCTTGTGTGCCCATTGTATCGCCCGAAGCGAAGTTTCCTGCCCCTAAAGATTGACTATCTCCTCCTAACAAGGTTTTTTTATTTTAGACCATTTTCTCTGTCCCATCCCAGGCCTGCGGAGCAACTAAAAATTGTCTCGTGGAACTCTGCAGGCTGGAAATCTAGACAATCTGATAAAGATTTTCTCAACTATTTGATGAAATTCGACATTATTATGTTACAAGAAACTTGGACTATATAATTATGAATTTAAAAAATGAAATTGGTCAAGAGATAACTGGTATAGAAGATATGAAAAAGTTAACAGAAAATTTTTACGAACAACTATATAAGAGGAAACAGATTGATGAAAAAAAACAAGAAGAATATATTTCTAAGGCTAATAAATTAAAATTGACAGAAGAACAGATAAAGATGATGGAAGCACAAATTTCATTACTGGAGATTAAAGAAGCAATAGCCAAACAGAATTCAACTAAAGCCCCAGGTCCCGATGGTTTATCAGCGATTTATTATAAAACTCTACAAGAAATATTAATTGAACCGCTGAGAAATTTGTTTGAAGATATTTGGTGTACTGGCGTTTTACCGGACACTTGGGGTGAAGCAACAATAACGTTGATACACAAGCCTCAAACAGAAAATAATGATATTAAAAATTACAGACCAATATCCCTTCTTAATGTAGATTATAAAATTTTTGTAACAATCCTAGCTGCCAGAATGAAAAAAATTCTAAATATTTTAATACATCAAGATCAAGCAGGTTTTCTACCAAGGAGACAATTAAGGAAAAATTTGAGAACAATTATTAATGTTTTAGAATATTATGAAAAACACTCTACAAGAAAATTGGGATTAGTATTCCTGGATGCACAGAAAGCATTTGACAATGTTGACTGGAACTTTATGATCAAGCAATTAAAAGCGATTGGCTTTGGACAACACTTCTTGACAGTAGTTAGCGGAATCTATTCCAAACAAACAGCTAGAGTGAAACTAAATGGAGATTTAACTCAAGAGATACAGATTCAACAAGGTACAAGACAAGGCTGCCCTTTATCACCTTTATTATTTATATTATCTTTGGAGATTTTAAATACGAAAATCAGAGAAGATATAAGAATAAAAGGACTGAAAATTCAAACAGAAGAATTTAAGCTACAGGCATACGCTGATGATCTAGTTTTTATTTTAGAAGATCCAAAAGAATCTCTATAATATCTAATGGAAGATTTGAAAGAATATGGAGATGTAGCTGGTATGAAGATTAATTATCAAAAAACAAAGATATTATTGAAAAATGTGAAAGAATCTGACATGCAAGAAATAAGAAAATGGAACCTGCAAGTGACACATGAAGTAAAATACTTGGGTATTATAATTACTAGTAAGAATAGTACGTTAATGGGAGAAAATTATTATAAGTTATTAAAAGAAATACAAAAAGACTGTGAAAATTGGAAGAAATTACAACTCTCATTGATGGGAAGAATTGCTGCAGTAAAGATGAATATATTACCGAAATTATTTTTTTTATTTCAGACGATTCCAATAATTTTAAAGAAAAACTTTTTTATTGAGATAGATCAAACAATATCAAAATTTATTTGGCAAGGAAAGAAGCCCAGAATACGATTAAAACTACTACAAGAGGCAAGAGAAAGAGCAGGATTTGGACTTCCAGATTGGTTCTTATATTATCAAGCAGCAGCATTAAATTGGATAAGAGAATGGGCTCAACCAACAGATACCAGATCAATTAAATTAGAAACATACGATTTACAGATTGGTTTACATGCATTTTTAATATATGATAAAGCAAAATTTTATAGCAACTTTAAACAACATTGTCTGAGAAGAGCTCTTTTATGGATATGGGAACAAATAAGATATAAAATATTTACAAAAATCCCAAACTGGATCAGACCTTTAGAGATTGGTTCAAAACCAGAATGGTTTAGAGAAGACCAAAATAGAAAATACGCAGAGATTTTAGATAAAGATAATAATTTATTAACTAAGGAACAATTAGAGGGGAAATAATCCTGTGGCTAAAATGAAATCCACTGAAAATGTGTGTTAAGAACATAAGAGCATAAGAAGAGCCCTGCTGGATCAGGCCAAAGGCTCATCTAGTCCAGCTTCCTGTATCTCACAGCAGCCCACCAGGTGCCCCAGGGAGGCATGAGACAAGATGCTTGCATCCAGTTGCCACTCCCTTGCACCCAGTACTCTGAAGTAGCCTACTACTAATGTAAGGAGGTTGCTCAATCTATCATTGCCTATAGCCCACGATGGACTTTTCTTCCAGAAATCCAGCCAATCCCCTCTTAATGGCATCTAGACCAGATGCCATCACCACCTCCTGTGGCAAAGAGTTCCACAGATTAACTACCTGCTGGGTAAAAAAGTACTTCCTTTTATCTGTTTTAACTCTCCCAACCCTCAGTTTTAGCGGGTGCCCCCTGGTTCCGGTGTTTTGAGAGAGAGAAAAGAACATGTTGGGAGAGTGAGAACGGATAAAAGGAAATACCAGCAGGTAATTAATCTGTGGAACTCCTTGGCACAGGAGAGGGTGATGGCGTCTCACTGAGGGACATTTAAAAGGGGCTTGGATAGATTTCCAGAGAAAATGTCTATTGCAGGCTACAGGCCACGATGGGTGGTGCAACTGCTTGTCCCAGATCCTGCCAACCCAGCAGTTTGAAAGCACATGAAAATGCGAGTAGATAAATAGGTGCCACTTTGGTGGGAAGGTTACAGCGGCGTTCCGTGCGCTACGGCATAGAGTCATGGCAGCCACATGACCTCTACTCGGAAGCTTGACCTTGAACAAATGCTGGCTCTACAGGCTTAGAAATGGAGAAGAGCAGCGCCCCCTGCAGTCGGTCACAGCCAGACCACTGGGTCGTGGGGAAACCTTTACCTACAAACACCAGATGCAGGGGAGTGGCCAGGAGATGCACGAGTCTATTGAGCCCTGGGGGCTCCTCTCCCCTCCACGCTTTCCCCTCCTCTTGCTCCCCTCCCCCACTTTCCCCCATTGCAG
>JAJKFI010000350.1:0-10961 GCA_029204185.1 Lerista edwardsae
CTGCACTGCGCCTCCCTTGCATTGGCTGAAGCCAGACAGTGCAAGGGAGGTGCCATGTTTGCATGGGGGAGGGTGTGGGGGGAAGGGCGGGCCGGCAGGTGTGCCAGCCCGGGAGGGAGGCGGGCCTTGGAATCAAGCATAAGGCCGAATCCAAGGCTGAGGCCGCGCAGCATGGATTAGGGCCGTGTGGTCTCCTCAGATCTGTGCCTGGTGCAGGCGCAGATCCAAGGAGCCCATAGGGGAGGCTGACACCCGTGCTGTAGGGAGACTCCAGCCCAGCGGCATCATGCAGCCGGAACGCTGAGCGGGAGAAATGGGTGAGCGGCAGCCCGCGGGAGCGGGGAAGACGGCGAAAGAGACCGGTACGCAACAGGCGGGCTGCTGCTCACCCGTTCCTCCCGCCCAGCGTTCCGTCTGCATGACGCCGCTGCTCCAGCCTGCTCGTACCTTGTACAGGATACAGCGCAGGCCCGCTGGCCTGCCTGTTCCGGCGCAAGGTAGAATCGCGCCCTGAGAGAAGTTTGCGTATTGAAAAAGCATCTTCCTGGGGGCAGGGCCCAAGCTTCGAACAAAGTGCCATGATTCTCTCTCCCGCAAGAGATATCTGACACAAATCCTTCTTTTTTTGGGGGGGGGGGGTCTACTCTTGAATAGTCCCTTTCATGGATCACTGCCTTGTCCTGGCGAACGGTCTTGAGTAGCTCAATGAAGCTGTGAGCTATGCCATGTAGGGTCACCCAAGATGGACAGCCCCAGTGACTCCCTCCCTCGTCTCCAGGAAGTCAAGCCTGATTGCTCCCTGGAAGGACAAATCCTGAAGCTGAAGCTCCAATACTTTGGCCACCTCATGAGAAGAGAGGACTCTTTCGAAAAGACCCTCAGGCTGGGAAAGACTGAAGGCAAAAGGAGAAGGGGGTGGCAGAGGATGAGATGGTTAGATAGTGTCACCGAAGCAATGAACATGAAATTGAGCTTCAGGATTTGTCCTTCCAGGGAGCAATCAGGCTTGACTTCCTGTAGGACTGACCAATTGGATCTCCTTGCAGTTCAGAGGACTCTCAAGAGTCTTCTCCAACACCATAATTCAAAAGCATCTATTCTTCGGCGCTCTGCCTTTCGTATGGTCTAGCTCTCACAGCCATACATTGCTACTGGGAAAACCATTGCTTTGACTATGTGAACCTTTGTTGGGAGGGCGATGTCTCGGCTTTTTATTAAGTTGTCTAGGTTTGCCATAGTTTTCCTCCCAAGAAGTAAACGTCTTTTAATTTCATGGCTCCAGTCACCATCTGCTGTGATCTTGGAGCCCAGGAAAATAAAGAAGAAACTGCTTATACATGTCTTTATTTTTGTATTTTTATGCAATTCCTTTTGTTCATCACAGTAATTCATGTAAAATAAAACACGTTTGTTTGGAATGTTCAGACTACCCACCTTTCATTATACCAATTCAAAAGTGTATGCATCATGACATACATGTTTTGGGAAACACACACAAATGTGTCACCCTGGGACCCATGATAATAACATGTTCCCTCCATCATGTGGCCACCTTCTCAGCATCCATACACTAAGAAAACTTTGCAACCACTGTAGGTTGGCTATGGCCAAACCGTACTGTAACTACTAAAGAAAATAACAGAAGGAGAGCAATGGTTTTAATGTACAAGAGCCCAATTTGTCACAAATAACTCCTAGTAGCAGCTACCCAAATTCGTCTAATACTCAGTCAACTGATTCAAGTGTTCGAAAAACAAATACCTCCATCAGGACGTCACGATTTATTTGGAATAACTTCAGCTGCCACAAGCATCCGATTACTGGGAGAGGAGTCGGTCCTGGAGGAAGAAGTCGTCTTCTCCATTGAAGCTTCACAAACTGCACAGTCAGAAGGCTCAGTAGGAACAGAACGAACAGGGAGCCCAATCCCAACATGGAAGCACTCTTGTCCCAGGCACAGAGCAGAACCTCTCTGTGTTGCACAATTGTGAGCAGATGCCTTGGCTGTGATCCTGTTCACAGCCTGGGTATTTCCAAGGTGCTTTCTTGCTTTGGCATGTCCTCTCCCAAATCTACCAGTCTATCTGCATTGCTTAGGGCATTTTATAGGTTGAAGCATGATCAACAATGAAAGCCATCCCCTGAAGAATTTCTCAAGCACCATTATGGCTTAAGACAAAATTTACAATGAGTGTCATGGCATTTAATTAATAGTTATGTTTAGCTGATGCAACTGATGCGTTCAGTTGTGGCTGTTGGATTAAAAGGCATTATGAAGGGGTGCGAAACAAAATGTCCACCATGCCCTGCTGGAACGCCTGGAGCGATTGACACCAGTATGCTTTACGGTCTGCGGACAAACACTGCGGGGGTCAGACCCCCCTTGCACCCCGAGGGGTAGGGGTGCACAGGGGGCCCCATGTGAACATGGTTGAAAACGGCCAAAATCGGTGTCAAATCCGTAGTTTCCGGGGTCGCCGAGATGAGTGGCGATGCTCCCGATGACGTTTCAGTCCACGTTCAGACTTGGGATAATTTGTTGCCCAGGCAACGCCAGGTAAAAAAGGCTAGTCAGCTATAAAACAGACTGGCAGAAGATAACATCACAGCTCGTGCAAAGCAAGACAGCAGCCAAGAGAGGCAGCAACAAGCAGCTGTGGTCAGACCAGTTTCCCTAGTTCATGGGAGAGTCAAGTGATTTATTTTAACCCTTGAGATGAAAACTATGTACAAGCTTCGGAGCAGAGAGGCAAAGAAGGCTAAGGCAATGTTTACCTGCATTAATAGAACCGTAGCTTCCAAGACATTGGTGAGACCTCACCTGGGGTACAGTGTTCAGTTCTGGGCACCTCAGTTCAAGAAGGATGCAGCCAAACTGGCGCAGTACAAGAAGAACAAAGATTATCAGGGGGCTGGAAAAGGTTGAGGGAACTTAGTATGTTTAGTGCAGAGGAGAGAAGCCTAAGAGAGGAGATGATAGCATTCTTCAAATATCTGAAGGGCTCTCATAAGGAAGGAAAGACAAATTTGTTCTCATCTGCCTTTGACAGTAGAACTAGGTCAAATGGGAACAAACTGCAAGAGAGGAGATTCCGGCTGGACATCAGGAAGAATTTCTTGACAATCAGGGTGGTATGACTGTGGAACAGATTGCTGAGGGAGGTGGTAGATTCTCCCTCACTGGAGACCTTCCAGCAGAGGCTTGACAGGCACCTGCTGGAGATGCTCTAGGAGGATTTCCTGCTATAGGCAGGAAACTAAACTGCCTGGGTGCTGGAGGTGCAACGGTAGCCAAACCGCCAGGCCTTCATGCCTGCGCTGGCTAAAAAGCACCCAAGGTGCTTCTGGCGCCTGCCCACTGAAATGCAGTGGTAGCCATTTGGCTACTGCTGAGCCTCAAGGGCCCAGGCAGCTTAGGAGTTGATTGCCCATTACGGGCTGGCCCCATCCCCCGCTCCACCTCCCCCCCCAGTTACGCACTCCTGCCCTGCCCGGAAAACATGCAACACAGGCAGGTCCTGAACTCACCGACTGCTGGCCCCGCGTTACCGTCTCCTGTGTGGGCTCCTATGGCACCGGGGGGGGGGGCAACAACATGATGCATCACCTTGCCCCCTGCACAGCCTCGCCATGCACCCCCGTGTCCAGAATCACTCCCTTTTGGAGCGCAATGGACACGGGACGGGCCCACCTGCATGCTGGTGTTGTTGCCAGAGTGCCACCCATGGCAGGTGGGCCGCCTGGATGCTCCACCCCATCTGAGGGTCTGCTTCCATTTTAGCAGCATGCCCAGCAATCATGAACAAAGGATGTTTTAGGCCGTTTGCGTCGCTCATTCCCCCAGTCACACAGGTGAAGGTGAAGGGCCCAATCCTATGGGTCTTCCTGTTGGCAGAGTGCGTGTACCACTGGCTCTAGGTGTCGCAAACATGTCATAAAGCACATTTGGGGCACTCAGAAAGCAAGGAACGCGGGCGATAAGGCCCATTCCACCCTGCCACCATTGCAAAAGAGGTCTCACGGTCTGGCAGTGACAGGTTAGTGCCAGCAGACACTGGGCCGTGGGAAGGGTGTAAAAAGCAAAAGAAAGCCAGGCCATGGTTTAACTCCATTTTGTTAAAACATAACTCTGTCAACCGCTGCCACCATGTCAAAGGAAGGTCCAAGGAGGGAAAAATCACTCACGAGGGCCAGGCATCAGCCTGCCACTCAACCCTTCCTACAGACCCACCTGGAGTACATCAAATTATGTAGCGTCCCTGGATTTAGCCAGCACCTGATTACTTTCCTCACAAAATACCAATGTACTCCAAACAGTTTAACAAAACCAAAAGGCTTTTATTAAAAGAGTAATAAATCCAAAAACTTGGCTATAGTAAGTTGTCAGATAATACAATACAGCAATAAAACAACAAAACTAACTCAGACTAACTTACAGACTTTGACACAGGCTGTCTTCAAACATTTCTCAAAGCTGGATGTTCCCCGTTGCACAACGTCAGCATGCTTTCTTCTAACTCCAAGGCAGCATGGTTGAAACAGTCTCTAGCCAGAAACTGAATACCTCACTGAAAACACAGGCCGATTATTATAGCCCCAAACTACCCTCCCAGGTTCTCCCAATTACTGTTCTGGCTAATCTCAAGATGGACTCATCAGAAAATTTACAGCAGCTGTTTGGCATTTTTAGGGCAGCCATCTGGCCGAGCTACACCTCCGGCCTTGAAGATTCACTCCCTTCCTTTCTCACCCTTTCCTGATAACACCAACCATCCTGGCGCCAATTAATTTACAAGCGCCACTTTCCCACAGCTCAGCTGCTTGTCCCAGAAAGATGGAGTCAGGCCTGCAACCTGGTTTCCCAGAATCCTTCACAAACTCCAGAAGTAAAATAGCCTTTTTTTGTTTGCAAAAGATGTGAGGTTATAGCTGGGGTCAGGAATGCAAGCTATTCAGGAAGGTTACATTCAGTGGTGTCATCTACTCACCAGTAGACGGTACACTGGGCGGGACTTAGAGTGATCGACAGCCCGTCGACTCACTTCCGCTTTCTTTGCGCTCCCCGCGCGGCTTTCCCTCGCCTTGGAGGGAGCGCCTGCTAGCCAGGGGGGATGGGTGGGGGGCGCGCCAGGTGCCTGGGCGAGCAGGCGCCCCCTCTGAGGTGAGGGAAAGCCGCGCAGGGAGCGCAAAGAAAGCGGAAGTGAGTTGACAGGCTGTCGATCACTCTAAGTCCCGCCCAGTGTACCATCTACTGGTGAGTAGATGACACCACTGGTTACATTTAGCTAGTGTTGCAATCAGGAGATGGCCGACCTTTATCCTGATAGGCTAGGTGATTGACCCAGAGGGGTATAACAGCCCACCCGCCATCAAGACCTAGAGAGCTTTCAGAATCCACCAAACCATCATCCAAAAAGATCTCCAAATTGGAATTGCTGTTTTAAGAACAAAGTGAACAAATAGGGCCTAGTCAGTGCAGTTGCAGATCTAGGGGATGCTATGGGTAGCACGAGCCGTGGGCGCCATTTTGGGAGTGGGCGCCATAACCATGGTGCACCACGCCCCCAAAATGGCGCCCGCAGCCCGGCCCGCCCCCGCGCTCTCCTCACTCTCGCCGGCCTTAAAGAGCCAGCAGGAGCAAGGAGAACACGCTGCCGCCTGGCGCCCCTTCCCGGCGCCCCCTCCCACCTCTTAGAGCAGGGGCAGGGCGTCACGCAGTGCCACATCATGATGTCACAACGTCATGACTTTGCATGCCCCCCCATGGGGCACATTCTCATTGGGCACCATGGGCGCCATTTTGACTAGAACCGCCTCTGAGTCAGTGGTAGGAGTCTAGTTCTTTGTTTTATTTTAAAGTGAATCTCTGTTAGTCCTTAGATGCCTTTCTAGTTTTGTAACCCTTTGTTTTATAAATAAACTAGCTTTTATGTACCCGGCTTCGCCCGGGTGTTTATAGGTGCCATCCCCGACCCGCAGCTACTCACCAGGCATACAGATGGCCCATTTATATGTCCCATCCCTGCCCCCCCTCACATGTGTGCCCCGGTGTTGATATGTCCCATCCCTGACCCCCACCCCCACTCACATGTGTGCCCGGATGTTGATATGTCCCATCCCTGACCCCACCCCCACTCACATGTGTGCCCGGGTCTTTATATGTCCCATCCCTGACCCCACCCCCACTCACATGTGTGCCCCGGTGTTGATATGTCCCATCCCTGACCCCACCCCCACTCACATGTGTTCCCGGGTGTTGATATGTCCCATCCCTGACCCCACCCCCACACACATGTGTGCCCAGGTGTTTATATGTCCCATCCCTGCTGCTGTACTGTTTCTGTTGCTGTAGGTGTAGTAGCCCTCTGTTTCATATCCTGTAGTTGTTTGTGACGCTGCTGTACTGTTTGTGTTGCTCTAGATGTAGCAGCCCTGTCTCTCTTATCGTGGAGTCTTTTGTCACGCTGCTGTACTGTTTCTGTTGCTCTAGATGTAGCAGCTCTGTGACGTAGCGTTGCAAGTTGTTGTTGTTTTTCCCTCAGGTGTTTCCTGTGTACACTGTTGTTTCATCTTTGTAGCCTTTGTATTGGTTGCACCTGCCCAATTGCCTTACATTACACAGTGAAAGTAAACTTTCAGAGAGAAAGTAAACTTTCAACAGCCACAGCACCTTGTGCCAACTGTCCACTGCCAAGCAGGGACCGCCCACATGTCCACAGAACACATTGTATCGGTTTGCCTGCGTGAAACCTGTTTGCTGCTGTTTGTCTTCAACTGTCAAGAGTTCAGTTGCTGCCTGAAGATTCCGCATGTCATTTGCATGTACTTTGCATCTCATCATGACATTATCAGAGCCTCGGAATGCAGTGGCTCAGCCCATAGCCACCCACAGAGAACCACAAATTCGCTTGTACCCGCGCCCGTAGGGGCGCGATCCATTCCAAAACCACGCAGCGATCGTTTTGGGGGGCCAAGGCACCCACGTGCCGAGTTTGGCGCGAATCGGTCCAGGCGTTGCGGAGCCTATGTGGAACAAACATACACACACACACACACACACACACACACACACACACACACATATACATACATACGCTCTTCTTTATATATATAGATTACAGTTAAATCCTAAAGTCTTTGTTGATAATTTAGCACACTTACCATCTACCAAGTTTGCAACTTGACAAAAAGTCCCTATAGTTTGGGGCTTGTTTAGCCTGGGTAGTTTAAAAGTTAAGGAGCTGTACTATTAACTGTAATCCCAGACTAGTAGCAGTGGTTGTGTCCCTTGTTGCCTTGTATAAAAGTGCTTAAGGTCACACGCTGCTGAAAAAAAATCACAACTCATGTGGGTCCTGGGCTGATTAAAGGACATATGAGCCTGTGATTTACAAAGGGAGAGGAAGTGTCCCTGGGTGGGGGGAGGACAGAACGGAGGAGGGACTGGCCGAGGAGGAGGGTGGGCCCAGTGGAGGCCTTTTCTGACAGATCCTAGGCCCCTTGTCAGGCTGTAAAGATCAACACAGGGTTTCTCAAGTCTGCACTAGCAAAACAGCAGAACACGAGGAGCCCCTTTGCAGGGGCTGGAGCTTTACTTAGGGTAAGGAGATGATATTTTTCTCTTTTCTAACTCTCCTGACACTCAATTGTATTGGATGTCCCCTGATTTTGATGCCTCTATCCACTCTGTTCCCCGCCCCCCACATAAATTAATCATGTCCCCCCCTCAGGCACACTGATCACTTTTCTACATGCAAGTATCTAGTTGTCTTGTGTGGCCCCTGAGGCATCTGGTGGGCCACTGTGAGATGAAGGAAGCTGGACCAGATGGGCCTTGGCCTGATCCAGTGGGGCTGTTCCTATGTTCCTATGAGTACATGTCTGAAGAGGAGCATTTGGTTCTGGTGGCTGCCAAAGAGAATTGCTGTGGAGAATCTTGACTAACCACAAATGTGTACCTCAGAATTTACCTCAGAATGCCAGGTGCAAGGGAGTGGCCGCAGAATGCAGGCAGCCTGTTGTCTTGTGTGCTCCCTGAGGCATCTGGTGGGCCACTGTGAGATGCAGGAAGCTGGACTAGATGGGCCTTGGCCTGATCCAGCACTGGGCTATTCTTATGTTACCTTCTTGCATGAAATCTCTTCTGAAATGGCACAAACAGAACGATGCCCTGTTCTATCTGCCCTGCATGTTCTCCAGGCTACCCTCCTTATGTAGCTGGAGATAGAAGCCATTAGAGGCCTCACAGCGATCTGTTCTGAAGTCTGGCTCTTCCAAGCACTCTTTCAGCCATCTGAATATAACACCTTGTTCTCCTCCAGTTGGCTCTGCCAGGGGAGATCACAGAGGAAAGAGCCAGAAGCCAGAGGGAGGGAGATAGCAAAGGAAAGCGATATGTGGGTGGCAAAGTCTTTCAGATGTGTGGGGTTAGGAAAGACAGTTGATAAGAGACACACATTTGGCAATACTGAAAGCTAATTATTTGGGTGGGGAGACATGAGACAAATACACAGCATCACAATCATTTTGGCATGAGATTTTCTTGACATCACAACCAAGTGGTGCTCTGGTCAAGAAAGAGAGACCGGATTCCTTGACGTGCTGAATGACTGTGCCTTAGAGCAGCTAGTCATGGAGCCCACCAGAGGATAGGTGACTCTGGATTTAATATTGTGTGGTACTCAGGACCTAGTTAAGGATGTAAGTGTTACTGAGCCATTGGGGAACAGTGACCATGCTGCGATTGGTTTTGCCATGCATGTCCAGGAAAGAGTGCAGAGCAAATCTGACACAAGAACCCTTGACTTTCGTAGGGCAGATTTCCCTCAGATGAGGAGGGGTGTGTGTGTGTGTGTGTTCGTTCCGCATAGGCTCTGCAACGCCTGGAGCAATTGACACCAAACTTGGCACATGTATGCCTTGCGGTCCAGCGACAAACATTGTGGGGGTCAGACCCCCCTAGTGCCCCCAGGGGTGGGTGTGAAAGGGGTGCCACATAAAAACGATTGAAAATGGCCAATATCTGTGGGGAGAAGAGGTGCGAAATAAAATGTCCACACTGACCCACTGGAACGCCTAGAGTGATGTGCACCAAACCCGGTACCCAGGGTGGGGGCGCGAAGGGGGTGCCATGTAAAAATACTCAAAAACGGCTGATATTAGTGTCGAATCCATAGTTTTCGGGGTTGCCAAGACGAATGGTGATGCTCCTGATGCCGTTTATGTACAAGTTCAGACCCCATCAGCATGGGGGTGGGGGAGAAGGGGTGCAAAATAAAATGTCCACAATGACCAACATTAGTGTCAAATCCACAGTTTTCGAGGTCGCTAAGCTGAATAGTTACAGTCCCGATGACATTTGTTACCTGGGCAACGCCGCATAACAGAAAGCTAGTTATACGCTGTATATAAAGGAGAACGTGTGTCCATGTGTCTGTTCCGCATAGGCTCCGGAATGCCTGGAGTGATTGACACCAAACTTGGTACACGTGTGACTTGCAGTCTGGCAACAAGCACTGCGGGGATGAGACCCCCCTAGCGCCACCAGGAGTGGGGGTGCAAAGGGGATGCCATGTAAAAATACTCAAAAACGGCTGATATCGGTGTCGAATCTATAGTTTCTGGGGTCACCGAGACGAACAGCAATGCTCCCAATGCCGTTTGAGTCCGGGTTTCGCCCCCCTCAGCATGGGGGGGGCAAGAAGGGGTGCAAAACAAAACGTCCACATGACCTGCTGGAACGTCTGGAGCGATTGACACCAAACCTGGTATGCGTGTGCCTTACAGTCTGGCGACCAATACTGAGGGGGTCAGACGCCCCTAGCACCCCCAGGGGTGGGGGTGCGAAGGGGGTGCCACGTAAAAATGCTCAAAAATGGCCGATATCGGTGTCAAACCCATAGTTTCCGGGGTCGCCAAGACGAGTGGTGATGCTCCCGATGCCATTTGAGTCCAGGTTCGGCCCCCGTCGGTGTGAGGGGTCCGAAGGGGTGCAAAATAAAATATCCACAATGACCTGGAGCACAATGACCTGGAACACCTGGAGCAATTGACACCAAACTTGGTACACATATGCCTTACAATCTGGCAACAAATACTGTGGGGGTACAACACCCCTAGCACCCCTAGGGATGGGGGTGCAAAAATGGTGACCTGTAAATATGATCGAACACGGCCGATATTAGTGTTGAGTCTATAGTTTTCGGGGTCACCGAGATGAGCGGTGACGCTCCCAATGCTGTTTCAGTCCACGTCCAGCCTCCATCAGCATGGGGGGTGAGAAGGGGTGAAAAATAAAATGTCCAAAATGACCAACATTAGTGTTGAATCCATAGTTTTTGGGGTCGCTAAGCTGATTGGTGACAGTCCCGATGACATTTAAGCCCAAGTGTAGTCCAATAGAACCAATAGAACTCTGCTCCACCTTGGAGAGCCCACCAGCACCTGCCGGAAATTTTGTTAGAGAACCATTAGAATTGGTTGCTTTGGGCTGTGGAGCTCCAGGCACTTAAAGCACATTCCAAACTCCCGGCTAACTTGCAGGATTGCTCCAAGTCCAAATGCATGGATGAGATTTCACAGCACCTCAGAGCCATCTGGTGGTGGTGGTGTGTATTACGGCATCCCCCTCCCACATCATTGAACCCTTTTTGTCTTTCTTTAATTAGATTTTTAACAAGCCTGTCCCTTTTTACCTTGAGTCGCCCTGGGCCCTGGTAAGGGAAGTGGAATGGACTGCCAGAGCTCCTTATGCTGTAGGCACCACTGTTTTTCAGTAGAGACCCCTGAGACTCAGAGTTGTTCTAGGAGGGGGGTTCTGCCCAAGGAGCCCCTCTGGCTAGCCTGATCTCCTGGGCTGGGGGCAGCGGAGTCATTCTACCAAGGCCCTTCCCATTCAGCTGCCATTCAGCCTCCTGTTGCAGTTTCACACCACACACTCCAGAACTGGTTGAAACTGGCAT
>JAJKFI010000350.1:10971-40964 GCA_029204185.1 Lerista edwardsae
TTGTACGCGGCAAGCCTTCGCCGGCTTTTGCTAACCGGCAAACTAAACTTCTCATCTTCTCACTTTCGCTACTGAAACCAATAAAATGGCTTTGATGTTCAAATGTAGCGATCGCTTCGTTCCTCCGCTCCGATCGCGCTAGGCAAGCGCTGAATGGGTCCGCGAGCCTCCAACTCTGCTATAATTACCACAAATTCACAACACCTCCTCCTCCTGCTTTTGGGTCACACAAACCTGGAATGTGCCACATGTCTTATATTGGGCATGGCCGCTCCACCCGCGTACCTGAGTACTCACTGAGGAAGTTTGGGTGAATCAAAAACAGCAGGACCAAACTGAACCAGTGGCAGGGGGCAGACAGGTGTGCTAGCCTTCCCCACTGGCTGTTCTTTCACTAAAAGTACCTCTCGCACCCACATTTTTGCTCCATGCGGTATTTATCTGTGGGTAAATATATATCCAGAATTCATGGAAGCAGATAGAAGAGCAACTTACAGCAGCCAGTTCCCCCCACTCCCACCCCACCCCACCCCGCCATGCCACATAAAGCTGCAGTCTTCCACAGGGAGCTTTTCTCCAAGAAACCCATTGCTGCTGCACTTTCGTGTTTTGCTCCTTTAACAGCACAACAGCCTCTTTCATGGATCACTGCCTTGTCATGGCGAAGGGGCTTGAGTAGCTCAATGAAGCTGTGAGCTATGCCATGTAGGGTCACCCAAGATGGACAGGTCATAGTAGAGAGTTCTGACTAAACATAATCCGCTGGAGGAGGAAATGGCAACCCACTCCAGTACTCTTGCCAAGAAAACCCCATGGATTACAGTACAAAAAGGCTAAACGATATGACACTGGAAGATGAGCCCCTCAGGTCAGAAGGTGTCCATTATGCTACTGGGGAAGAGCAGAAGATGAGTACTAGTAGCTCCAGAAAGAGTGAAGTAGCTGGGCCAAGACCGGAAGGAAGCTCAGCTATGGATGAATTTTTTACTGCACAACTGAGTTAACATGGCGTTAATGAGAAGGAAACCGAAAGATTTACAATCAGAGTTGAAAGATGTTTGAAGCATGTTTAAGGACTTGGAGAAATGAACTTTGTGGAAGGACAAGAGGAATGTGTAATAAGAAATGGAATTGGACGGCTTAAGAAGGCAAGCTGTTTTTTTTTTTTTTTGTTTCGTTTTTTGAAAATGGACAGCCCTGTCTGTAAATTAAGAAGATTTAAGAGAAAGAGACTATGAACAAGATATTCTTATGGTCGGCTGACAAATACAGTGAGAGTGTTTATTGTCAGCAGGCTCCCCTCTGGTGGCAGGAGAGGGGAAGGTTTTGACCAGATGTTAATTTTTAATGATTTGTATAATTTTCGGCTTTTTATAATAAATGGGCGGGGGAAATTTGATTAATGAAATTTATGATTTAAAAATTGAATAAATGGTATAAATAGAAATGAGGATTAAAAGGTGACAAAGTTCATTCCTTCCTGTGAGATTTGTGATATAAAGAAATAATTAGCATTGAGCCTTGATTTGAAAAGCGATAATTGTAGGCTTGTAATTTTGCGTCAGCTTATATTCAAGCTTACATTAAGATATGACCTTAGGAAAAAAAAATGTTATTAAGGCCTAATGGTGATTACGAAGTGATGGATGTCATGTTATATCTTTATGCTCTTTATTTTTATGGCGTTTTTTTTTTTCTGAGATGGGCTGTCTTAATTTTAATAGTATGAGTTTTGTAACAAAGATTAATTAAAGATTAAGATTGAAAAATAATATAAGCAATATGAATAGAGATGAAGAGATGAACAGAGTGCTAGTTTAAATAGTTTGACTTCCCAGCTTCACTTATGTTTATTCTACTTCTGTGTTTTATATAGTAGGTTCTTCCCTTTTAGTTTACTATTTTATTGACTTTTACTATAAATTAGAGATAGATAATTATAGGTATAATTAACTTTTCTTGCTTGAGTTTGCTAAGTAACTGTGAAATTACTGAAATTATTGAAGATTTGAATGAATAATGAAAATTGACGTAGTTTTGTGAATCATAATGATTATGTCCTTTCAGATGGAATATATTATAACGGAAATTACTAATTTTGCATTTAGATGTTACTCTCGTACTGCCTCAAATTTCCTATTGTTTAACCCTATGTATACCCATCCTATGTAACTGATTATCCTTTTCCTGTATCTTTATAATTATAAAATCTAGAAAATCATCTTTAAAAAAAAAAAAAAGGATGAACATCGACATCATGGGAGTTAGTGAACTAAAATGGACAGGAATGGGAGAATTTAATTCAGATGACCATTATATCTGCTACTGTGGGCAGGAATCCCTTAGAAGAAATGGAGTAGCCTTCATAGTGAACAAGAGAGTGGGAATAGCAGTACTGGGGTATAACCTCAAAAACGATAGAATGATTTCAATTCGGATTCAAGGCAAACCTTTCAACATCACAGTAATCCAAGTCTACGCCCCAACCGCTTGTGCTGAAGAGGAAGAAATTGACCGTTTCTATGAAGACCTACAAAACTTTCTAGAATTAACACCCAAAAAAGATGTCCTTCTCATCATAGGGGATTGGAATGCTAAAGTAGGCACTCAAGAGGTAATAGGAATAACAGGCAAGTTTGGTCTTGGAGTATAAAATGAAGCAGGGCAAAGACTGATAGAGTTTTGTCAGGAGAATACATTAGTCATAGCAAACACGCTTTTCCAGCAACACAAAAGGCGACTGTACACGTGGACTTCACCAGATGGTCTACACCGAAATCAGATTGATTACATTCTTTGCAGCCAAAGATGGAGAAGTTCTATACAGGCAGTAAAAACAAGACCTGGAGCTGACTGTGGCTCAGATCATGAGCTGCTTATTGCAAAATTCAGGCTTAAACTGAAAAAAGTAGGGAAAACCACTAGGCCCTCCACATGTGACCTAAATCAGATCCCATACGAATATACAGTGGAGGTGACAAATAGATTTAGGGGCTTAGATTTGGTAGACAGAATGCCTGAAGAACTTTGGACAGAGGTGTGTAACATTGTACAGGAAGCAGCAACTAGAACCATCCCAAAGAGAAAGAAATGCAAGAAGGCAAAGTGGCTGTCTGAAGAGGCTTTACAAATAGCTGAGAAAGAAGGGAAGCAAAAAGCAAGGGGAAAAGGGAAAGATATACCCAATTGAATGCAGATTTCCAGAGATCAGCAAGGAGAGATAGGAAGGCCTTCCTCAATGAGCAATGCAAAGAAATAGAGGAAAACAACAGAATGGGAAAGACTAGAGATCTTTTCAAGAAAATTGGAGATGTCAAAGGACAATTTCATGCTAAGGTAGGCACAATAAAGGACAAGAATGGCAAGAACCTAACAGAAGCAGATGAGATTAAGAAGAGGTGGCAACAATACACAGAGGAACTATATAAGGCCCATCTAAATGTTCCAGATAACCACAATGGTGAGGTCACTGAGCTCGAACCTGGAGTGTGAAGTCAAGTGGGCTTTAGAAAGCCTCACTAACAACAAAGCTAGTGGAGGTGACAGCATTCCAGCTGAGTTACTCAAAATCTTAAAAGATGATGCTGTCAAAGTGCTGCACTCCATATGCCAGCAAATTTGGAAAACCCAGCAGTGGCCACAAAACTGGAAAAGATCAGTTTACATTCCAATCCCAAAGAAGGGCAATGCCAAAGATTGTTCAAACTACCGCACCATTGCACTCATTTCACATGCTAGCAAGGTGATGCTCAAAATCCTACATGCTAGGCTTCAGCAGTATGTGAATCGAGAACTACCAGATGTACAAGCTGGTTTCCAAAGAGGCAGAGGAACTAGAGATAAAATTGCCAACATTCGCTGGATCATGGACAAAGCAATAGCGTTTCAGAAAAACATCTACTTCTGCTTCATTGACTATGCCAAAACCTTTGATTGTGTGGATCACAACAAACTATGGCAAGTTCTTGAAGAGATGCGAGTACCAGACCACCTGATCTGTCTTCTGAGAAACCTGTATGTAGGTCAGGAAGCAACAGTTAGAACTGGACATGGAACAACTGATTGCTTTCAAATTGGGAAAGGAGTACCACAAGGCTGTATACTGTCACCCTGCTTATTTAACTTATATGCAGAGTACATCATGAGAAAGGCTGGGTTAGATGATTCACAAGCTGGAATCAAGATTGCTGGGAGAAATATCAACAACCTCAGATATGCAGACGACACCGCTCTAATGGCAGAAAGTGAGGAAGACCTAAAGAACCTTCTGATGAGGGTGAAAGAGGAAAGTGCTTGAAGCTCAACATTAAAAAAAACTAAGATCATGGCAACCACTCCCATCACTTCCTGGCAAATAGAAGGGGAAGAAATGGAAGCAGCGACTTCCTGGGCTCCAAGATCACCGCAGATGGTGACTGCAGCCATGAAACTAAAAGACGTTTACTTCTTGGGAGGAAAGCTATGGCAAACCTAGGCAACTTAATAAAAAGCCGAGACATCACCCTGCCAACAAAGGTTCGCATAGTCAAAGCGATGGTTTTCCTAGTAGCAATGTATGGCTGTGAGAGCTGGACCATATGAAAGGCAGAGCACCAAAGAATAGATGCTTTTGAATTGTGGTGTTGGAGAAGACTCTTGAGAGTCCCCTGGACTGCAAGGAGATCCAATCGGTCAGTCCTATAGGAAGTCAAGCCTGATTGCTCCCTGGATTTGTTTGGAAGGACAAATCCTGAAGCTGAAGCTCCAATACTTTGGCCACCTCATGAGAAGAGAGGACTCTTTAGAAAAGACCCTCATGCTGGGAAAGATTGAAGGCAAAAGGAGAAGGGGGCGGCAGAGGATGAGATGGTTAGATAGTGTCACCGAAGCGATGAACATGAAATTGGGCGAACTCCGGAAGCTACTGGAGGACAGGGAGGCCTGGCGTGCTGTGGTCCATGGGGTCGCGAAGAGTCGGACACGACTTAGCTACTGAACAACAACAAAGCACAATAGCCCCGCATGCGTTCTCTCCCCCCTGCTCCTTGCAAGGGACCCTTCTGCTGCCAAACTCCCCCTCAGTGCCAAATAACCCAAAAGAAAATGTGGAAACCCTCCGAACGTTCTATCTGTGGCACTTCCTGGACTCAGAGGACAACTCTGAACAATGACACCTTCTCACCACAAGCAACCACGTGATGCCACTGTCACCTCAGAACGCAACCTGTCTGCTTAAAGTCCTGAAGTCCCTTTGCCTTTGAGGTCAGATAGACAGAACCAGCCAGGCCACTCTTCAGGCCAGGAGCGGTTCTCTGTGGTCCGCACTTTGCCAGCTGTGGCAGATGGGAAGAGTTTTCCCAGCATGATTTTTGCTGCTCAGGGACACCTGGCAGGAAAGTGCATTCAATCTGACTTGCTGGAAGAGGCCACATAGACCATTTCGTATCTGCCCAGCCCCTTGGAAGCTCACATGCTCCACTGAATTCGGAAGGTCACAAACTATCTGGCAGGATCACACAAGGCGGAAAGCACAGCTGGCTGCTAGGTATTTGTTTATTTACAGTCATGAATTGACCAAAGTGGCTCACACAAAGGGCAGTAAAGATCAAAACAGCAATAAGGAAAACAAAACATTGGGACAGAAGAGCATTGAAAGGCTGTTTCGAACAGGAAGGTCTTCAGTCTGCTTCTGAAGGTCAACAGAGAAGGAGCCAATCCACAATTCCTTCCACACACCAAGCACTGCCACGGAGAAGATTCTCCTTCTGACTGATCTCTACCAAGTTCTAGACTGCAGCTGCTGGAGAGAAGGGCTTCTCCTGATGATTGTACAGAACAGGCAGGTTCATGGGGGAGTTATCAGCCCTGAGATAACCCAGTCCCAGGCTACTAATGGCTAAAACCAGCACCTATGAATTGGACACATACTGGCAGCCAGCAGAGCTGGCACAGAACAGAATGAATAGCACGGTTCCTCCTGAATAGTAATGTGGCCGTGGAGCTCTGGACCAACTGAAGGTTCTGAACAGTCTGCAGGGGCAGCCCCACGTAAAGTGCACTGTAGTACTCCAAACTGGATGCAACTAATGAACTGAACTCAACTTACAGAGCCATTCCCTGCAGCTGATGAACCAGCCGAAGCTTGTAGGAAGTGCTCCTGACCACCAAAGTCAGCTGGGCATCCAGGAACAGCTCTCGGTCCAAAAGCAACCCCAAATTGCATGCTCGACTCTTCAGGGGAAGAACAACCCAATCCAGAACACGCAAGACACCACTGCCCAGAAGCAATGCATCTCCAAAAACCAAACACCGTCTGGATGAAGGGTCGGTTGGCTTGCCCTCATCCACCCCAGGACCCTTCCAAACTTTGGTTAAGGATTTCCACAGCCTCCCCATGGTTAGATGTGGAAACATAAGGTAGACTTATCAGCTGTCTAGTGGTGACAATTCAGCCCAACTCCCTGGAGCTCCTCGGCAAGCGGCTTAATGCAGAGGTTAGCAAGCAGAAGGGCACCCTACAAGCCAGTGGCCCTGGAATGGAGCAGCAAACCCAGTCCCACTTTCAGGCATGGAATCTGTCTTCTGTATTCCACTTTTAAGAATTTCCCTCCTACAGCCTTCTCCCATGTCTCTTTTCCTCAATCAATCTCGGTCTCCTTTCTCAATCAATCTCTGACGCTTCACTCGGTAAATATAGTTGTTCCCAAAACTGGTTTGCACTTGGCACGCGTGCAACCAACACACACACACTCACACACGCACAGGCCAAAGGGTTCCTGCCACAGAATCAACCCCAATTTGAATACGGTGCATGCACCACACATCTTTCTATTGATATGATGGGTGGGGGAAGGGGGAAGGGACAGAGGCACACAGAGGGGAGTGCATAAAGTATTGCAAAACATGTCTACAGAGGCTACATTTTGTCTGAGTGTGTTATAAAAACAGGGAGGAGGATTCAGGTTGGGACTTGGTTTGATTCCTTTTACAGAGAGGCCAAATAAGTGGATAAGATGCTTCTGCGCCCACGAAGCTGCTGGGCTTGGCACACGCTGGATCACTGCTGTTTGAAATGGGAAACTGCTTTCCTTCCGAGAGCTTCTACTCGCTGCTGATGTGCCGTTTTCCATTCACATTTTCATGACAGCCTTGAAGGAGATCTGCAGAAAGACAACACAACACATTCATGAACCGCGTAAAACTCTCTGTGTTTATTATATGTACTTTGTACATATCTCCAGGAGAGATCTCTGCATGGTCAGGATCACTCCACAAAAGTGTGCAATGTAAGTTCTCCCCGGCTCTGCTGGCTGCTGGAGGAGCCTGAGAACCCAAGTGAAATAAGCAAAGCTAATCCACGCAGCTTCAAAACAGACGTTCTCTCCATACTTAGGCTGTTGGAGGGGGCCTGGATGGAGCTTCTGGGACAGGGGAAAGGGTATTAGAGGTGTATTCAGCACAGAGTCCAGGGGGGTCAAGCTCATTTCACACAGCAGGCCCAGCAGCACTTGTGATGCTTGCTGAGGGCCAGAAGTGATGCCATTAAGCAGGACATGGCCAGAAATAAGCTCTTTTCTCCACTTAGGAACTCATTAACTGCAAATAGAAGAGAAAATATGCAAATCTTGTTCATGGGAAAGCCCGATTATCATGAGGGCGGCAACAGCTCAGCACAGTTCAACAGCTGAGAGCAGCTGATGGTGGTGCTGAGAGCCTGAGGTCTGGATAAATAGCTTCCGTGGGTCGCATCCAGCCCCTGGGCCTTGTGTTTGACACCCCTTCTCTAGTCTCCTGGGTTTCATTCGACTATGAGTATTCTATTCATTACAACAACTTTCTGCTGCAGTTAAGAAACCAAACAAGCAAGCAAATGGACTCGTGTTAAATGCAACTACAATGAAACGGCAAGCAAAAATCAAAGCACAAAATTCCTTGCATTTAGGACAAATGCTGAATAGTACCCTTCTGGACAGCAGTTGTGGGACAAAACTCTAGGAAGCTTTGAGACTCCCCCTGGGGTCAGTCTTATTACACACAAAACACAATAAAACAGAAGTGAGGCTATTCTGTCGGCTTCTCGTGCAGATAGCCTGAGAAATACTTCTCGGGTCGTATTTTCAGAACTGATCCCTGTCCCACTTGCCTAGTCAGACAGAGGTGCTGAGGGCTCTCAGTGCACAGGTGAGACAGCAGCGTCGGGAGAGGGGTTTGCACCATGAGGCTCTGGGTAACATTTTGGGGCAAGCCAGGCCTGTCCAAAGCACCACCTGAACACAGCCAGACCGGGACTGTTGCTGCTTAACACCAAAAAGCAGGCAAGGCCGTTGTTTGACTCGCTCCTGGGGGAAAGCCCTGGGCAGCATCCAGTTTGGACCACAGCACCGCTAAGTGTTGAGGGTGTAGACAGTTATCTTCATTCAGAAAGGGACAATTAGGTACAATCAGGAATTGAGTGGGTGGCAGGGCAAGGCAGCCGGCTAAAGAGAATAAAAGGCGGCAGGGGAAAAGGTCCATGCGGACAACATTCAAAAGAGGACACTAGGGACAGATACTTGTGTGGAAGTGTCAGAAGACCCGGGGCCAAGATGGGGGAACTGGAATGCTGGTTCGCAAAGGAGAACATAAATATAGTGGAGATAAAGGAAAAGAAGTCCTACTGAACTCAGTGGGCTTCATCTCTAGGTCAGCCTGCCAGGGACTCCTAAAATACTTGAAGGCCAGCTATCTCCTTTCCTGCCATTTTAAACACATGGTAAAAATTGGCTCTCTAGACAGGATTGTGGTTGTTGCTAACCACTATCCTTCATGACCTTTTTATTGATCTGCCTTTTACAGTTTGACTTCTGGATTATATTTTTATCGTCTACAGATGTATTTTTCGTCATTCAGTTCTCATTTGTACAGAAAACTGCATATCATTCAGTATATTTGTAAAAACACCTTTGAAAATGGTGGTTTAGACTAGCCTGCTCATGTAAGCCACCTTGGGCATTTGCTTCGGCATGGGAAAGGCGGGGTATAAATTCTTCAAATAAATAAAATTAATAAATTCCCCCCTTCCTGTGCTGAAATTTGATTATTCTTCAGTAGTGTTACCTGCTTCCGTTTCTCGAAAGCGATAAAGCAAGAATTGAGTTCTTAAAATGAATTTAACAATACTTTAAAAACATGCCACTCACTTCTTGCAGCCTTTGCCCCAAGGTCTCCTGGATGCGAATGCTTTTCCTGTGTAAAAGCAGATGCAGAACAATCCATGTTGCAATCATAGCAGCTTCCAGTTTCATTTTGTACATTTGTAAAACACAAAAGGGAGTCCAGGGCACTGGGAGCTGAATTTGCACACACTCACCGACTGCACATTGGGGTTCATTGTGTGAAGCCCGTCACGTTATCATGAATGGGTTTTGAAACAAGCACACACACCCCATACCAGCAGGTCTTTTGGTCTCAGGAACCCTTGGAGTCTCAGGGAGCCCTGCTGGTGCCTGCATAGAGTTTCAGAGAGCCCCAGAGAGCTCATGGTGCAGCGTTGAGTAGATGATGGCTACTGATGATTCCCCAGGGCTCCTAGGAACGCACCTTCAGAAACGCTGCCCTAAACACATAAGTGGAGAACGCCATGTACTCTGGACACAGCTTTCTCTAAGATCCAGGCCAAGCTGAAAACTCTTGTCTTGAACTCTGCCTGTAATGAACCATCTGATCTCGTTATGAACTGGAGGGGGGATTGAGATTTCAAAATCCCCGTCCGCAACCAGGAATTCATGCCAATTTGTCGCTGTGATAAATTCTGGAGCTGAAGATGTTTGAACACCTGCATTTGGATCTCCTTTGGAGTGCAACGACTGCTCGCCCCAAGGAGCCGCCTCAATATGCAAGGCGGGAAATGGCCCGTGGAAGGGTTCACTAGGCAGGCTGCCGAACTACTAAGAACGAGGCTGTGCGAAGAGATCTCTCATCTACGTGGATCCAACTGTGCAGGAAGGTCAAACTACTGTGCAAGACAGAGCAAGTGAATCTGTAGCGCCCGACTTTCCTGGTCCTCAAGAAAGACAACCAGTCCTAGTTAATGGTAATTGTGGACTGGCTTCTCTTGGGACCTTCTGCACTGTAACCTGCAATTGCGCGAGTGAGCAAGGCACCCAGAAAACGCATGTTCTCAAGATGCCTGAAGGGAAGGATTTGCTGTCTCAAGGAACTTGCCATAGAACCGAAAACCCTCTGAAAACTGGCTTGCAATTGTAATATAAATGTACTTCTAGAACGGGTCTCTTCAGGAAGTGGGCGGGGGGGGTCTCAAGAAGCATTCAACACAATACAGGCATCCAAGTTGTGCTTGCTTGGATCTATACATCAATGCAAAGAAGAAGAAGAAAAGGATTGTGCTACCTGTCTATTTTGGTTGCTATGATCACCGTGAAGCTGCCTTCTGTGTCGGGCAGGTATGTTGATGGAACTATTGAGTAATTTCCTGAAGGCAGTCGGCAGAGCTGGCTTACTTCCTGAGAGTAGCAATGGGGGACGCAGCTCACCAGTGGCTCCAAGTGCAGGAAAGCAGCAGGAGGCATTTTCTTGTGGTTGTTATCACAGGGGACCTGAAATAATCGTAGAGCACAAAGTGTCCACCTGAAGTCTTTCAGATGTGACTCCCTTCGGGAAAAGAACAAGAGGCCCGGTCTACAGAACTTGTTCCTGCTCAGTGGAGCAAAGAGGCAAGTCACTTTCCAAATGTTTTGCTAAAAAGCAGTATATAAATATTCTAAACAACAATAATTTCAAGGGGGTAGAATGAGCAGTACCACTTCATATAACAGTATGAAGATGGGATTAGGTGCCTAGGATACTTGATAAAATGATGATATACTGCTCTACACTTGTGTTACTTTAGAGGTAATTTTTCTGTGTAAGAATTTTTAGTGTTTTTTTTTATCATATTAGTGTTGAATACGTCTTTATGTTATGTATGTGTTGTGTGTATTATTTTTTAGAAATAAATAAATAGGTATTTTTTAAAAGAATTTCTACATTCACTGCAACTATTTCTATAACTTCAATGCATACTTGCCTGAAAAGAAGCCCCTGGGTTTTGGAAAAGTTTCCTAAGAGTGTGACGTCCAGTTCATACATCGTTTAGGTCTGTTAGGGCCTCACTAGCATCCATTCCTAGCCAAGAGGAGGCTTCAAAGGATGGGCGGCAGTGGGCAAGCTGACCATTTTATAAGGACCCACCAGGCGGCCATGTGATTTCAGACCACGTCTTCTCACCCATGCTGCACCCTAAAGTACATGCTGGGGCTCCAGGAGGGCCCACCACCACTTAGACTCTTGGAAAGTTTTCTGATTCTGGGCGTGGCTGGAGTAATCTTTTTCATTCCCCCACAAAGTCTCCAATCTTGCACTGCTTCTAGAATGATGCCACACTATGGGGGCCACATGGGGAATAGTGGCTGGAGCCGTGCAGCGCACAATCACTACCACCACCTCACCGAGAGGGCCAGGAGAACAGGAAGGCAACACTTAGTCTAGGGGGGCACTGAGATGCTGGCGGGGCCCTCAAATCAGAGCCAACAGTACTGGTAAAGCCAGATCAATGGCCTGAGAGTGGCGTGAAGAAGCCGTGATCAAGCTAAATCCTACCTGGAAGATATGAAAACCGATGGGGCGGCACTTGTTGTCCGGGCAGTGTTGGCGGAGAGCAACCTTGATGCTGCTCTGTCCCGTGCCTGCAGGAATGCAAAGAGGGAAGCAGGGATTGCTGTGGAAAGACGGAAAGTTCCTGCTCCCGCCGGCGTTCTGCCCCTTTCTCCAGCATCCTTCCAGCTGCACCGTCTCCCATTCACCTCCCGGGATGTCCTCACGGAGGGCGTTGTCGGGGGATGGCAGTTTTATTTCACTGCCAGAAGGAAAGATACAAAGGCAGGAGAAGAGTGAGAAAGAGACAATTCACATTTCCAAAGAGATAAATGGAAAAGACAAACACCTGTTCCTGTAACTGGCGCAGAGCAGCAACACTGTCAGTAATAGCAGCTGTAGCAGGAACCTTTATTGGCATAATGATACATCATGTGCACAACATCAAACAAACACCTTGCAACAAAAGGCCACTAGCTTCCCGAAAAGCCACAGACAGGGAGACTACGATCTTTGACGGTTAAGTCCCAAGAAACTAATGTGACACTCGTTAAGATCTCAGGAGTCCACTGTCAATAGTAAGACGGGAGTGAAAACCAGCGAGGGCCCTCTCCAAATACGTAGGCCTGGGAGTCTTGGGGGGAAGCCAGGAGAGTTAAACTGGTGCAAAACAGATACAATTTTGGAGCACAGCCATGCTAGATAGCCTTGAAACAACCACTGTCTCTCCCAGTCCCAAACTCTCGTTTGCGCTGTGGAGATAACATCACCTTGCCTTAGGGATGCTGCAAGTTTACTGGGTAAACATGTGCAAAGCATGCTCAAAACAGTGGCATATCCAGCGTTGTCATGCAGCCAGAACGCTGGGCGGGGGTGGGGAAGACGGCGAAACAGACCAGAACGCAACGGGCGGGCTGCCGCTCACCCGTTCCTCCCACCCAGTGTTCCGGCTGCATGACAACGCTGGGCATATCATAATAAAATGCAAGTATTATTGTTCCACCTTCCAGCATAGCCCGGCATCCTAGCTGCTCAGGCATCCCTGGTAGCTGTGAACCCTGTCAGTCAAATCATGGGGTGGGGAAGGGTAAGACAGCAAAACTGCACACAGGCAACCAAGCAGAGAGTTCTCCCTCCGCCACCCTGTTTCCCTTCCCTTTGGAAGCACCTGAGGGAGATTCTTCCACTGGAGAAGACCCGAAGCAGGAAGTTTCCTTCAGCATCATTCAGAAAGGTGCTGGGGACAACAAGGTAATAGCCAGGAGAAAGACTGCAATGCAGGTGCACCTCTCGGCTGTAGGAATGGCAAACGGTGCCTGAAACCGGAGGAGCAGAGAAGGTTCTCGAAAGGTTAAACTGCTTCTTCTCAACCTGGAGGGTGAAAAAGAGTCAACAGTGCTAAGTAGCCAGAGAAGAAAATTCCAGAGAAGCGTCTTCCAGTCTCTTTTCTTCATTCATAAATACTGTAAAAAAATTATGTTGTAGATAAAAAAATTAAGTTCAACTTGAAAATTCTATTTTCTCTTGATCACACATATGTGTGATCTCTCATATCTTATGATCCCAGCATCGTCCCAACATAATTTTTGGGGTATAGTTAGACACAAGTATGAACTAATTTTGATTTTTTTTTTCAAAATTTGAAAAAAAATATCTGTTTTTGAGAAAATTAATTTTAAAGTTTTTAATTGAATTTTTTAAAACTAAAAAAATTATTAAACCCATTATGTTGTATATCATATGAAGGCCCATGGAAAGAGCTTTAAAACGAGACCACTCCCAACTCTACATCTCAACCGGTGTCCGAGCTACATCTAGTTAAAGGATCACAACCATGCCAGTTTACTTTACTTGAAAGTTTACTTAGCTATAAAATTTACCATAAGAAGCATAGGCTGCTAAAAACTGGTATTTTTGCATTATGCCACAGGACAAGTAAGTACCCCAAATTTCATACAAATCTAAGGAGGTCAGTCGGAAGGGGTGTGATGATTTGACACTGAATGACCCGGGGGGTCCCCACTGCCTTTGTGGTGGGCCCCACCCATCATTTTGCACCTCAGTGTTGTGGCCGGCTGGCACTACCCCCCAATAGCACTGCAAAGATATTTCATCTCACCAACCACACCTCTCAATTCGCTCAAACAATTCTGGGAGGAGCCATTTCCCACAGATAAATTTGGCTACAACGCTGACCCCTTTGCCTGCCACTTCCCATCTCCAGGTGGACCCAGGCAGATGCCTCTGCAGAACAGTGGCTGCCCTCTGGCTGCAGACAGTGGCGTCTTTGTGCAACCAGGGGCATCAGGCTGAGCAACAAGACTCAAGGAGTCTGGTCAGCCACTACTGCCTGGGGCTGGGCCTGCCTGAGGGGCGGGGGCGGCCCCATCTGCATTGCAGCCAGTGTCTCCTCTCAAACACAGAGCTGATTTCAAGTAGGTTTGCTCTTCTTGGTGGTCCCACTGCCCTCTGCAGAGCATTCCAGGCACTACATAAGTAACCCTTCAGGGCTCTCACTTGCTTTCCCCTCCTTTGCTTTTCAGCTGAACTTGGCAGATAAACTCCATCTATACCCTGAGCTTCAAAGAAAGGCAGGAGGGGCTTGCTTTCATAGTAGGAGGTAGACCATTTGTATAGCCCCACCTACTAGTGAGAGTTAAAAGGGAAACCTGATTGAGAGTACCCTCTTGTATTGCAGGAAAAGGAGTTGAATTCCCTCTCCCCCTGCCTTGCTGCAGCCGTGATCCAAATCAGGTCCTATCTATGGTGGCTTTTGAAAAAAATCAGGAGCTTCCATCACAGAACTTCCAGCTCGCATCTCATGTGGCCCAATACAAGGACATTTTGCAATGCAAGTTAAAAGGCGATTAGAAAGGGGCAGGATCAGGGGAGAAAGAAGTCAAATATCTGACAAGGACAGAGGAAAACAGAGTGGGGAGTGTTTTGAGAAGGGTCTTTTCTGTGGGGGAGGGTCCTAAACGGTGGAATCCTCTCCCCCAGTCATGTTCACCTGGCATATCATTGTCACCTTACAGGCACCAGACAAAGTCTGCTCTCTTCACTTCCAATGGCACCTGCAATGCTTTTAGTGCTCTTTAGTTGCTTCTATGAACACTTTTAGTCCAAGCTAAAACTATAGCTGACGGACCACAGCCTATCCTCGTCCTCCCCTAAGAAGGCAATGGGGCCACCTGCGCACAGACCTGCTTCCTGCACCGTCACATTTCCACACTCTGCAAAAGAAGCAGCGGCGCCCCTCCTCAACCCAAGGCAGGGCTCCGTTACCTTCCAGATGTGCAGTCCCACCGCATGGTAGTTCTTTCCCCGGATGCCGTCAGACAAAGCTGGATCCGGCTCCACTAAGCGGGGCCAGTTCCGGATCCTGCCCGCCCAGTCGGTGCTGTACTTCCGGTGCTTCTGCAGGAGGGCAATGCACACCTCGCTCTGCTCGCAGACCCGCAGCCAGAACTTGGGGTTCATGGGGAACGTGCTGTTGTTCCGGCAGCCGCCTGCAGACTGACCCCTCACCCAGGACCCGTACAGTTTCTGGGTATGGCTCAGCACTCTGTCTGTGGAGAGGGAAGAATACACACTTGCCCTTTATTTGAGCATGCCAGTCTTTGGTTCCAGAGTTGGCTTATTTAGAAGGTTTCTTCACCACCCTCCCCCAGGGTAACAGCCTGGCATGCAGACCCTCTTCATACAGGGTCCTGACAAATATCAGGACGAAATAAAAGTTAAGAACATAAGAACAGCCCTGCTGGATCAGGCCAAAGGCCCATCGAGTCCAGCTTCCTGTATCTCACAGCGGCCCACCAGGTGCCCCAGGGAGGCATGAGACAACAAGATGCTTGCATCCTGTTGCCACTCCCTTGCCCCCGAAGTTCTGGGGTTCCTACGTGTAGGGTCAGAAACAAAAAGCAGAGCTATGGGGAGAGAGTCTAGTAAGAGGTAGGACTGCTTGGAGGGAGAGACTCTAGTAGTTAGAAGCAGGAGAAGACACTGTGGCATCCCCAGCTAACCTTGGCTAACAGACAATAACAAAACCAGAACATGATGAGTGTGAGCCACAGTAAGTCTGAAATTCGTGCACTTCTTTCCTTCCTGCATGCACAAGGAGAGGAAATTCCAAATTTCAGTAGTGCATTAGAATATACTACCATTTCCCACATCACAGGAAATTGGTTCATGTAAATTGCCATTAACAACCCCAAACCGAACCTTGGTTTGTACAAACTATAGTTTCATATACTCAAAACATCAGAACCTGAAATTTCTTTGTTTCAAACCACAAGCAGAAGCTCTAGAGCAGTGGTCAGGGAACAGGGGTAAATTATCCCAAATGGGGTAAAAATGAAATTCCTGGGGGTAATGGACAGATAGGAGTATGCCCCGCCCCCTTTTCCCTCATCCTTCCTTCATGACCAGTGTTCTCTCTTCTGACCAATGGGAAGTTCCTCTCACACTAGATGGATTTCCCTTGCTTCCAATAGAAGATTAGAAGCGGCAAGGTACTTGGCCCCAATAGGCAGCGTTTCCCTCCCTTCCCAGTCGGCAAAGAAGGCCGTGGTTATCGATCCCGCTGCTGGTAGAGGGAGAAGGAAGCAACAGCAGAGAAAATGGCTGCTGTGGCTGCAACTGCGGCAGTGCCGGGTGATGGCGGAGCCGGCGAGGCCAAGCCTATTCTGGGCAGCAAGGCCGGCGCAGACCCGCTCCCTGCTGGCACTCAGGCAGCTGTGGAGTCGGCAGTGCTTGACGCCAGGGAAGAGCCCGAACCAGCTCCGGGTGGGGAGGCTGAGGAGCCGCCGCCACCGCCACCCAGGAGCCCGGCAGGGATGCAAGACATGCAGGCGTGGGGGAGGCTCTGGTGAGCGGCTGAGGTGTGTGTGTGCGCATGAGCAGCTAGGGCTCTCCCTGGGTTTGCCTTGTCTTGCTGTCCCAAGGAGTGGGGCAAGCGAGCGGGGGGAGGGGTGGGGTGCCTGCGCAGGGAGTCAGGGACACAAAGAGAGGCGGGAGGCAAGGCGAACAGCAGAAAACAAAAACAAAATCAGAACTGCTGCAGCCAGCCAGCCAGCCACAATCTGAATTCATTATAGAGAGAAATCTTAAGTCCAAGCACCTAAACCTGTTGTCAAAAAGGTAAGCTAGTTGTAACCCAGAAGGGTTGAATTCTATTCTTTCAAGGTCTGCAGGTGTACCCAAACTCTTTACAACTTCATATTTACATAGCATTAATTAAGCTCATTAATTAATCAAATAAAAAGCAATGGGTTCCAATATGTAATTTTTTTTCTTTTGTTCTGGCCGGGGGGGGGGGTGCGCGTAACGTCAAGGGGGTAACGCTGGCATATCTAAATATATTTTGGGGTAAAAGGTAAAAAAGTTCCCTGACCCCTGCTCTAGAGCTCCAGCACCAGGCTCACACTGCTAAGCCAGGGTCTCACACTGTGTCTGAACTAACCTGACATCACGTGAAAAAAAGCCCACTTTCCGGGTGCCTCATACCTGTGTAAAGGCTCTGAAGTTGTCCTTCTTCTGTAATCGGATAGCCAGTGATTATCTCATCAAACTCCACAAAAAATTCCTCCTCCTCCACCCAGAATTCTCCTTCCTGTATCTGGGACAAGAGTTCTGCAGCAACCACTGGATCCAGCTGACTCCATCCTGGACCCCTGAAGAACAAAGAGTCGAGAGACAGTGTATTCCCATTTGGAATGATTGTCTTTGCTTAATTCTTATTCTGAGGCAGGTTTGGAGAAAATTGTAGCAACCACAGTGTAAATACCATCACAGGTGGCAAAGCCAAGAGGATATGTTGGCATCAACACCGCCAGAGGGGAGAACCACACTGTGAAGGCTACATCCGGGACTGAGGATTTGGTGAACCACAGAATACTGTATATTTCTTTAAAAACCCAATGAAAAATTGTGGTTTAGACTAGCCTGCCCACCTTGGGCTGTTACTTTGGCATGGGAAAGGCGGAATATACGTTCTTCGAATAAATACATCAATAAATCAAGGTAGGCAACAACCAACCCAGTTATTCCATATACTTTCCCAAACTGTTGGTGGATGCTTCACAAGGAAGTATTTGTTTTTAAATCAAATGTGTTCGAAGGGTCTAAAGCAGTGGTTCTCAAACTTTTTAGCACCAGGACCCACTTCTTAGAATGACAATCTGTCCAGGACCCACCGGAAGTGATGTCATGGCCAGAAGTGCCGTCATTGTGATGCCAGAGCCTGCTGCTTTCCTGAGATTGCAGCAATCAGTTGGGTTATTTCTCAGCCATTTTCCAATACCAAAGAGAATCAGAAAGAAAAAAGCCTATTTACAACCTTGACACAAGCAAAACAACCACACAGCCCTCCCCCTTTCCAGCATCCCATCTTCCCGTATTTTCAACATGGCCACCGTAGGTGCTTCGTGACCCACCTGAAATCTGCTTGTGGCCCACTGGTGAAACCCAACCCATAGTTTGGGTACCACTGGTCCGAAAGAAAGAAATCAGAGTGTCCCTGCTTCGGACCTCCTTCCCAGAAATAAGGAACTCAATGCAGTCCTGGGCGTTTGTACAGAGAAGCAAGTTCCACCCTGCCAGGACTGGTCATGGTCTGACCCAGGCCCAGAGTCTCTGTTCCCTCATGGATAGCTGATGGCAACAGGCCAGCAAGCTCATGTGCCTAATTTGCCAGCAGTTAGTGCTGATGCAGGACACCTGTGTTGTAGGTCGGACGTGCAATGCTGCACGTCTCCCATGGAGCTGGTATCAGACTCCTGATAGGGCAGCATGATCAGCCTAGATAAGGACTTAAGGAAGGACTGCGTCCCAGTTCCTGTGTGGGTCTTTAATATGAGGAGGGGGGAAAACACTGTCCGTATGTATACCTGTTTATTCTGCTGTGAACCAACTGCTGAATACTGCTGAATCCTGTTTTGCTGCCTTGATGTACAACAACCTCTGTTTTACTTTTACGTGGACCTTGACTGTAAGCTGATTTCCAAATACAAGCTTTTATCTTCAGCACAACAATGTGTGTCGTGACTTCATGTCTGCAAGCTCAGCCGTCCTCCCTGCTGGGAGCTGCTTATGCTGCATTTGGTTATCGTTGCCAGACCCGGGCTTCTTGCATTGCCAGGCAAAGCCCTCAAGTCTGGGAGTGCTACACTAACCAAACCTTAACACACCCTAATCAACAGGGCTTGCTTATAACTACACCTGTCCATGATGCAGCCTTAATGCAAAGGCTGAGGGTTTGCTTTACGCTACAGACTGCCAGGCTTTACTGGAGTCCACAACGGGCAATTGGTGCAGCCAAACAAATATCCTCAAACATACACAGCACCAAAACACAGCCTGTAAACGCCACCACTCAGCACAGGTCACTCACCCCTCCCTCCAGGGCCCCTTCCAGCAGCGTCTCCCCCAGGGGTTGCGTATCCTCAGCAGAACGATTTCCTTCCCGGACACTTTGGAGAGGTCCTGCATGTCTACAACAATGAAGGCATGGAACTCGCCCAGGTCACTGGTGCCTAGTGGGGGGGAGGGGGGAGGGGAGGAAAAATAAGCACGGTTTGAAGACATCCAACTCTTGCTTCCCTTGGTGAAGTGGAAGGAAATGGCACAGCTCCCCCACCCCTTTATGCGATCACTGTGTGCTGGGGAAAAAAGGGCAACACAGAACCACGCTAGCCGTTGAGTTAAAAACCAGAATTGTCGACATGATGTTTCTGCAGCAAAATAAGCCTAAAACCTCTTTGGAAATCCTTTTCTCCAGCCCCCCACCCCTCACTATCAGAAGCTAGGTGGGTAAGTATGCAAGACAGACTTTTGTTGTTGTTGTGAAACCCAGATTGTGAAGATATCTCCCAAAAGAAGACATGTCTCACCCCTTTAGTGTCGATTTCTGGAAACAGGCTAGTTTCAGTGGGCATCTGAAAGTACGGACTCTAATTCCACTGTACCTTATAGTTGGTTTTGCTAATGGTAAAAATAAGCATTTCTTTTTCCTGCAATATGGCATTTTATTGTTTAAAGAAGGAGAGGAGACTTACCCAGGGCTCAAATATAGGGAAAGAAGGAAGGCAGGAGACCTTCTCCAAAGGGGACAAAAGCAAAAGAAGGTTCGGCCCAAAAGATGCTTTGCTTTGAGACAGTGGCAGAGACTGCTGCCAGTTCGAACAGTACAGGGAAAAGGGCCACCTTACATGTGGGCCCCATATAGTGCTAGCATGTACCCACCCCATCCCAGCACACCTCCGTTTGCCGTCACGAATATTCAAGTGCTACTTTTCAACCAAAAGGTTCACAATAGTGTAATCAAGTGGGAGGAGGGTCCATCCAAACATCTCTCATTTATGAACCAAATATTAGCTAACCAACTAGTATTTAACTCTCAATGTTTGTCTTCTCATGGCACACTGGGACCTCTATGATCTTCTCTATGGTTGTCGCTTCTTGTGATGTCATTTCCAGGAGACTCTTGCAGGTTCTGCAGCTCTGTTTCTAGGGCAACTGTCTGTGGTAATGAATTCTCTCAACCACGGTGCTCACAGCACACCTCTCTCTCTCTCTCTCTCTGTGTGTGTGTGTGTGTGTGTGTGTGTGTGTGTGTGAGAGAGAGAGAGAGAGAGAGAGAGAGAGAGAGAGAAGGTTCTGATGGTCCCACACACATGCAATTAACAAATGGAAGATGTGTCAGGTAAAGGACTGGGACTTTCCCATGTATGTCTCTAATTGTGTGGTGGAGCTTTGCAGATTTCCTCCCTTACCTTGCCGCGAACTGAAAACCGAGCAGCTCATCACACATTTTTCCTTCAGGTTCATCAGTCTCCGAAACACCGCCTTCTCCAAGACTTTGCTTGCCCTCTCCTTCTCCGTGCTGCGGCCTGGATCTTTCAGGGCCCACCTCTCTGCCAGGCCTCCGGTCAGATCAACTAGAGCATCTGCAACCTGGCCTGCCCAGAGCTGCTCATAAGATCCATGCACCCTAGAAAGGCAACAGGATAGAAAGCTCAGGGTCTCATATCGAACTACGTTCCTCAAAAGGAAAAAGGAGCGCCTTTTGTGGACCCGCTTAAGAAGATGAAAAACATTACACAAGGTGTTGCCAATCTGAGGAGGAGAAGCATGGAAAAGTAGCCAGTTTCAAGCTCTATCTACAGCCCAGATACATCTAGATAATATTGAAAAATAGAAGGTATCACTTCAGATAGACATCTGCCTGGTTGGCTGTCAGAGACAGAATTTCTTGCTTAACAAAAGGCAATTCCTTTCTTTTCTGCTTAAAAATACCCTAATACAGTGTTATTCAAACTGTGGGTCAGGACTCACTTGGTGGGTCACAACCTGATGTCAGGTGGGTCGCGGAAAGCTGGGAGCAGCCATCTTGGAAACTGCAGACCTTACTCTTGTTATATTCCTTTTGTGAGTGTTAACAGTTTGAGTTTTCAAGGGAGGATTTTTTAAATTTTGTTTTTAGTTCAGTGCTTTTACATCATATTTTGTCCTAATCTTGCTTTCTGTTTCATGGTTGTACAATTGCTGCAGTTCAAGAAGGCCAATTTGCATTTCAGGAGTGTCATATTATTATATTACAATGACAGTACTTCCTGCTTGATTATGTCACTTCCTGGCACAATACCACTTCCAAGTTAGTGACATCACTTCTGGTGGGTCCCGACACGAGTACCATTCTAAAAAGTGAGTCCCGATCTAAAAAGTTTGAATACTACTGCCCTAACTGTATTACAAGTGTGCCCCAGTATCCACTGATTTGGTATCTGCTGTTTACCGGGATACCTATTAAAAAGATAGGGGAACATTCAACCAATCTCTTTATTTAGCCTTGCTGCAGCAAAACCATTGATGTTCCCTTATCCACAGTGGGTGGGGTCTGGGACATGCCTATATATCAATTATGTGTCAGCAGGCAGCGGAGTAAACATTTGTATATCTTGGACTTATTTTGCAAACTGGCCTGATCACATTAGCAATTCTGATACATTAACCAACAGCAGGAGAAATCAGTCTTATTAAACCAGCAAACATTCCAACTGGTCATCTGCACTGCTTTCTTGAAGAAAGATCTGTGTAGAAGACACAGCAGAAATTTAGTATCTTGATCACAGGTACAATTTGTACAAAAATCTACATGGATGACAAGTTCTAACAGACATTTTTTCCCCACACATTCCCAGTTCACACTAAGCACAAAGTTCAACCAAAGAGACTTCTGGAAAATAAAGCAAAGAGGGGAAATAGTTGAAGGACAGATTCACATCCATGCTTCTCTTGATTTAGGCTGACAAATAACGTACATCAGTATTATTAAGAATATTTATATACCGCTTTTCAACAGAAAACTTCACAGAGCAGTTTACAGCAAAAATCAAACAGCTAAATGGCTCCCTGCCCTAATAAGGCTCACTCCAGCAAACAGCCAGTAGAAAAGACACTGTGCTGGGGGGAAGAGGGACAGATACCCTCCCCCTGCTAAATATAAGAGTGGCACTACTTGGAAAAAAGTGTCTCTTTGCCCAATCAGCAGTGCGCGCGAACACACACACACACACACACACTTTACAGCCACTTCCAGGACTGCCATTCACATACTTGGCATAGGCCTTTTCCAAGAGGGGCAGCCAAAACACATCTTCCGTCTGGCACTGTGAGAAACAGAGTTTACCCCCAAGGCAGGGCAGACGGTCGTCGATGGTAACCTCTACCCAGTGTCCAAACTGCCAAACTCGACAAGTGAAGCAGCCTCTGTATTTCTCATCCCTCCAGCTGGGCTGACCTGGTGGTATTACCTGTCAAGACAAAACAGCAGCAAGTCAGCACAAATGGAAGATTTGGGGGCAGGGGAGAAGAGGATGAAGAGGCTTTGGCCAGTGCTTTTAAAACCTGGAATCTAAAACCATAGTTTGAAATTGTTGGCTTTTTCCTTCTCAACTGATCAGTGGTTAGATCAGTGGTTCCCAAACTGTGGATCAGGTCACACCAGGGGGGTCACAAACCAATTTCAGGTGGGTTGAAAAGCACCTAGAGCAGCCATATTGAAAATATGGGAAGATGGGATGCTGGAAAGGGAGAAGGTTGTGTGGTTGTTTTGTTTGTGTCATGGCTGTAAATAGGGCTTTTTTCTTTCTGATTCACTTTGCTATTGGAAAATGGCTGAGAAATAACCCAACTACATTGTCAGGAAAGCAGCAGGCTCTGGCGCCACAATAATGGCACTTCCTGTCATGACATCACTTCCAGCGGGTGCCGGACAGATTGTCATCCTGAAAAGTGGGTCCAGGTGCTAAAACGTTTGAGAACCACTGGTTTATTTGGACGTATTCCGATTCAGGGCCAAATCCTATCCAACTTTCCAGTGCTGGTGCAGATGTGCCAAAAAGGGAATGTGCTCCATATCCTATGGTGGAGGGGCACTCATGGAGGCCTTCTCCCCATAAGGAAACATTCGTTCCCTTTCCTCGGGACTGCACTGTGACTGTACCTGCACTGGAAAGGTGAATAGGACTGGGTCCTCCATAGGCATTCCTCCTCTGGGTGGAACTGCAGTTCTATGAAGTGGGACTGGGAATCTCTAAGAGAGAATCCTCAGCAAACTACAACTGTCAGGATCTCGGATAAGGGAAGCCATGAAAGACAGTGGTATTAAACCAATAGTTTGTAGTACAGATATGCTCCAATAATATTTACGTTGATCTAAGAATGGATGGGACGTGGTGGCGCAGCGAGTTAATCCGCTGTCGCTGGGCTTTCAACCGCAAGGTTGGGAGTTCGAGACTGCGTGACGGAGTGAGCTCCCGTTGCTTGTCCCAGCTCCTGCCAACCTAGCAGTTCGAAAGCACCTAAAATGCAAGTAGATAAATAGGGACCACTTTGGTGGGAAGGTAACGGCGTTCCGTGCGCTACGGCGTAGAATCATGCTGGCCACCATGATCGGACAAAAATGCCGGCTCACAGGCTTTGAAACGGAGATGAGCACCGCCCCCTACAGTCGGTCACGACTAGACCATTCGGTCGTGGGGAAACCTTTACCTTTTAAGAATGGATACATTCTAAGAACCTAGCAGTTCGAAAGCACCTAAATGCAAGTAGATAAATAGGGACCACTTCGGGGGGAAGGTAACGGCGTTCCGTGCGCTATGGCGTATAATCAGTGATGTCATGCAGGGGGTACGCGAGTACCGGTTCCTAGGATTATGGCTGGCCCCGCCCATTCACCTGCCCACTCGTCGACTCCGCCCCCTGCAACGTTTGAATTTCCTGCATGTTCTCAGAGCCAGGCAGGCAGGCTGCGAATGGAGCCTTGCCTTGCCTTGCCTTGCCACTGAAAAATGAGCTGCTCTGGGGTTTTGGAACTGTTGGGTCACTTTAACATGATGCCAGGCCTCCTTAACATGTTCTGGGGGTGCTGTGGAATACTGTTGCAACTGTTGGGTCAGTTTAAAATCGTCTGAGGCCTCAAAAAGGGCTTTTTTCATGTCACTTCCTGCCACGACATCACTTCCGGCTTATGGCGTCACTTCTGGTGGGCAGGTCCCGACACATGCCAATCAAAAGTGAGTACCTGTTCTTAAATCATTTAGATGACACCACTGCGTATAATCATGCTGGCCACATGACCACGGAAGCTTGTCCTCGGACAGGCTCTACAGGCTTAGAAACGGAGATGAGCACCGCCCCCTACAGTCGGTCACGACTAGACCATTCGGTTGTGGGGAAACCTTTATCTTTTAAGAATGGATTCCAGCTGCAAGAAGGATTCCAGCCTTAGATTCCTTCCACCCTATTTGCATCTCTCATAATCAAGCAGCCTCTTGCTGTCCCACAGGCTGATGGCAGGGGTACAGCTCTCTTGCCCAAACTGTGACAAACTCCAGCAGCTTTACACTTCTGCAAAACTGGCCCACCAAAGCTCTACACTCTGATCCGTTTCCAGTCAGATATGAAAGAATTCTTATTATTTACAGAACATTGTATGACATTTTCCACTGCCAAAAAAATACAATTCATCTGGGTCTTGCAAAGAAAATGAGCTTGGCTGCGGCATAGAGCTTGGGTGCCTTCGGGCACAATAAGGCGGGGTACAAATCTAATAATAAATAAAAATAAAATAAATAAATAGAGCACAGCACGCCTGCATTCCTGTACCTTCGCCAACAGAAATTTACTCTTCTGCAAAGCTGCACAAGCACACAGGAACCAGCAGTCTCCCAGCATCCCTTGCTTGACTTGCCACTCATATTGATTGTCTGAAAATAATCGAGGCGTTGAACAAATCTCCTAGTGGAAACAAAGAATGGTAAAGTTTAAAAAATAGAACAGTGTAGTTTTACTGTCTATCAAAAAAAAAAAAGACAAAACTGAATTTAAGCATAAGAACAATGGAAGCCTGAGAATCAGTTTGGAGTGGTTTCATAAAGCTGATTGATTCTGCTGCTGCTCCAGCTGTAATGAACCACCATCAAATCACAACACCATTTGTGCAAAATTGCACGACAAACCAGTACCCCAAATTAACAACCACAGATTTCAACACCTTAAGCACTCAATCCGGCATGTGATATTTTGGGTTATGTGGATAAGGAACACCCTCTCCTCTGAATAAACTTAAGAAGATTATTGAAACACAGCATTTTCTGAGGGTGCAAAGCACCTCACATGCATCATTGCTGAAAAACCGTAAGGCAGGTATGTATTATGACACCCATTTTGCAGATGGGGCAGACTGAGGCCGAGTAGGAGCAGCTTACCAAAGGCCACTTAGTGAGAGGGAAGACCCAATTTGCACCTCAGTTTCTTAGCCACTATACCAGTGGTATTCAAACTTTAGACTGGGACCCACTTTTTGGATTGGCATGAGTATCAGGACCCACCAGAAGTGATGTCATTAACTTGGAAGTGATGTTGCGGCAGGAAGTGACATAATCAAGCAGGAAGTGCTATCATTGTAACATTTTAAAATGGCACTCCTGAAATGCAAATTGGCATTCTTGGATTGCAGCAATTGTACAACCATGAAATATCCCTGACAGGAAGCAAGATTAGAACAAAATATTATGTAAAAGTGTTGAACTAAAAACAAAATTTAAAAAAAACCTCACTTTGAAAATTCAAACTGTTAACACTCACAAAAGGAATATAACAAGAGTAAGATCTTCAGTCTCCAAGATGGCTGCTCCCAGCTTTCTGCAACCCACCTGACATCAGGTTGCAACCCACCAAGTATGTCCCGAACCACAGCTTGAATAACACTGCACTATACTACTGAAAAGGTGAAAGTTACTGGTCTGAGGAAAACAGGACTGCTTTAATCAGACGGGCTCAAAGTCTATCACTGGACAGGAGCTGTCATGAGTTAAGTGACAAATCAACTTCTAGAGTTTCTCAATGAGGATGAAAGCAAGCACAATAGTTTATGTGATAGAGCAAGCTCTGAAAAAGGAAAATGTACTGCCGGTATCTTGTATGCTGGTTGTTCTGGAAAAGCAGGGGTCTCCAAACGATGGCCTGGCGGCCAAATCCAACTTGCCACAAGACCTTATCTGGTTTTAAGGTGACACAACACCTTAAAATATCTGCCATTTTTAATCATATATCATTTCTCAGTTTAAGCACGGAATTTTTTTAAATGTTACATTTCTATTTTGTTCTGAATGCAACATGTTGATTAAAAAAAAGTTCCAAGTAAACTTATTCATTTAAATTTAATTCATTCATAAGACTGATTTTTTGGGGCCTGAGAAAAATCTGTAAACTATATGATGTGGCCCTTGTACTGAAAAATCTGGAGACCTCACTGGTAAAGTGAGAAATTAGCTGACTATATAAACATGTATGGTATTTTTAGTTAAAAGATTTGTGCTGCAGTAAATTTTAAGGGAACAAAACAGCCTGCAGCAGGAGATGGAAAACTGATTCGGCTTGCGGAGATAAATGCATGTAAAGGAGCTGAGAAACCGTTCACACAGCTGATGAAGAACCAAAGCAGAAATTTTGTGATTTTAAAAACTTATGACATAGGGGAAATTTCTATGATTATTCACTAGCTACTGAAGTGCTAAGATATTGCTAAAACAGCCCATGCATTAAAAACAAACCTGAGGTCTCAACCAACAAATCTCCCCTCTGAAATGAGCCAGTGGAGTAGAGTAGTTAAAAAAGAGGGAATCATCGTTCGCTGGAAATGCTAGATCCTTGTAGAGGTCTTCCTTGTGATCTGACAATACCCTGTCTCCCAGCATCTTCTTCTACAAAAAAATGAAGCCCCTGCCACTACTTCAGAGACCGCAAAGCTTTGATTTAAACCTGCAAAACATATTAGGAGACAAAAAAAATACAAATTACCACTGTAGTTGTACGAGATAGGTGCAGTCGCTTAAGATTACAGGAAAAGACAGACTGATGAGAAGGAGCCTTAGGAGAAGGTCCCTTTCTGTCCTGCACCAATTTGTTCCAACACTGGAATTCAGGGTCACCCATAAAATTGACTGGCAGGATCTTCAAAACTGGCAAAAGAAAAGTACTTCCTGCAATGCACAGTTAACATACTGCACTGTGGCACGAACTGCGCCAAGATCCAATAACTCTGAAAAGAAACTAGTCAAATTCATGAATAGGTCTATTTGCAGTGAATAGCCATGAAGGCTAAATGGAGCCTCCATTTTCAAGGGATGTTTACCTCTGCATCAGAAGTTTGGGAGCAGACCATAAGAGAGAGCTGTTACTTTCATGCCCTGCTAGCGGACCTCACGGGCACCTGGCTGCTGTGAAAACAGTACCTCGGCCAGATCCAGCAGGAGTCTGCTGGTGTTCTTAAGGAGGAAGAGAACACAAGGGCCTTCAAGGAGGTATTACTTACAGCAGCCATTGACAACGCTTTTCAATTCATGGCACACTGACAAGGTGCTAAAATCATCAAGGCACACAACTGGTTTTTTGACAACTGAAAGGCACACTGCTCTGTTGGTGGGGAGCTCATATCCCCCAATGGCCCTATTAATAAACGACCCTCGCTCAAACTCCTGCAGCACACCTGCAGACTATTCATGGCACACCAATGCGCTGTGGAATACTAGCTGAAAATTGCTGACTTATAGGGTCATTAGGAAAAAGAAGACTGCACTCCTCACAGTGGCCACAGGTCAGAGAAGCTGAATCACAGAAGAACACTCTCCTGCTTCCGAGACTACTCCATGCTCTGCTGCCCCCAGTTCATATGAGACAGTATGTTGCTTACCATGCCTGCTCTCTCACGCGCACGGTCACCTTGAACTAAAATCTTCTTCAGGTACTGCAGCTATCACCCGGAGGATCCTTAATTGGAGTGTATAAATAAGAAAAAGGAACAGAGAAAAATCAATCTGAATGGAGAGAAAAATCAGAGTCTACAAGCAATCAAGAGAGTAAGGACCGGTTAGTTTACAAGGGGGTATCTAAATTCTGCACTAAATTCTGCCACAAGAAAAGCTGGATTCTAGAGCCAACGGAAGAGATGCAAATTATGCACTGTTTCCTTTTATGTTGAACAATGGTTTCTACCTCTGCCAGTTACAATCTGGGGTAGAGAGGCAAAAAACAACAACAAAAAACCCCAAAGCACTGAAGCCTAGAAAGCTAATTCTGAAAAGTAGGCTGCACTCTGACGCTTCTAAGTCAGGTTTGCTTCCAGGTCAGGTTTGCTTCCAGGTACACTTCTGAGTTCCGTGTTTTCACCCATCCACCCCCACGGATTTTTTCCTTAATGAAAAATTGCCTTAGAAAGCAACATATAGTGTGATGGGTTGAGGGGCTGCCTACCTACCTTCTCCTCCTCTCCCCCTCTCAACCCCCTACACACTAACAGATAGTGTGATGGGGGTTGAAGTGTGATGGGGGAGGGGCAGCCTACCTTCCTCCTCCTCCTCTCCCCCTTTCAGAGGCTGAGCTGAGAATCAGGACTTTGCATCTGACTCCTATGAGGAGCATATCAGGCAGCCTCAGGCAAATCATGGCCCCTCAGCCCTGGCTCCCAGCTGCAATAGAGGCAGAACAATCCCTTTTTACCTGACAGCAGTGATTTTCAACCTTTATCATCCACAGCATGCTGACAAGGAACTATCATTGCCAAGGCACACCGTTTTTTGACAACTGACACCAGGCTACTGCTGGGGGGGGGGGCTCTCACATTCTCCAGTGGCCCTCCTAATAAATGGCTCTCCCCAAATTCCTGTGGACCACCTATACTCAGTTATGGTAAGACGGTCTGCTCAGAAATCCTTTAAGAATTGGGCCTTCTTGGGATTTTTAGGGGTCCTGGGCGGCGCAACCAAGCATAGCAGGAGCATCCAGCAGTTAATGTTTCAAAACAAGGGGGCTCATTTATAGACCCCTACAACATCCTGTAGCTTAATGGGAACAGTTCAGAATGCAAAGGGGCGTCTGAAGCCGCTGAAAAGGACACACTGCCATCTTCACAGGTCGTGCGGCCGCTACGTTCTTGAGCCGAGTTCCCAGACCAGCGATCTGTCCCTGGCAATGGCTGCAGCCATCATGAAAATGCTCTGTGCACGTGCGGAACCACCATACAATACGCCGCACTCACTACACATTGGTGTTGCAGTGTGGCAGCTTCGGCCAGGTAAAGGCAACACGGGAAGGTCTTGCTACAAGGGGGTGGGTGGGTGAGAAAGAGATAAAATGTTCAAAGTCAGGGACTGCATGTCCTTCCCCTTGAGATCTAGCCCATGCACTCAGCTGGGGAGGACTTTGCTCCATCTCTCACAATCAGGGGAGCCTGAGAGGAGCTAGCTATGGGGGGGGGGAAGCAACCACTTTACAGTCCCACCTTCCATCACAGATTTGCTAACAACTTCAGAGAAGCTCCTCTCATAGATGGCCCCACCACAATTCCGAGGCAACCCTTCCTTCCCTCTCACATCTTATTGCCACACTGCCATTCCCCCTGTCAGAGTGAGACAGTTTTTCCCCAGTTAAAGCCAGGCCAGTCTGGGCCCTCCAAAGCCTCAGGCTGATCCTTTCCAAACACCCCACTCAAGCCCTCCCTCAGCCATGCCAATTGCAGGGCACAGCCAGTGTAGACAACAGGGCTGCTTCTATGCCCTTAAGAGTGGCCCAAAGGGACAACTTTTGACACACAGCTTCTCTCACCCCAGCAAGACTGTCACCCAGCAACAGGAGTGACCAGTATGACAGAAACGTAAGAACAGCCCTGCTGGATCAGGCCAAAGGCCCATCTAGCCCAGCTTCCTGTATCTCACACTGGCCCACCAGGTGCCTCAGGGAGCACACAAGTCAACAGGCTGCCTGCATTCTTTTGCCACACCTGGCATTCTGAGGTAAATTCTGAGGTAAAACACACTGGTGGC
>JAJKFI010000350.1:40974-69117 GCA_029204185.1 Lerista edwardsae
GCTTCCTGTATCTCACAGTGGCCCACCAGATGCCTCAGGGAGCACACGAGACAACTAGAAACCTGCATCCTGTTCCCATTCCCTTGCACCTGGCATTCTGAAGTAGCCTACTACTAACGTAAGGAGGTTGCACCACCCATCATGGCCTATAGCCCATGATGAACTTTTCTTCCTGTCCAATCCTCTTTTAAAGGCACCTAGGCCAGACGCCATCACCACCTCCTGTGGCAAGGAGTTCCACAGATTAATTACCCACCTGGGCCTGACTAGAATTTTACTAGAATTTGGCCATCTGTTGGAATTTGAAGAGGTAAAGCCAGAAAATAATTCCCTCTGAGCTCTTCTTGCCACTAATTATCATAGTTGTACAATCAGGGTGCACACTCATCCAAAATGCACACTCATCCCATCCAAAGCCTACAGCAATCATGGGGGTCTCAATCAGATTGGAACTGTGCAAGACCTCCTGCTGACTGGGGCGGCTAGCCAAATGCTCCTCCCCTTGTATCTCTGATGTGCCAGTCTCTCCCTGACAGAGCAGAAGTGTGGAGGAGAGTGGAGGTGCCCATCAGTCTCCACTCTGTCAATTCAGGGAGTGGGGGGCAGCAAAGCCTGGCTGGAGTGAAAGAGGGCGTGTGAAGGAGAGGAGTGGTGGACTAGCGCATCTCCTTTTCCAATCCAGGAACTACTAGGAGAAGCCGTGGAGGCAGATGGATGGGAAAGGTGAATGCCCCCCGCCCCAGCAACAGCCTCACAGGTGGGCTGGCCCTTGGACTCTAGCAGAAGCAAAAGGTTAAAGCCTCCCCCACCTCACAGCTACTATTTACAAAATGCACAAAACATCCCAAACATGCAAGATTCAACGGCATGCATAAAATTACGTGCAGTTGCACCCCAAGACATCTGCACTTGCTATGGCTGCTGCAATGTGCATATGCATGCGCCATGGCAGCTGCACAACCCCAATGCAAGCGCAAGTGTACTGTGCCATGGTGTGGTGCTTTGCCCCTTAGTTAGAGGGTATCTGCCCAGCCCCTGTTTGGACAGAGGTGCGTGTGTGCACATGGGCTGACCTGTCAGCTCCCGTGCAGCCAGCCCAAGCCATGCCCCCCCCATCTCACACCAGACCATCTCCCAGACTAGAGCTGTGCCTGTGGCGCATGGCTGCCATTCATGAGCACAGGCTGAGGGAAGGCATTCCTTTCACCAGGGAAAGAGATTCTGCACATACTTAGTGGCACTTGCTAGGACGTGCTCCACATAACAGAAGTATCTGGTAAAGGGAAAGTTGCAACTCCTCGCTGTTTCTGTCTAAACTCCCTTTTTTCAGCAAAAATGGAAAGCCAGGGAGCCTTTCCCAGACCTCTATGCCGTCTTATCTCCTAATGGGGAATCTTCCCAGACGCCATTCCTTCAAGTGTCAGATTGCAGGCTCATCCCGTCCAGTGTTCTGCCTCATAAGAAACATAAGAAGAGCCCCACTAAATCAGTGCAAAGGCCCATGTATCTCACAGTGGCCCACCAGATGCCTCAAGGAGCACACAAGACAACTAGAAACCTGCATCTCTTTGTAACTCCCCTGCATCTGGCATTCTGAGGTAACTTACTTCTAAAGTATGGAAGTTACACTACCCATCGTGGCCTGTAGTCTGTAGGACTTTTCCTCCAGGAATCTGTCCAGTCCCCTTTTAAAGGCGCCTAGCTCAAACGTCATGACCATCTCCTGTGACAAGCAATTCCACAGATTAATTACCTGGCCTCAAGCAGTGGCCAATGGCTAAAAGCCTTCAGGAGTTTACAAAGGGGGCACAAAGGCAACAGCTCACAGCACCAGGCATTGTGAGGTCCATATCTGAACATAAGAAGAACCCTGCTGGATCAGGCCAAAGGCCCATCTGGTTCTATACCTCACGGCGGCCCTCCTGATGCCTCAGTGGGCACACAAGACAACAAGATCCTGTGTCCTGTTGTCAGGCCCTTGCATTTGACATTCCGAGGTAGCCTACTTCTAAAACAAGGAGGTTGCACATCCTCAAGGCATCCTCAAGGCTTGTAACCCTTGATGAATTGTCTTCTAGAAATCCATCCAATTCTCTTTTAAAGGCACCTACGCCAGACGCCTTCATCACCTCCTGTGGCAAGGAGTTCCACAGGCCAGCCCCACGCTGTTCAACAGAGCACCTTTTTTCATCTGTTCCACCGCGGAGGGTCCCTTCAACCATCGCACTGCACTAGGCCGATCCCCTCCGCGGGCGTGCCTAGCAAGCCCCCTTTGAAGCCCCCTTCAAAGCAGCGGCGATCAGAGCGAATCCTGCGCCATCAGACCCGTGCAAACCATCCTCACGACCTCCCGCACCTTAGGGCGGCGCAAGGGGCCGCCTGGCTTCCTCCCCACGCACCGAACAAAGCGCCTCCAGGCTCCACCCACTCGCTCCTCCCCCTCCCACCTGCCTGGGCGAGGCACCCGCTGCCCCCCGCTGCCCCGCCCCCCGCGGTCTCACCTGTCCTCGGGACTCCGGCACGGCCGCCATCGCTTCAGCCAACCCCGAGAGAGGACCGGAGGTGCCGGCGATGCAGCCGCAGCCAATCGCAACTGTGCCTGTCTTTATTTCTTCTCCCCCGCAGAAAACTACCTTTCCCATCAGGCGTCGGGGTCGGCTAGGCGCAGCTGCCCAGCACGCCCGGGAGGGAGAAAGGAACTACATGTCCCAGCGTGCTCTTCAACCCTTGGCGACGAACTCGCTCCCTGTCGTCAGCAACGCGGTCCTGGCAAAAAGGTTAGATTGACTGGAGTCCGCATGACGTCATTTTTTGAAGCTTCCAGATCAACAAATATGGCTGACGCAGATCATCGTCGCGAAGGAGGATTGCCGCGAATTCACGAATAAAAATCTCCCTGCACGCGTGTAAAAGTTAATTTCAACCTCTTTAAGCATGCCTGCGTTTCCGCATACGGGTGTGCGAATCGCTGAATGAAAAATGGGATTTAATTTCTACGGAAAGATTCATATATTCACATTACATCGGTTCAATAAAACGACCGTTAATTGAAACAGTGAGTGCCTTTTTTTTTGAAGCTGTGTAATTCCTTGTTGTTCCTAGCAGTCTTATTCACCATTTTCTGACACCCATTTTCTGTTAATGGTGTAGAAGGTAAGAAAAAAAATATTTCCCCCCCTCAGTTTTTCCCCCTTCCCATTTACACTTTTTTCCCCGCCTTCCATTGTCTACGGTAATATTTTCGAACTTCTGGACATTAACAGAATTTGGTTTTTTTTAAGGGGGGATGAGTGTAGAAGTTTTCAAAAATACTCTTCATAGTCTAGAAGTAAAAAAAAATTCCTCTCATATTGGCAACTACTTGTGTCAGGAAGAGATTTTAATGTAATTTTCCTACTGTAATACTTATGAAATTCTGAACATTAACAGACATTTTTTTTATGGGGCATGGCCGTTTTATTTTTGCTTGTGTAGATTTCAAAAAATAAGTCTGTCAAAACAGTGCAATCCGAGTTTAAATAGACAGCAAGTAGCATTTCGTCCAGTATGTTCAGTAATATAATTATGCGGAATTAAACCTTGTAATTGCATATTAAATCATAATTAGGTTACCAATGATGTTTCTACACGATCACGTTTTTATTTTCGTAAGTTTTTGTTTTTATTCAGTCCTAAACAGTATGAGAAAAGCAATCTGAAATGCTTGGAAGAAGGATTGTTTTGAGTCAACTAACATGGCTGCTAAGCCCGCCCCCTGGTTTCACTAGGTTCCTATTAATTCGACAGAGATGCGGACTCCAGTGATTCTACCTTCATGGGCTGTGGTGGAAAAGCAGGATGGGGTGGGGGGGAGAAGAGCGTTGACGCATGCGCTGTTAGAAATAAAAAGGTCTGGCAAGAAGTGCAACCAACGGGAAAGGCCAGCGGCTCTCGCGGTGGTGGGGTGAGGGGCTGGAGTCCCCTCTGATGTGGCTGGGCCAGGGTGCCAAGATGCCATAACCCATCACTGGGGTTCTCAAACGTTTTAGCACCAGGAACCAGGTTTTAGAATGTCTCTCCATCTGGGAGGCGCCGGAAGCGATGGCATGGCTGGAAGTGCCGTCATCGTGACGCCAGAGGCTTTCTTTCCTGTTAATGCAGCAATGAGTTGGGTTCCTTCTCAACAGTTTTCCAAAAGCAACATGAATTAGAAAGAAGGCAAACCTATGTACAACCTTGACACAAACAAAATAACCACGCAGCCTTCCAGAGTCCTCTCTTCCCCTGATTTCAATGACTGCTCTAGGTCTCGACCCAGTTTGGGAGCCACTACCATAAACACAAAGGAGGACACAGCACCCCACCATGTAGGACATTTAAGAAAAACGGAGGACGTTACAAAATGAAAGCTAAAGACACTAATATACAATATATGGATTTGGGGGTTTCTTGTCCTCCTTTAATGCAACCCAACGAACACACAGGGCAAACGTGCAAGTGATACAGGCAGCCCCTCTTGGCACTGGCATCCCTTATCTGTCTTGAAAGACATTTTGGAATTGGCCCAGGACAGGACATGTCCTGGAAAAAGAGGAGACCTGGGGCACCTTGGCAGGGACCCTGAGATGGGGGTCAAGAGTGTTACTTGTACCTGGGCCCAGGGGTAAAAAGGGATCCCAGGAGTCAAAGCGGGGACCCAGAAATGTCCTGGGATCTTACATTTTTCTTTTTGCTTCTTCTTCTAAATAATTTTTATTTCTTCTATTTAGTTATGGGACAGGAAAATGGATATACATAGGTTAAGGGGAACAAAGGTTACACACAAGGTAAATAGTGAAGGGTTACAGCTATGAATTATAATCGCTTACAATATCTTCTACAAATATCAGTCACCATTCTTATAACCTCATGAATTTCTTATAATCTTATAATTCAATTAAAGTATAATCTCAGTAACATGTGTACATAATCCCTTATATTCAGTGGTGTCATCTAAATGATTTAAGAACAGGTACTCACTTTTGATTGGCACGTGTCGGGACCCGCCCACCGGAAATGACGTCATAAGCCAGAAGTGATGTCGTGGCAGGAAGTGACATGAAAAAAGCCCTTTTTGAGGCCTCAGATGATTTTAAACTGACCCAACAGTTGCAACAGTATTCCACAGCACCCCCAGAACATGTTAAGGAGGCCTGGCATCATGTTAAAACCCCAGAGCAACTCATTTTTCAGTGGCAAGGAAAGGAAAGGAAAGGAAAGGCTCCGCTCGCTGCCTGCCTGCCTGCCTGGCTCTGAGAACATGCAGGCAACTCAAACATGCAGGAAATTCAAATGTTGCAGAGAGCGGAGTCGATGAGTGGGTGGGTGAATGGGCGGGGCCAGCTGTAATCCTAGAAACCGGTACTCGCGTACCCCCGCGTACCCCCTGCATGACATCACTGCTTATATTCAACTGCTTGCTTATTGCAATTTCATTGATTACAGTATCAAAGTATAATCTCAATAACATGTGTACATAATCTCTTATATTCAATTGCTTACTTATATCTTATTCCCAATCTTGCAATTTCATTTAAGCCTGCTTAGTCTAGTCATAAAGTAATTCCTACTATCGGCATATCTTATCTTAATTTTTATCTTTTTGGAAATAAATCTATTTCTGTCCCTTACTGGCTTATTATCTTTCATCCTATCTTGGCTGAATCTCAGAGCCATCACCTCTTAAAACGTACACATGGATAAGGTAACAATAGTTGCAGAGAAAATAAATTGGGAAAAATTACAGCTTAAGTTATAATAGTCTACAATGTCCTACAAGTTTCTATCACCATTTAACATCCTTATAAATTTCTATAATCAAATAGTTCAGTTAAAATATAGTAAAATATAGTATACACTCTTGTATCTCTTATGTCTTGCAATTTCATTAAATGATTTAAAAAGCCAGTTTGGTCCAGTCATAAAATAAATCCTAATATCTTCATGTCTAGTCTTAATGTATTTATTTATTTATTTTGAGAGAGAGAGAGAGAGAGAGAGAGAGAGAGAGAGAATGAGAATGAGAATGAGAATGAGAATACAATACATCCATTCCTTTCCTCTCTGGCTTGTTATCTCTCATCTTATATTTGCTGATTTTCAAAGCAATTTCTTCCCTTAAAATGTATACACCTCCATTGGTCTAACATTTAACTGTAGAATTAATCGATCAATATTTATCTTATAATAAATTCAAAAATCTACTCCTTACTACAATATTCTGGTCTAAGTAGGATAATATAATCTCTTTATCATGGTGTCTCATCCTATCACCTATATTCATTTTCCATTACAAACCACCACTTTTCTTAATCAAATATTTTAATCTAATTTCATTATCATCAATTTTGTCAATATTTCTTTAAGCAGCCTCCTAGAGTTCAATTAAATTAGGTTCTTCCAAAACTTCTTTCCCTCTGACCTTCTGAAACCCTTCTGAGTCATCTGGATTTTCAAACCGCAAACACACTCTCCCTTTGGTAGGCTTTCTTGATTCGACGCCATCTTCTCAAATTATTTATGTCCAATAAATAATGGGCCTCCTGGTTATTTCTTCATAAATCACTGTAGCGAATGCTTCATTTAAAAGCATGTTTAACATTTGCTTAACATTTACTACAATGGTTATCTCCCCGACCCTGAATCCAGCGTCACTTCATGATTAATCTCTTGGCAGGCTTAAAGTTTAAAATGCAAGTTTCTACGCACTTACAGACGCTGTCAGCTCCTCAAGTCTCCATTTTGAAAAGAAAAGAAAAAGTTCCCAACAGTTGAAACTAAATCCTCAGGTGGTTTTGGTAAAACGATGGTTAAACTTTGATAAAACTTGTCATATGATGTTGCACTCTAGATAGAATCCCAGATCTTTCAAATATTCTCATTTCAGCCCTTCTGAATCTATTGCAGCCGCCTCTTATCACATAAAAAGCAACTTACACTTCTCCATTTATCTTACAGTCACTTAATTATCTTGGTTGACACAGATCGTACATTTTCTGATGTCAGTCAATCGCGGGCACGCAGCAGTGGCTTCTGCCACTCGCCAGACACACTGGGCCCAGGATTGCATACATGACACTCCTTCACACAGTGACACATCTGGGAGGAAACTGGCCTGCCACAGCAGATCTTTGGCTTGCGGCTCCACTTGGCATGAAGGAGAGTATAGGAGCTCAGGGCCATAGCTGCTGCAGAAGTAAGTTTTGGTACACACCCTTCAAGTGTGAGCCTAAATATGATAAATTTCTGCAATGATTATCTATATTTAAAATAGAGCGACTTAGGAGTGTATTTGGTTTTCTGTATTACTGTATGTAGCTGCCAACCCAATTCATGCTAGTGGCTCTGGCTCCAGACTATTCTGACTGTGGCCACTCTCCCCCTGCCCCATTTCACCCCTGTTCTGCCTGCTCCCACTGCCACCCTCCCCCATTCCATTTCAGCCCCTCCCCGTTTGGGAAGAGGCCCAAACAAAACTTGGTGCTCCTGATAAAATTGCTCTCAGAAGCTTTGCACACGAGGCTGGACCTCCATTCTCACATATCCTCCCGGATGGTACAGAAAGATTCTGATCTGGATCTGGAACAGCACTGCTGTTTTCCCAGAGACAAGGAACGGGTTGCTGTCACCTTTGGGGCAAAATAATACCGCCTCCGTGTTTGTGACCAACCATTATCAATACTCACTGGGTCCCTTTGGGAAATGAAAAATATGCCTGTGTGCCTAACCCTGAACTCATTTATATAACCTCACAAGATAGGCAAGAATCAAGCACACCAAGTGTTTGGTTGCACCAGAGGCGTACCTAGCAGAGGGTCCAGAGGCCCACATGGTCCTGGGCACCACAGCACAAGGGGCAGCATTCCGAGGACCCCCACCCCTGCCTGCCCACCAGAGCCCTCCTCCAAGGGCCAGTCCCCACTCACCCCTAGCCCCCAGGGCAGCACAGGACAGGACAAACCAGAGCTCAGAACGTCACAGACTTCAGTTTAATTCAACGTTTATCAGTGATGTTACTATCATAAGGCATCAATGAATGTTTAAAAAAAGAATTTCCACCAGGATTGCATACATTCTCTTGCAAACATAAAAGGCAATAAAACAACGGCCAACAGCAATGAGGGAGGAGGGCACAAGTGACTGTGGCTCCTGCCAGGCTGGCACAGGGGTCGGAAGGTGCTGTGTGCCCAGAGGGGCAAACCGCGCACCATGCCCAACACTGAGCCGGTTTGGTGTGTGCGTGCAGAAAGTTCAACACAGTCCCCACTAATGAAGGTTAATCCCAGTTACAAAGGAGAGCAAAGCTTGCTGTAACTTCAAGTATCACAACACAGACAGAGCATTTTTTTTCTGATGCCTGAGTTGGTTATTGCCTTGTCTCAGGCTACCATGAAAGGATGGAAAAAATGTATGGAGAAAAAACACAAAACGGGGGGGGGGGTGACAGCAAACACCTCCACCAGCACGCAGAGGTAAATGGTTTTCAGACTGCAGCCTGAGGTTCCCACACACACACACACCAACCGCCAAGTATGGCTAAAATGCAGCTGCACCAGTGACACAGCCCCCTTTTAGCACAATGAGCAAAAGTGATCAATAGTGTTCTTGAACGCGAAGGCCACTCATGTGAGCAACACCCACAGCCCCTTCCCACAGCTTTATGCAGCAGCCAGGAAAACAAGAAGGGGAGGTGTGAGTGCACACAAGAAACGAGGAGGAGTCCAGGAGCCACTGCCAGTTCTGACGCATGGGGGTCAGTGTACTGCGTGGCCCACAGTACAAGGGATTTGGGGCCTCCTCTTCGCAGCGACATAAACCAGTGTACCTGGCTCAGCACATAAAGCAGCCCTTGGATGTCTCCCCCAAAGGAGCATGCGGCGCCCAAACCACATGCCGTTCCTGTGGACTCCTCCCTCAGCGCATGGCTATTTCCAGAGTTTCGTGGAAGCCTCTTCATTGACCTTATGGAGTCATTTATAGCAAGGGTCGACCTCAGGCGAGGCGGACACAACACCATTTTGCCCACCTTTGCTCACCTTCTGACGGATGCACCAGGGCCTCCTACAGGGCTACCTCCCCCCCCACCCCGGTTCCACTTCTGACTAATACCAGCAGTGCTGCTTGTTTGCATCAGATGGCGGTTGCATAGTTGGACTCTCTCCACCGAATGGTCAGGGAGGAAATGCCCTCGTGAACAGCATCACCAATGGGCAACGTGGCACTGAACCTGAGGCTGGGCTTTGATTTGCAAGCCTGCTGCGGTCTCATTTTCCATGCGGAGAGACGGATCTCCTGCAAGGCGCAAGCCTCTGGGCACAGAATTACCTGCTCTCAGAATGTGAGCCCCGCAGTTTCTCTCCATGGCAGCACCAAGAGACCAGAGATACAATCCACCAGGACCCTCTCTTGAAAAGGAGCAGAACGACACAATACCACACGTGACAGGTCTCTGGTGGGCTGGGTCCCTGCTTGCCCATGAATCGCACGCATTGATGTGTCAGGAGGGGCCCTTCTCCCCACTGCTGCAACTCAGGCACTAAGGCAGGCCAAGGCCTGGATCTGTAATAGGATTCGGGAAAACTGGGCCCTGACCCCCTGACCCAAGTTCCTGCAAAGCAGAAAGGCAAGTCAGAACTGCAGTGTGAGAGGCAATCAAACTCTCCTCAAGGATGCCTGTCCACCTAGGTGCTGCTGGAGATTCTTTGTTCAAAGATTCTCCACCTTCAAAGTCACAGTAAAGAGCACAAAATAAAACGCGTCCCCCACCCCTTCGCTTCCACTTTCAGAAAGTCCATTCCCAGCAGAGCACTGCCCCACCTTCATGATCCTGATCAACTCTTTTCCTGCCTCGGCAACACAACACGCACCACCGGCAATCTTGTCTCTTCCAAACGGGAGGGCACAGCCCCTCCCAAGTGCCTGACAATTTCTGTTTGCATTGAGAAAACAAAAGTCACCCTGGAATTCACATCCATGATGCATCATCTACGGTCCCTTCCCAAAATGGTTCCCGCTTGCAGCTGGAAGAGACACATCCCTGATATCTGGCCGTGCCAACACATCAGGCACTTGAAGGCACATACGTGTGGGGGGGGTGTCAAGGAATCCAGTCCCCCAGCAGCGACAGCTGCAGGACAGAGGGGAAAATGGCAGCCCTTTGCCAACGTTTCCGCCTTCCCGCCTGCCCCTCCAGCTTCAACGTCCCGCATCGGTTGGCAAGCTAAGCAGACACATTCACGTCCCTGAGAGAAATGGCACCGCTGGCAGCTTCTGAGGGTTTCTCCTCCAGCCCTGGAGCCGGGGCATCTGCAGCAACAGCTGTAGAGTCCATGGCTAGGAGAGGGTTCAAGCCCTGCGTCAAGATCTGCTGGATGGTTTTCCGCAGGTTTGGATGGAGCTGGTTCTGGGTCTGGTAAAAAACTTCTAAGGCAAAGGACTTCAGGGTGCCAGTGCAGAGGTCCTCATACAACGGAATTGTGTACATCCGAGACATCTGCAATGCAAACAGACAGAAGAATGCTGGGCAAAAACGCACTCTGCTGGCTTGCCTCCTACCACAAGGACTGCGAGTAACGTGGGCTAAGAGACTCTTCATCAGTGCTGCTCGACTGATCCCAGACACAAAACAGCAGAAGCAGAGGCCAGTTATTACTTATTTATACAGCACAATCTCTGTGTACAACACTTTACGGCATCTAAGAGAACCAGTTCTTTCACCAAGGAGCATATAACCCAAAATTCTACACCTAGAAGGTAACAGAAGAAGAGGAGGGGTAATGGAAGTGAGGTCAACAGGTGCATGCATTTTTTTTCCAGTGGTGTATAAACAGGCTGAGGCTACAATCCTATCTGCGTTTACCTGGGAGTAAACCCTATTGACTATAGTGGGACTTATGTCTGAGTAGACATGCATAGGACTGGGTTGTGAGTTACAGGAGAGTTTGGGGATCAGGGACTATGCCAAAGACTTCATGGAGAAGTGGACTGTGAAGTATGAGAGAAGTAATTACACACATGCTCTGGGGCGTAGGTGCAACCATAAGGGGCAGAAAGGATGCTGGAGCTCAAGGGAGTGGGAGAGCTTCAGAGAGCTGAGGGTGATGGGGCCAGAGAAGCCAAAGTCATGGCACAAGGACAGCCAATGTGGTGGATCAAAGTAAAAGATCCAGGTAAAAACCTGCAAACAGCCATGCAGTTTGCTGAGTGACCTTGGGCCAGTCACCCTCTTTCTGTCTAACCTACCTTACAGGGTTACAAGAGGAGGGAGGAGCCATGCGCTGAGTTCTGCCGAAAATGTGAGAATAAGGACAAGTAAAACGATCAGACTGTGAAAACTGCAGAAGGAAAAGGCCGTGGGGAGCTTGGTAGGTCAATGTTAAGGAGGTGGTACCATACCACTGGGCAAAAAAAGGTAAGCATCAAACTGAACCACAAGGCAGATTTTGAATGGCTGAAATAGCACTGGGGTGATGGTGGTGTGGTAAGTATTGCAGGTGCTGCAATGCGCTGTATAAGCAGCTCCTCCCACTCACCGTTGGAGCCATTGGGGCAGTGATGGCAACATGCATACGCCTGCCCTTCAGTAAGCATCTGCGTGTTGCCATCATTGCCCCAATGGCGAGTGGGAGGAGTCACACAGCACAGTGCAGTGCCTGCAATACTTACAGTGCCGCCACCCCCACCACGCTACTACTACTCTGGATACAACTGTCAACCTCCCACATTTCTACCTCCCCAAGCCTCAGCAGACAAACTGCATCACACACTTGGCTAAGCTGCACTCATGCCCAAATCTCATGCCCCAAGAGGTGCGAGGCTTCTCCTTCCCACCCACCCCCAAGCAGTTCGTACCTGGTTTTCCAAGAAGCGCCGCACTTTGTGGAGGTCAGGATAGTAGTCATTGCGGACAACGATCTGCAGCCAGCGGATGCGGATCTCTGCATTCATGCTGTCCAGCTGCGAGGAGTAGCTTTCGGAGAGCTTTGATATCACTTCTGAGAAGCAGATGTCAAAAGGGTTACAAAGTGGCACCAGGAGGAGGGGTGACAGAGGCGAAGAAATCGGACTCAAAAGAGAGGAGCTACTCCAACCTAGACAATTGGGAAGTCAGGCCCAACCCAAGCTCAGCAAAGATGCCCAACCAGGGGACATCCACTAAAATTGAGTGTTGAGAGAGTGAGAACAGATAAAAGGAAATACTTGTGCACCCAGCGGGTAATTAAACTGTGGAACTCCTTGCCAGAGGAGGTGGTGATGGCATCTGGCCTGGATGCCTTTAAAAGGGGACTGAACCGATTTCTAGAGGAAAAGTCCATCGCAGGCTACAGGCCATGATGGGTGGTGCAACCTCTATACTTTAGAAGTGGGCTACCTCAGTGTGTCGGATGCAGGTGAGTGGCAGCGAGATGCAAGTATCTTGCTGTCTCATGTGCTCCCTGAGGCATCTGGTGGGCCACAGGGAGGTACAGGAAGCTTGACTAGATGGGCCTTTAGCCTGATCCAGTGGGGCTCTTCTGATTTTTTAAACCAGAGCCAAATACAAAAGGATCCTCTCGACATCCAAAGCTCTCCTTCTGCTGCCACTGCCTCCTCCTTCTCCAATGGAGGAAATGATGGGAGACCAGCACTCCCTCGGCAACTATTACAGGAAGCAGCAGCAATACTGCACACTGAATGACTGGGAAATGATGCTGGGAGGAGTCAGGGGTTACTCTCGGAACAGAGGTGTTTGCCTCTCTCAGCATCGAGCACCACTGCCGCCATGTCCTCCAACAGCTGTAGAGGGAATGCTGGGATCCCAAGTGTAATAAACATCCTCTCTTTCTCCAACACATGCACAGTCTCAACTAACTCCATTTTGGTTTCAGGCTGGAGCTAAGCAGGCCTTTGCTTTGGAAGGGGCCATGTCATGCTGAACCCTTTCAGGAAGTTCATGCCAGTTCAGGGCCATTAAGGGAAGGAAGGCTGTAGTGCTGTCGGGCATCTGTGTGGGGCATCTGTTCCACCAAGGTCTTGCAAATTTGGGCACCCCCTCCAATGTACAGCAATTGCAGTACATTGCTGCAAGCACAAGTCCTGCTGCATTGTCAATTAAGGTCCACCTGGACAATCTTTTCAGCATCCTAGGCCAAGAAGCCTCTCTCCTCAAGGCCACACCCAGCCATGTCTTCCGTCTCCTGGGAACTTCGCTGATTGGAGGAGAGCAATCAAGCTTTGTGTGTGCTCCTGGAAGGGCACACTCAAGTCCAGAAAACTACTGCTGCATACCCAAAGAAAAGGTCCAAACCACTCTCTGTTCACCCAGAAATGTTGTGTTTCCTTTGTGCAAAGTCCTATAACTGACCCTACTCTGGAGGCAGAACTTTGTCACTTTTCAGTTCCTTGGAGGTGTCCACACTGAGCACTTCTGTCGCTTCTAACCCCCTGGAGGTGTCCATGCTTCATGTTTGGAGGTCTCTTTCCCAGTAGAACCCTCTTGCATTTTCCTAGTGGAATGTCCAGGCTTCTATGAGTTCAGAGGGTTTCTTCCAGCAGAGGCTCCCTCCCTTTTAGTAGTGCCTTCCTCTCTGCTCAGAGCTTCCATATTTCTGCTTGGCAACACTATTCTGAGGTCAGGAAGCCTCTTACTAAGTCCTCTTCTTCTGGTAGTTGTCCTCCCCCCTAGAGAAGCTGCTTTCTTGCTGTATTTTGCTCCCCTGGAATAATGCAACCCTGACCTTGCTCTTAGACAGACTTTATATTCAAAACCTGCCCAGCGGGATTGGTAATCTCTCTCCCCCTTCTTTAAATCCTCATAACAGTTGTTCCTCCACTGCCTCCTCCTCTCCCCCCTCCCCTCCTAAAAGCCTCTACTCTTGGGTGCCTCTTCTGCCCATCTCCTTTGCAGGTAAGGCTTCACAACTGGCTGTCTGAGCTTTCTGTTAGTACTTGAGGAATTCAAAAGTTTACCCCCAGTCTTATACTTGGGTATAAGATCATCCATACCCCACTTCTATTGGTGGTGTTTACATTTTCCAGCTAAGCTAAGCTGGCACTGCCACACACAGCACTGATCTGCCAACCCCACAAATACTCACCATGAGGCAGCGGTGACCCATCCAATAATCTGTCCAAGAAAAGCACAGTTTGGAATGTTCGCCACTTTGTGATGTCAACACTGCCAGCAGCAGCAAGAGCATCCAAAGGCTCCGTAGTCCAGAGGCTGAAAAGCGTCTCTACTGGGCTGGTCAGACTGGATCCCTGAGATAAATCCGGTTCAATTAGAGGAGGACCTGTTGCGTTCAGCCAGCGTTCAAATTCTAGTCCTGCAGTAAGATAAAGGAACAGACATCTAGCAATGGCTGGCTGCAAATCTCTAGATTTAGATAGAGGCAGCAGGCCACTGAGCAGCAGTCGCTGGGGAGTTGTAACAGTGGCCTGTGGACTTCCCAGGCACATCAGGAAGGCAGGACTAGGAGGTCCTTTAGACTAAGCCAGCAAAGCTCTTATGTTCTCTTCCCTGTAGCTACTGCTAGCTCACTCCACCAGGCCCATGATTTGACCCCACAGTTGCTACTGCTGTCACCACCACGATCTTCTCCCTCTTGGCCTCAGCAATACTCAATTTACTATGGAGGTAAGCAGCATTTAAAAAAGAAAGAGGCTCTTAATTTAGCAGACACATCTAAGAGCCAGCCTGAATGTAGCATATTACAAAATAAGTCTTCTGCTCCAAGGACCTAATTGTAGAAGACAGAAAACTGTTGCTTCATGACAACGTTCAGTGCATTACAATTTTGGACGGACGCAAGAACTGCATGCTGGGCCTACAATCTTAAGTGGCCACGGCTAGTGGTAAGCCCTTACCACTGTGCTGGTGTTGCGAAACACCGCCAGTGGTAAGATCTTACCACCGGCATCAGCCCCAAGCACCCGGAGGAGCAGACACAGAGCCAACCTGACCTGGAGATAGGCCGACATAAGCTAAGCCAGCAAAGTTTGGCCACCACAAGGGCCAACGTAAAGCGTTTTTGGACCACTCTCGGAATCAGGGAGGATGGCGCACACCTGTTTTCTGGCCTCTCTGACTCCGAGAGAGGTCCAAACATACTTTATGGTCTCCCTTGTGCCGGCCAAACTTTGCTGGCCTAACTGTGCCGGCCTAACTCCAGGTTAGGATTGTGCCCATAGTCATATTCCTCCTTTCCCTGCTTTCTCCATCCCCTCTTTCTTTTTTTCTTGGCATTATGGCCAGCCTCAACAGCACCTACATGACCGAGGTCTACAGAATGCAGCACAACTGGGTGGGAAAAAAACCACCCCACCAGAAATATGGTGGTCCTTCTGTGGCATACAGCACTGTGGGTTGTCTTCTTGTTCCAGTGCAATAGCTGAGCATAAGATCATGTCGTTGCTGTGCTCGCTCCCACCTGTTTTGCTTTCAATGCATTGTTCTTTCAGTTCTGGGAAGAAAATCAGGAAGGAGTCCAAGAGATCGTGGGCCACAACACTAGTGAACTTATACTTCTCAATGTAGGCCTAAAAGGGAGACAGAAAAAGGAATTAAGGAATAGACAAGCACCGAGGAAAGGGGTAAGATCAGAGTGAGATCACGGCAATAGGGTAAGATAGAGAAGTAATGGGGAATCATCAGGGAGGCAAGCAGGGAACAAACATTCTAGATTCACAGCTCCCAAACTGTGGGTCCTAGGCAATTTCAGGTGGGTCATGAAGAACCTAGGGTAGCCATATATGGGAAGATGTGATGCAGGAAAGGGGGAGGGCTGCATGGTTGTTTTGCTTGTGCAAGGGTTGTAAATCGGCTTTTTTTCTTTCTGATTGACTTTGCTATTGAAAAATGGCTGAGAAATAACCCAATTTATTGCAGCATTCTCAGGAAAGCGTCAGGCTCAGCCATCACAATTACGGCACTTCCGCCCATGACATCACTTCAGGTGGGTCCTGGACAGATTGTCATTCTAAAAAGTGGGTCCCGGTGCTAAAAGGTTTGAGGACAACGGTTCCAGAGGACAAAATGACATACATAAGGAAGGAAGGTCACCTTTCTAGAGAGGAATGATGACAATTGACATAACCAAGGATATGAACAAATCACGTGCACGGCTGCTCCTTCTCTTATTTGATTTAAAAAAAAAAAAACTGATGTGTTCTGATTATGATTTACTGATATTGTTGCCTGGATTGTAACATATGGAGAGTCAAGGCAGGGTGAAAATTGTTTGAAATACAATAAAAATAAATATATCCCCACTGTACAGTATTTACTTCCCATGACAATCCTTCTTCCCACCCACGCCCTGGTGAGTTTCAGGGTCAGTATCTCTGACACGGAAATATCAAAATCTCTGGGCTGAAACAGAAGAGGCAGGTCTTAAGCTGGTCAGTAACGCTGAGTAACTGATGTGCCAGAGGAAGATGCACGAAGACCGCTTGAGAACTCTTCCTAGAAGAGGCACCGACTCTCACACACCAGCTTGAAGCTTGCATGTCCCTTTGCATCTTTAGGCACCCTCTCCTCCTATTTCCCTGCACTGAAACATATAGATGCACACTCACATGCACACCTTCGGCAACACCCTAGCCCTGAAATCCAGATTACTAACCCGGAGGAAGGCATCAAACTGTGCTGGGTCTCCACAGAGCTGAGACAGGTAGTAAACAAAGCAGTAACCTTTCTCGTAGGTGAACAGGTTCATCAGATTGCTGGGATTCACACCTGTAAGAAGGAAGTCACTGGGTAAGGCAGTGAGCAAAAATGCCAGCAAAGTTTCTTCAGGTTACGATTTTCTTTCCCCACTCAGATCCTCATTTTAAAGGCCACTGGAAGCCTGCATTATCCACGGCTTCGGTATCTGTGGATTTCACATCCGCAGGTACCAAACCGGCCCCTCCACCCTCCAAACCCGATTGGAGCTGTGCTCTAGTCAGGTCCAGAAGCTTTCTGAAGCCCAGAGAGGCCACACATGGACTTCAGAATGAAGCCTGGAGCAATTTAAACTTCTAGTTTTTTTGCCAAACCCAGAAGTTACCTTTATATCGCTCTGGGAGGCTTTTTGAGGCCTGCAGAGTGTGCGTGCGGCCTCTTTGGGCTTCAGAAAGGCTCTGGAGGCCACCAAAGCACTGCTCCAGTCACCTTCAGAAGTTTAAAGAGCCCCTGAAATCCATTCCTGATGGATTTCAACATCAGCAGATTTCAGTCTCTGGTGGGGTTCCAGGCATTGAGCCCCCGCCGATAATGCGGGCCTGCTGTATTTCTCCAGCCCCATCAATGGACATGACATTGAGTAATCACCACAAGCAAAAGGTGGGCAGTTCCTTACCCCCAATGGACCAGCCGTCTAAAACAGACACTGGAGAAGACAACAAAGGGGGGACGACACAAGAGTAAGCAAAGGTGGGTGTGCAGCTCCATACACTGGAACAGCTGGATTAAGGAGTAATGGGATAAGCCAAATGTTTTATGAATAAGTGGGTTCTGAGAGGGGATTTTAAATCTTCCATATAAAATGTGGAATCTTCCATATAAAGGCTCACAAAACAAGATCCCATTTTTCCATCCAGCAGCTCTGCTAGTCCATACCAATTATTCCCAGTTCCAACTTTATGTGGGCTGTATGAATTGGGCAGGGGTGTTAAGGACGAGAGTCTGAGCAGGTAGTCAGCCCAGAGGACTGCAGCATATTGGGCAGGCTTTTGAATGACTAATCTTGACAAGCAATGGGCTAGATCTCCCTTGACTTCTTCTGTCAGGCAATCTTGGGCTAGGCAGCTACAATTATGAAAGACCACTATGCAGCACTATCTTTATAGAGAGTAAATAAGACAAACCCTGCAGAATCCCCATTAGCCATTGTCCGGGGTGTTGCCATGTCACAGAACACTCACAAATATTTTAATTACTAAGAGGGGAAAATCCATCAAAAACTGTTGACACAGCAGACGCCAAATGCTGAAGATGACTTTTTTGCATACTGTAATCACTTTGTCATCAAATCAGGTTAGATTTAAAAGGTTAATTTTTTGACACTTTCAATGGATGCTTGTGTGTGGAGGGTTGATAATTATTCCTCATTAATCACAACACTGGTATGAGTTTTTTCTTTTATACGTGGCATTGATGTAGCTGCTGTGAGAAGAACTGAAGCTCAGTTTGTCTGAAAGGGGAAAAAAACCCATCCCACAGACGGCTTAGGAATAGAAAAGGCTAAACACGCTACTGAGAAGGGAACACAGATACAAGCTTTCTGCATGCTGGCGTGAAGGGTAAATGCCAAAGGGCCGTGTCAGGGAATTCAAATTAACCAGCGACGTGTCCTGCAACAAAAGCTTATTCCCTGTGCCTGGTTTAAAGTGACATTCAGAGGACAAACAGTGCCTGTTATGCACTGTTATATTTTAATGCTCCATCTCTCTCAGTGATATTACATTTCTGTTGGGGAATTGAACCAAAATGCAACCAGCTATTTTAGACCCTAAACATGAGATTGTAACAGCCACAGCCAACGCTTTACATGTGCAGCCAGAGCAAGCCCCTTTGCATCTTGTGTGGCTTGATAAAACAGAGGCCCGGCCCACAGTGCTCCATGCCAAACGTACCTGGCTCCAGCTTGACCTGAAGCTTGCTAACAGGGTTGTCCTCCCCAAGGAGCTTCATTTGTCTGTGGAGGGCATCCAGGCGGAAGGCAGTCTCCAAGCACGTAAAAGCAGCACCTGCCCCCCCGGCCAAAAAAATTGTATTTATTTAGACTGGACACTGGCAGCTAAATGGTTGGCTCTTGTTTGTTGCTCAGATATACCTTTCATGATGGCAGTTCTTGTATTTAGCAGGGACAGAGAACAACTGTCCCTATTCATTCCAGCAAAGCATCTTTCCCACTGGCTATGAGACAACCTGTGGCTTACCATAGGTCTCAGTGGTGATCCGGCGCTGAGCGTAAGTGGCCAGCCCTTCACTCAGCCACATCTCTTCCCATGTAGCATTGGTGACTGCATTGCCAAACCAGCTATGGGCCACCTCATGGATCACATCAATGATAAGAAACTCATCACTCTCCAGAATGGAAGAGATTATGAAGGTCAGGCACGGATTTTCCATGGCAACAATGGGGAAAGAGGGAGGAAGAAACACAATGTCGTACCTGGAGAGGGTAGATGGGAGACAGAACTCTGATCAGATGGTCAGCGGCTTGAGTCAGAATCTCAACACGTGACAATGCACAGGAAGTGAGGAGGAGAGGGGAGGGCTCACTCTCTCCCAGCCCACTCTGGGCACCTTTGTGCTTACCCATTCTTTTATGACCATTTATGAGCCACTTAAAGAACAGTGGTCCCAACAGAAATTTTTCTTCTTCTGACTTTCCTCCCACAGAAAAACTGCCCATTCATTCCTATTCTCTGCTTCCTTTTCTTTAATCAGTTACCAACTCATAGAAGGACCTGACCTCTGATTCCATGATTGCTAAGTTTACACAAAAGCCTTTGGTGAAGGGCTTTGTCAAAAGCTTTCTGAAAGTCCACAGAACTGCTGAGATTCTCAAAAAAACGCTGGTCTCGAAGATTAGTGAGGCAGGAATTGCCTTTGCACAAACCATGCTGATTGTCCCACTGCAAGGTTCACTCTTTTATATGCTTAACCATTTTATCTTTAATTATGCTTTCCCTAGTTACCCAACTTACCTTCCCCATATATAGGGCCCATAGAGGCTTTCTGCAGCACTCAGCCAGCGCTCAACCCTACCCGAGAGTTTGCTGACAGCCGTTGACAGCAGGCACGATTCTGCCCATACTCTGCTTCTGTTACAAAAAAGGCAATCGTCAACCAAAAGACTTCACCCACCATTAACCTTTATTTACCCATAATTTTGTTGCCCTACTGTGAAATGCTGTAAAGGTGGGGCCTTTTTATCTGCAGTCAACCTGAAGATTTGGCCACACCCACCCCTTCAAACCTGACCGGAGCTACGCTCCAGTTGAGTCCAGACAGCTTTCTGAGGCCCACCGAGGCCATGCGTGGCCTTGGCAGGCTTCAGAACGGTCGTTTTGGCCACACACAAACATTATTTCTAGTTTTTGGCAAAACCCGGAACTTATGTTTTAATTGCCCAGGCCTCTTCCGTTAAAAACATCGCTTCCAGTTTTCACCAAATTATCCATGGATGTAAAATACGGCTCAAGCTGTATTTCCAAATACAATTCCTTCTATTATTTCAATTTTTAGATGAAGTGCCTGATAAATGTTCATTAGACAGAGGTCACATACTCTTTCTCCCAAGAGGATGCAGAGGTGAGCCTACATGGGAGATGCCTGGCAGCACAACTATCAGCAGTGCGCAAGCCAGCAGTACATCTTGGCAGGACCAGTTTTGCTGATCCATCCTGCTTCTCAAATGCTAAGCAGCTCTGCACACCCAGGAAAACGTTGCTTACCTAGGACCAATGTCTGCAGGCACAAGGTCTCCTGCGACCAGTGCCACCAGATAGGCAGGGACTGGGTACTCCATGTAGAACTGGTAGGTGCCATCCTGCTCCTCATACGTACTTTGGGTTGCACTCATCAACACATGCATACCCTCAGGAGCCTGAAAAACACAACATGCAAACACTAATAGGATTGCTGTACAGGCTGGGTCTACGTATACATTAAAAGACTGCACCCAGGGAATTCAGATAAGAGGTCACGCAGAAATTTGAAGGAAGATGCCACCAGTGCAAAAGTGACACCCAGTTCTACCTCTCCTTTTCATCAGAATCAGATGAGACAGCAGAGGTGCTAAATCAGTAAGGAACTGGACAACAGCCAATTAAGCTCAACCCAGATAAGCTTGCCTTATCTGGATCAATAGGAGACTCAACTGACTAAGGGCCCAACCCTATCCAACTTCCCAGCATTGGGGCAGCAGCAGTGTAGCCCCGAGGGAAGGGAAAAAACGTTCCTTGACTTTGAGGAGGCCTCCGTGCAGCAGATCTTCAGGGGTCCAGACAGGGATCAGTCTCAGCTCTGCCTGCAGATACCAGGGATTGAATCTGAGACCTTCAACATGCTAAAAATGGACTGTGCCACTGAGCTACACCCATCTCCATTCTAAAGTAAGACTGCCTACACAGAAGCACTCCACACAGATAAGTTATACCTCAGTTGTGAAGATATGCTGAGTGCGTATGCATGCTTTGTAAATTTAAACCACATCAGCGGACTACAGATTCAGCCCAAGCGATGCTTTCCACAATATCCTAAGAAATAGCGTGTGTTATTTGTGCCTCACCTTGACAATGGCAGAGTAGGTGCATTTCACAGCTGGCGTATCAAAGCAAGGGAAGAAGGAGCGATTGCACACTGAATGGCCTTGAGTGAAGACAAATGGCTTGGAGTTGCCATAGGTCAGTTCTGGATCCAGCCACCAGATCTGAAGGAAGAAGGAATTCATGAGAAAAACTGACGGAGACGTAAAGGACAAAAATAGTGTGAAAGCAGAGACTGTCAAAAATACATTTTAACGGGAGTACGATGAATCGAGAGATCATCAGCCAATCAGTACCCTAACACAGTGTTCTTCAGCCTCAGGGTTGGGACCCCAATGGGGTTGCGAAGCCTCAGTTGTGGGGTCGCGGCAACTTATGGGAATGGAGAAGGTTGAAAACCACTGGACTAGAGCACCGCCAGGAAAAGGGGGAGGCATCTGGTACCCTTCAGGTACCAAGAGATTGTGTCCCAGTCCTGTTCAGGGTCTTGGCAATTGTGCTGAAATAGCTTTCACTACTGCCAGGCTTCACTAGCTTTTTCTGTTCTCTTTAATAAGAATATTGGCAGTGAACAGTGCTGGGAATGTGCTGGGCAGTGCAGGGGATGGGGTAGGTAGATAGGGTCTTGGGAGGGGGCATGATTGACAGTGGGATCCCCAGTCTCATTATTTTTTCACAAATTGGGGTTGTGCCATGAAAAAGGTTGAAGACCACTGCTTTAACACGTGATGGGGGAAGATATGTACCCCCCTCAAGATATGTACTATTACACTTCTATATCTATATCTATATCTATCTATCTATCTATCTATATATATATATATGCTGATGGATTCTGGGCTGTTTGTGCTGCTCAGGTTGGTTGCTGTTAGACAGCTTGATGTAGACTCAAGTGTGCAGCGGCTGTGAAGAAGATGAATTCCATGCTCAAGATCCTTAAAAAGGAACAAAGAATAAAGCGGCTCATATTATTACAGCTGTATGCTACTGTACAAATCCATGGTAAAGCCACATTCCAAAGTATTATGTCTTGTTCTGGCCGCCACATCTCAAAAAAGATAGTGGTACTGGAAAAAGTGCAGAAAAGAGCAACTCAAATTATTAGTTGGCTTTCCTTGAGAAAAGGCTATGGCATTGGGAGCTCTTAATTCTAGAAAGAAAGTGCCTAAGGAGAGACATGAGTGAAACATAAAATTATGCATGTGATGGACAGAGGAAAGTTATTTTCCCTCTAGCACAACATCAGAACTAGGGAACATCCATTAAAATTTGCTGGCGGGAGAGTCAGAACAGACAAAAAGATATAGTGTATTTCTTTACCCAATGCATAATTAATCTGTGGAACCCCTTGCCACAGGATGCTGTGAGGGCACCTTGCCAGACTGATGGAAAAATTCATCAAAGGCTACAAGTCATTATGGCTATAAGCAACTTTCAGGTTTCAGAGGAAGCCTATCTCTGAATGCCAGGTGCAAGGGAGTGGCGTCTGGTGGGCTGCTGTGAGATATAGGACGCAAGACTAGATGGGCCCTTGGTGTGATCCAGTATGTTCTTAGTAGAGAAGGAAAATCCTTCTCTATGCAGTTGCTCCTCTCAGCAACCTAAGAAGAGAAAGAAAGATCTCTCTCCCTGTCCTTACCAAGAATTGCATAATAGGAACCTGCTAACCTGGGCTCATCTAGAGCTGCCTGTCATTTCTTTCCTATCCTCCCTCCAAGAAGCTCAAGCATCATTCAAGGTTCTCTACCCCCGCCAAAGCTTCCATGTCATCCCTACTACAACTCTGCAAGGTAACCTCAGGAGAGGGAGGGAGGGAGGGAGGGAGGGAGACTGGTCACCTAGTGAGTTGCACAGCTTAGGGATCTGAGCCTGTGTCTCCCCAGGCTTCGTCCAATGCTCTCACCACTAGACCACATTGGCTCTCTGTTAAATCACTATCAATCAATCACTAGTATTTATATACCGCTTTTCAACATAAAGTTCACAAAGCGGTTTACAGGCAAATAATAACATTAAAGTTAAATGGCTCCCTGTCCCAAAAGCACTCACAATCTAAAAGAATGGAGAACAGCAACAGCCAGGAGAAAGACACTGTGCTGGGGTGAAGAGGGACAATTGCTCTCCCCCTGCTAAATATAAGAGGACACCACTTGAAAAAGTGCCTCTTGCCCAGTTAGCAGGGGTTTATGACTTTTAATAAATGCCTTCAAAATATAATTCTGTGCATTACCAAAACCAACAATGGGTTACAAAAGCCACCATGTAGAAAATCAGTACAGTACTTGTATTCTGTACACAGAAAGGCCACCTCATTCTGAGTGAAGACAACCAATTATAAAATTGGTGGCTTATGATGGTGTGCATGGGATCCCTTAGTACACTGATGATCTGTACAGTCCTGCCCAGAGGCTAGGAGACCCTCCCCACACTTTCTGCTGGATCAGACATCCAAAGGAGTAGAAAGAACACAGCAAGTGTCACACAGCCCCACAAGCAATCACATCAAGTGGTTGCATGCACTCAGTGGCATCATGCAGCCGGAACGCTAGGCGGGAGGAACGGGTTCCTCCCGCCCAGCGTTCCGGCTGCATGACGCCGCTGCACGCACTTCTTGAGGAGCTATCACCACTAGTTACCACTAGTTACTACTAGTTCTAATATTTACTAACCATGGAGCAACTGCTGCTTTCACCGCTCAGCTGCTTGGAAACCCCAACATGTACTTGGAACTGAAGTACCAAGCCCAGCCAAGACCTCTCAGATTCCGCCACAGGCATCTTCAAATTAGACCAATCAAATTAAACCAGGGATGTCCAAACCCTGGTCCGGGGGCCAGATGCCCTTGGAGAGCCTCTATTTGGCGCACAGCAAGCCTCTGGTCCCCTCTGAGCCTCTGGCCCTCCTGATCTTGCTGGCACGGGCAGCACCTCCAAGCTGTGCTCTGATTTTTGCAGAGAGTGTTTTGAAGGCCAGGGAGGCTGTGCGCAGCCTCCCAGCCCTCAGAACGCCTCCGGAAGTCCAAAAATAGTAACTTTCCAACTTTCTCAAAGACCCAGAAGTGAGTTTTTTAGGCCCTCTGGAGGCTTCAGACAGCTTTCTGGGGGTCCAGGAGGCCTCACCAGCCTCACATGCTCCAGGCGTTTCCTTTCCTGTGATATGTAGGTTCTATTTATTCCAGCACATTTAAGTAAGATGCTTGTGGGGTGGGAGAATCGGAGTCCATTAACGTTTGTCTGTGGTGTGTGTTAGTGCTTGGAGGAATCCTGGAACATTGAGCCCATTCATTCATTCCCGGAATTAGACCATCAGCACTTTAACCTTTTTGTATGTATGCAGTTGCTACAATACCAGCAACCAGCCAATCAATCCGCTCGATTTGCTTGTTTGACCATTCCAAGCCCACCGCAGTGGTCTGCAGAATTCAGAGGCCCACCTTGCTGGTTTGAGACAGTGTTGCAGGCTGGTGGAACACAGCCTGCAAGCCAAGCTGTCATATACTGTACGGTTCTTGGGATTTTCCAAGCACAAGCCTCTCCCTTCAGAACCCTGCTCTGTACCAACTAGCATACAACTAACTTGAATGCTCCTCAGAGGCCTATCTCACTGATTCGGCAGAGCAGGATAGAGTACAGTGCAGAGAAACAGATGGAAATTAATCCAGTACTATGACAACATCACTAACAACATGGCACGGAGGTCTCCGGCTTTGGGCAGCCTCCCAAGCTGCCAGACAGAGAAAAGGGCATTCCGCTGCTTCATTTTGTAACCTGGCCAACAAGCCTGGCTTCTTCCCCTATCAAGAAAAGAACACAGCAGTAACAATACAAGCACCGAGTCACAACTCTTTAAAGCACAAAGAGGGTTTTTTAAAGTCCTTATCCCTCTTCCGCATTAGCTCAAAGGGCAAATTGATTAGAGAAACATGTCCACCTTATACAGACACATCCTCCTAAGGTCACACAAGAACAGCCCCGTTTTCCAGCTTCACCTATCCACAGGGTTGCTGGGAGGAATGAATGAATAGGCCCATGTGTTTGAAGAAAAAAGGGATCTCTCCCCTGCCCTGGTGATTGGCACAGCAGAGCAACAGACCCCAGCAGCTCCTAGAAATGTAGCGTTCCCAAGGGCAAAGGTACTAGAAGCTGATTGCTACCCAGGGACGGCCCTGGAGCAGCCTCCGCTGCATGCAACAGGACCAGGCAACAGCAGAGAGGTAAGTAAATATTTGTTCTTACCTATTTCGCTGTTGTCTAGTCACCAATGGCCCTACTTGGATCTGTGCCAACTCTTTGCCTTAAGTGCTCCCTGAGTGGGCATCTGATGGGCCACTGTGAGATACAGGAAGCTGGACTAGATGGGCCTTATCCAGAGGGGCTCCTCTGATGTTCTTGGGCTAGCCACGGCCCTGGACAGCCACCACTTGAGGAACTCCCTCATCTCACTGATAGCCAGCACGATCTTGTGAATCCACCTGGCTGTCTCCTCCTGGAAGGGTAGCAGAAAGGGCTGCAGACATCATGTGTGGAGTCCTGTCCACTCCATGGCATCCTGGCAGGATACCGTCACGCCTGTGAATGGTTCACCTCCCTGAGCAAGCTGGCTTGTTGCACACTAGACAGAACACCATGCACAGCCTCTCCTCTGATGTGGACATGTGGAACTACCTGGTGCCTATTTTGATGCCCAGACGCATCAGGAAATTCTTCTCCAAATTCACCACAAATGCTCGTTTCTGCAGAATGTTTGTGGTGGTTTTCACATTGTGAAGCCCCTCCTGACTCACCATGACTCCTGAACCTGCGATGGAGGACTTGACCTGATCTCCTGGATGCGACTGGAGGTGTGATCTTCTGAAATGCACTTCTGGTGCTTATTAAAACTGGAAGTGCATTTGCGACATCTCCAGGGGCATCAGAACACCACACCTCTGGATGCAACCAAACCACAGCTCTGGTTACGTCAAAAGGCTCTATTGGATCTGACCCATGGATTTGCTTACATGCAGGGGGAGGGGTCCCTGCGGAGATCCCTCTGCAGATTCCAAGGTCCAACTGTCCATTATTACGTGACCACAGCAGGCAGGACAGGATATACAATAAATCAGTATACTGGAGCAATGCTGGAAACAGAATATGGAAGTAGAAACATCAACAGCCTTATGGGAGAAGCCCCACATGGAAAATGTCCCCTGACACTATAAAACACAGCGTGATGCTGCAACATGACATGGATCCCTATAGAATATGTGCTCTTGAGTTATGGAAAGGTTTCAGGCACAGAGTTAATCATCTATTAATCCAACTGAAGCAAACAGTTCCAGGCACTGAAATGTATTTTTACATTTGCATTTGTATGTATGAAATAATGTATTTACTCTACGAACAAGAAAGTTTCTGTTTGTCCAGATGCCATCTGGAACTAAGCAAAAACTGGGGAGAAACAGGCAGGTATAGAGGTGCGGGGGGGGGGGGGCAAAGGAGGCACCTTGAGTCACACTGTGCAGAAAATGTAGCAGAGGCACCAAGCTACAAAAGGAAAATTTAAGAAGTCACAATGTGTGTCAAAGTGTTAAAAACCCACTGCTATAATTTCTGTTAAAAACATGCTTGTTTGGATCAGACTGAAATCCAGCAACTCTAATACAGCTTTTGGGAAGCTCAGATAAAAAGATTACAGCCACTGCCAAACAGAACAGAAATCAGGTATATTGAAGAAGGTTCCATTCTTATACAGTATATTACTGTATAATCAAAGAAACTGAGCCATCATCATTTTGACTTTTTTTAAAGCCATCTAAGCTAGTGCCCCTCCTCATACCTTTGGCAACAAATTCCAAAAAGGAATTCTGTTCAGTGTCAAAGTTCTTCCTGTTGTACTTACAGGCAATCAGGTTCACTGAATGAACCAAAATTGCTAGGGATCAAGTCAGTGTTTTGAGAAAGAATAACTTCTATCCTTAATAAGTTTTTAGAAATAAAAATGTTATTTATCCAGGTAGCTGGTATCCCACTGTTTTGCACTCAAGGCAACTCACAATGTTGTAGAAAGGCAACGCAATATGCAATACAGATAAACAGTTCGTCAGCAATAGTAACAAAATGATTCACTAAGACGATGGAGAGCAGGGAAACCGTAAGAAGAGCCCCGCTGGATCAAGCCAAGGCCCACCTAGCCCACCTTCCTGTATCTCATAGTGACCCTCCAGACGCCCACTCCGGGAGCACACGAGACAACTGGATACCTGCACCCTGTTGCCACTCCCCTGCACCTGGCATTCAGAAGAGAATCTGCTATCCTGTCGATGGGGAGGGAGCCGTAAGAACTTGCCACTCAGCCTGGGCCGTAGGAACCGGAGTCCCGCTGTACTGGGTCAGGCCGAGGCCCGTCGAGTCCCGCTGCCTGCATCTCACAGTGGTCCACCCACAGGGGCACACAAGACATTCCGAGGCCGCCCCCTTCCGAAGTGAGGCCGGGGGCCGTGCCCGAGCGGCTGCCGCCAGGTGGGGGATCCGCACGCGCACTCCCTCCTGGAGCCCCACCGCGGCAGGCCGGCCGGGCAGAAGGCGGCTGACAGGCGGGCCTCTGACGCGCCGGACCCCGCCGCCGGGCTGCTGCAGGAGGCCGTCCGCGCCCGCAGCTCCATCGGGGGGCTCCGCTCGTCCCCCGGCGCGACCACCCAGCCCAGCCCAGCCCAGGGAGGGAGGCGGGCGGGGATACTCACGGCCGGCGCCTCGACGGAGGTGTAGCGCACGATGACCTGGAAGGGCTGCCGCGGGTCCAGGGCGGGCGGCAGCGCGATGCTGAGGGACGAGCCGTAGTCCGCGAAGGGCTCCACGCGGAAGGGCAGCGGGCAGGGCGGCGGGGCGGGCGCCGGGAAGGTGGGCACGG
>JAJKFI010000350.1:74117-99267 GCA_029204185.1 Lerista edwardsae
CAAATTCCTTGAAATTCATAAAGCTAATTTACTCTCCGAAGCTAATAAATTCTGTTCCCCTCTTTTCTATCATCTGGATGTCCAGGTGGGCCAAATTCCAGCTTATTTGTATATTTTAGAAGAAGCTGGGGCCCGTAGAGCAATGTCTCTGGCAAGGTGTAACGTTGTACCCTCAGAGGTTTTATGGGGGCGTTTTAAAGGGACCAAACTCTTGGAAAGACTATGTCCATGCAAACAAGGTGCTGTTGAAACTTTGAATCATCTATTATTTTACTGCCCATTACATGCAGGATATAGAGAACGACACTTAATCCCATTGTTAGGCCAGATTCCTCAATTTGGTGTTAAACAACTACTGGATGTGCTGGATGCAAATTTTATTAAACAAATAGCGTTTTTCTTATCCCTAATAATTAAGGTCAACTTACAGCGAATTAGATGAGTTTTTATGTGTCTGTTCACCCTGCTGGGGTGTATTGTTTTTATGCCAATAAAGGTATTCAGATTCAGATTCCTTTAGAAAAATCAGGAAAGGCGGGATAAAAATTCTATAAATAAAATAAATTTTAAAAGGTGATTAAGGAGATACCTGATAGAGACAGGATTATGCATGGTGGATGATTCAATGTAATGTGGGAGATTTAAGATGGACAACGAGATACTTCTTCACACACTGCATAGACTGTGGAACTCATTGGTACAAGATAGCCACTAGCCTGGATTGCTTTAAAAGAGAATCATGCAAATTCAAGGTCAGTCTATCAAGAGCTATTAGTCTATGGCTATGCGCTACTTTCAGATCTAGTGGCAATCTGTCTCTGAAGACCAGTTGCAAGAAAGCTATGGTGGGAGAGGTGCCCATTAGTTTAAATGAAGCAGGTGTTTAAATCTGTTTAAGCAGGTGCCCTGCTTCCTATTCTTTAAGAGTAGTCCTCTCATTCTACAGCTGCCATGTTTTTGGAAGTTTCAGCTAGTACAGAATGTGGCTAGCAGGCTGCTGACTGATGCCAAAGGCTGTGACCGTATCATACCTTTGTCACTGTCTACAAATTGGTTGGCTGCCACTTTGTTTCTAGATGCAAATCAAGGTGCTGGTTGTAACTTTTAAAACTCTGTGTGGCTTAGGATCTAATGGCCAACGCTGTCAAGTGAAGTCTCCTTGCGTGTTTTCTGTTGCTACACCCAGGTCAAAGAACCCCCCTTCACATGAGATTTGATCAGCTCCCACTCTCCCCGAACCTTGGGAAATGCACTTTTTACTCCAAGCACCTGTCCTGGTTAATTAATATCCATTCTGCATTAAACTTATGTCACCAATACCAACCAAGGAATTTTGAGCAAGGAATGCTGTTCTGATCACTAACCACAGTGGAAGCTTTCTATTTTGTCTTCAAAAGCAGTGACACCAAAGCAGTGCACAGACTTAGGTCTGCATGGCAAACGAAGCAGCTTCCCCATTACTGTGATACTAATCCTTATCCAGCATTAAAACAGTAAAACTGTACAAATGTGAGGCGTGTATTTTCATGAAGAGGCACTTTACCTTTTCTTTCCAGTGCAGTTTGGAAGCAACCCAATCGGCTGGCATTTGGAGCTTTTCTAAGAAATAGTTGGCTCAACACAGGGATGTTGAATTTTCACCTATGTATGTATGGTATGTATTGTCTAATCAACAATAGGAATGATCCCATGTTACTGGGAAGAGATCTACCATGCCCCAAACAAACAGTTTCACACAAGAGTTTACAAAACCCAAAATAGTTTTTATTTACTTTTCTGGATTTGTGTCTCAACAAGACATTTTGCAAACATGCTAAGGCTATAAAATATTTGTTTGGATCCCCCCTTTAAAAAAGAGAGATGTGCAACGCTGACCAGTTAAAAAGTCACAGCTATTACAGGACTGACCATACCCACCTGGGCTATTGGTCTCATATCACAGGGATGGCATACAGTAACCATGGTAACATACCACACAGGACTTAGCAACCTGAGGTAGGTCTCTTTACAGTAAGAAAATAAGACTTCCTACACCACTGTCAACCCTGATCAGCAAGAGCTTAGGTGAAACAAAATGTAGGTGAAGAGGGCAATAGCTTTAGTAGCATATGCAGGAAAGAATGCTTGCACTCATACTGAGTACTGCCAAGAGTTAATTATTACAAAGTGTTTTAAGAACTTTCCAAATAAAGTATTCCGTCAACTGAGAACTTCTGCAGGTAGCACCAGGGTCCCAACTTGAAGGCAGCTCATTGTTGACACTTGGCCATAATGACGTGTGTTCTGGGCAGGAGTGTTTGATCAGCCACTCGGAAGTAGTTTGCATTTCTTTCCCAATAAAGATACTCTACTGACAGAACACATCATCTATCTTCTGTATCGCATCAGGGTAATCAGCAATGGGTTCCAAGGTGAACATCTGCTTCTTCCCTTGCTGTTACCAGCAGATGTTACCTCTCAGATCACAAAAAGAATCCATTCACCTAGGAATGTGCCATACAGTTATGATGCAATTGTGCAACAACACTAGATTTCATACCTGACCTGTGCAGGGTAACAGGACAGAAAAGATTGTAACTGCAATGCTTCACTTCCATCCAGAGAACTGGGGAAATTCAGCACTAAGAAAACCAACTGCAGGAGACAAGACAGGGTCCAATGCAGTCTGACAAAAGCCAGATTCCCAGTACCATACAATTGTACAAAACTGATAGAAAAGAATATGCACTGGAATTAACACAGCGCTTATTTTAATATAAAATAAACAGCTTACATTTCCACTGTAAATATAGGCTATGTACAGAATTCTGTATAGATATAGCTACATATATAAAGCTTCAATATAGGCCTCTTGATACATTTATAATCATGGCTCCCTGAGCCATTCTGTAGAGTGCATTTGATAGCAAAAGTTAGTAATAAGAATATGGAATAAATACCATAATAAAAACTGTGAAGAATCCTTACAATACTTCAATATATATACTTTTTATATACAGAAAAAGTATATATAAATGGAAAAGTAAGATTGAGCTTTTTCTTTTTATATACAAAGGAAAAGGCTCAATCTTTACCCACAATGTTAAAAATTAAACATGAAAAGGCAATAATCTTCTGAGGGGTGCACGGAGGTGGAGGAGGAAGAGGAGGTGCCTGCCACAGGCAGGGAGCATCACCCTCCCCATTAAAGTGATCTTGCCCTGAATTTTAGCCCTTGACAGCAATCTTGTTTTCTGCAGCAGCAAACATGGCATAGAAGCGAGAGTTCTCATTGGACAGGAGAGCAGATGGAGTGTCAAATTCCACCACCTGAAATGAATTAAGCAGGGAGACTGTTAATGACATGTGAAATTTGGATCAGGGCCCACCTCCACATCACCAAGCCTGCGCTTTCCTTGGCCACCACCAACTCTCTGAAGCAAGGCTCTGGGCAGAGAGCCCTCTCCGCAGTGACGCCCCAACTTTCGGAATTCTTTCCAGAGAGGCTCACCTGGCGCCTGCTTTGTTGTCATTTAGGCATTCAGGGGGCTTAAGGGGTCTGAGGTAAACATCTACCTCTTCACCAACTGTTACAAGCAGGTGTCACCTCTTAAATCACAAAAAGAATGTTCCCTGCCACTTCCAGAGATTTACTTTGACAGGCGGTTTCCACATCCCATTTCATTTATGTTCTCCCTTTCCTCTGATAAAGTTTGCTGCCAAGGTGGGCATCCATCCACTTTCTCTCTTTATGTGCATGCAATGTTATATTTTCAAATTATGTATATTTTTGTTAGACTGACAACCTTGTGAATATTTACTATTGAAAGTTTATATAGATTAAATAAAAAAGAAAGCAAAGCAAACACCATGAACAAACTTAGGGACATCATAGATGTCAATGTCATGAGGGGCAGCCCAGCTCCCATAGGAGCAGCGGTGTCAAGATTACTACAGTTGCATCCAATGGGAGCCATTCACTGGAGGCTCTTTGGGAGAAGGAGGTGTTCCTCTCCTTCCGCCGGGTAAGGGCGCTGGCCCTACAAAGGGCCTCCTCAAGCCTGTGCCAGCTGTTTTGCCAGCGCAGACTCAAACTCTGTAGTTCGCCCAATCCTCCCCTCCCCCCACCCAGTTCACCCTCCCCCTGCCCCAGAAGAGCATGCCACCGCCGCTGGCAGTAACACCGCTAGGTGTGACTCAACACTGGGTCCTCCTGGCACTGGGGCCAAGCACTTATATACCTCTGGCGCGAAACGTGTCTTTCAGCACTTTTACTACACCGGTGACACAGTACAAGTGTATTGCCGGCACCGAGGGGGTTAAGATTGGACCCTCAGTCATGATTAACAGCCCAACTTCCCACACTGTGATTCAGCCATATCAATAGGGTGCGTGCTGTATTTGAGCCATGAAAACCTCCTTGAGACAGGGAATATTTGCTTCCTTGCCCCAGGATAAGCCCTCACGACCCGAATTGATCGACCTGCGCCAGCGATATAGAGGAAGAAAGTCTTCCCTTCTTGCTCACCTGTCCTTGCGTCAGCACCATGATCCGATCAGAGCCTAGGACCGTATGAAGGCGGTGGGCAATTGTCAGCATTGTGCAGTCTGCAAACGCCTCTCTGATTGTCTCCTGGATCAGCAAGTCGGTCTCTGTATCCATGGCAGCTGTTGCTTCATCCAGGATCAAGATCTTAAAACAGTGCAAGCATTGTCAAAATACAGACCCATTCCATGTAAGACAAAGACGCTTCCAAGATGCCAAATTAGTAAGCCATGTACTGGTTTTTGTGTTTCTTTGGCAAATCTGCAGGTGCATGCAATAATCAGCGGAATAATCCATGTCTCTGATGAACCAAAGCAGCAGAGACTGCTTGGTACATGCTCTGTTGCCAGTAGAGCAGCTATTCCAAAACTGATGGCAGAGGACCAAACAAAACATACATACACATATACATCCAAAGACAAAATTCAGGTCTTCCGTCCCCTTATAGGGAGAAAGGAGGGGTAGAAATATAATAAATACATCAATGTTGCCATGGCCAAACAGCTGTGCGCCTTTAACCTTGGCTTCAGAGCAGATTTCAAGCTACACATAATTATCCTCTTCTGCTCACCTTACAGCGACGCAGCAAGGCTCTTGCAATGCAAAGCAACTGCCTCTCCCCAACAGAGAAGTTTTCACCATTTTCCACCACTTCAGATTCAAGTTTCATGGGCAGCTGAGAAATCTGGTTGAAAACAAGGGAAGAGAGGGATCAATGCTGTGGCCAAATACTGTTGCAGTACTTACTACATCAACAATGCCCTGTTTACCAAATACCGCAGTTAACGAGAAGGACACACAATTAAAATTAAATTTGAAACCTCTGAGTTTCAAAAACCTCCACTGTAGGCCACATCAAAACTGAGCATTATTCAGAAGCATACTCCAATCAATACCACACACAAGTTCATCTGACACGGTCATTTTTTATACAAATGTTTTCTGATTCAGTTGCCAACACTTTTTCAAGAGTTTTCAGTGATGTGTAGTAAATCCTACTCTTCATATCAGGAAACATTTAGGTTATTCCTGTTTCTGACAGCATTATAGCCCTGTAATTCCAGGTTCAGTGGTGATCTCAAGAAACCTTTATAAATATTCACTGCACAGAGCACATTACAATATCGATTACACCAAAGCCCTAATTATCAGTCACCTTTATCATTTATGTAACCCACACCACTTAATCCTAGTTACTATCCAATTAGCTACACACATCCCAAGGCAAGAACAGTGTCTGCTTTAACTAACAGTCGTGACTTCAAAGCTAGATCATTCTTAAAAGGTATTACTAAAATACAGACCCATGACCTTCTTTCAACCCCTCCCACTTGCTCTATACCCTCAAGTATCACCAAGGATTATCAGACGCAAGATTCTGGATTGCATGCAAGAAGCAACTTTTTCTTTCCATTAAAGAGATTGTACTCATGTTGTCAGCAAGCATTTACAGAATCAAGATGTACTCTGGCTGCTAGTAAAGGCCCCATCTCTGCTAGAGACTCCTACACTTACACATTCCTTCATGTGAGTCCTTTCCAAAGCATCCCAGATTTGCTCTTCACTGTACTGTGTGAATGGATCCAAGTTAGATCTAAAGGGAAATATATGATAGAAAATAACCACCAATTCCCTTCTACACAGACATGCAAGCATCCATCCCAATTCACTCCACTATAGCCACACTTTCAAGTACAAGGCTTGAAACAATCCAATTCAAAAGATATAAAGAACTTAATGGAGGGGAAATGAATAATGTAACCGAGAAGATGTTCCGGACCACTTTGCCCAATCCCATGGGCTGTACAAAAATGGAAAGCAGGGCATATTTTGGTAGCATTCTGCAATCTGCATCACAGGTTTAGAAGTTCATAGAAATCAATTATCTTACTTTCATGCAGGAAGGCAGAAAGCAAAGCCAACTCTAAAAAAACCTCCAGTGTGCTGTATTCCCAAGAGACAAACATCAGAGAATCGTCAAAGGTTTAAGCATAACAGATCCTTCAAATACTGGTCTGTTTTGCATTGTGTGAGGTATAAAATGGATGAGCAACAGTAGCAGACCTAGCCTAGCATATTACATTCTCAAGTTACTCACTTTTGCATGCCCCGTACAATGAAATGTACATTTTAGTCAACTCCGTCTCAACTGGGGGTGCATGTGAGAAGGAGAACAGTGCGGCGGTAGGTTCTATCTTTTTTTGCACCCTGGGACAAGCTTTTTTTGCACCCCAGGGTGCAAAAAAGCAGCCTCCACAGGAAATAACTGCAGTGATGTGATGATATCACCACAAATACTTCCGATCTGCCCCTCCCGCTCCATTTTATTTTATTTTTTAAGTGGAGGGAGGGAGGGAGGCTCTGGTGGTGACTGTGATCGAGCCACCACTGGAGTTTTTCGCCGACCATTCGCCCCCTCCTCTCCACTTTAAAAGCAGATGAGAGGGTGGGCTACGTGAAAAATTCCAGTGGTGGCTGCAATCACAGCCACTGCCAGAGCCTTCTCCCCACCCCCTCCCGGCTGCCAGCGGGCTGGAACCATTCCGATGCTAGCCACGCAGCCAACATCTGCATGGTTTGCTGCTGCCTGCCGGCTCAGAGAGAAGCCACCTTCTTCTCTCCGCCTGGGAAGAAGGGAAGCTGGCTGCCTTCCGAACGGGGAGGAACCGTGCCCATGCTGGCATTGCCATGGTTCTGCTGCTGCCCCGTGGATTAGGACAGGCTGCCCTGGAGCATGGGGAGCATAGGGGTGCAACGCCAGAGCACCAAGTGCGGTAGGAATTTCGGAATCACCACTCTGCTTGGCACCACGGGGCATTTGCTATGCTACTGGAACAGTCTCTTCTTTTGTCTTTGTGTTTTACTCACCTCACAGTACCAGTGAACAGCACAGGCTCTTGGGGGATTATGGAGAGCTTGCTCCGAAGATCTGCCAAGCCAATATCATTGATCTTCACTCCATCAATTTTAATGCAGCCTCCAGAGAGTTCAACTAAGCGGAAGAGAGCCATTCCTAAAGAGGACTTCCCTGCCAGAGAGCAAAGAGGTGTTTTAAGAAACATGCATGCTTGGGTGAGGTCCAGAATTAGGACACTTACATTAAAATTTTACTACAACACTATATTGTTGTTCCATCAAACGTTCCGAAACATCAAAGTAAGAGTCAAGAATATAGTCCTAAGGGAATTGGGACAAAACAAAATATGCTTGACTTGGGAAGACTGCCTATCCATGGAACTCTGCCCTGAGATCTTCCCAACAACTGAAGGGGAAAAACACTATTTCTATGCCACATCACAGGACCAAATAGTATCTTCTGTATCATCAGCAGTTCATTCACTGACTCGTCCTCCAATGTGCTACGTGCCATCACCTGCCAATACCCTTCTCCTGTCTACACAGGATACACAAGTCAATCTGTGCAAAAAGGAGGAATAAACACAATCTGACACATAATGGTCACATAATGGTCCCCTGCTAACTGGGCAAGAGGCACTTTTTCAAGTGGTGTCCTCTTATATTTAGCAGGGGGAGAGCAATTGTCCCTCTTCACCCCAGCACAGTGTCTTTCTTGTGGCTGTTGCTGGTGGTGTTCTCCATTCTTTTAGATTGTGAGCCCTTTTGGGACAGGGAGCCATTTAACTTTACTGTTATTATTTGCCTGTAAACCGCTTTGTGAACTTTGTGTTGAAAAGCGGTATATAAATACTAGTGATTGATTGATTGATTGATAATGGCAATATTCAGAAGCTGTTTTAATTTCCCCAGGATTCCACTGCTAACCTGAAAGTCACCACTTTACAACAAACAGTGGACTCCACAGTCAGTCAGCAGTCTTTAAGAACCTGCTCCAACACAAAAGTAGGTAATCTCTACCAATAGCAATGTCCACCTGCATGACCAATAGATGGCTCCAGGCGTCTCTCATCAGTAGTGATGGTGCTTTCAGCATCCTGAAAAAGTTGATTAATTACATCCTTACCTGACCCTGTCCTCCCCACAATGCCAATCTTCTCCTTGGGTTTTATGGTGAAGGACACTTTCTTCAGGACAAGGGGGAGGTTTTCCCGATACCGCATTTCTGCATTTTCAAAAATAACTTCTCCTTCCTGGGGCCAATCTAGAGGGGGAGCCTTGTTCTTAATCCGAGCTGGAGCCTCCAGAGAAAGTGTCTTAGAAACAAGTAGGGGAGGGGAGAAAGGTGTCAGAGTTCGGCTGTGAAAAGTGTTCTTGGAACAAGTTCTGCTGAGCAGCCTGCAGCTGGAAGTAAATAAATGCAAACTGGAACACAAGCAACAGGGGCTGAAATGTATGTGCTTTAAAAAAAGCAAATCCATTTCAGGAAGGGATAAGACCATAGCTACTGTCCAGAAGCCCCAGGTCAATGGTCCTTAAATGGAAGAAATATCTGCTTTGGAGGCACCTACTGATTTTTCTTTCTTAAATGTATTATAGAGGTAGTATTACTAGGTTTTAATTGCTTAGAGTTTTGAATTTGATGAAATTGTTCCTCAGCTGAGGGACTGCCCAAAGTCAGGAGAGTTCCTCCTGCAACTGGAGGATCAAAAAGCTCCTGGAGTGAATGGGAGAAGTTCACCACAGAAAGTCACCTTCCTTGTGGTCAGAAAGACAGCCCTCCAAAATTCTTCTTAAGCACACACATCCCATGTTGCATTTGCTTCTGTGCTGATGTTTGTGACACTGTCGAAGTAGTGCCAAATAAAAGGACTTCATTTAGCTTCCTATTCTCCAGATGTTTATGATCATGCTTAATTTCCAGAATGCCACAAAATCAACACAATTAAGTGGTTGGAGGCATTTCTTCTACAGGCAAGTCAGTGAAAAAAAACAGTCAAAATGAGCAAAATGGTGGGGAAACTTTGTGGATACCTTGATATAGTGATCAATCCTCTCCACAGAGGTGAAGCGGGCCTCTGTCTCAGAAGCCAGCCTGACTGTGAACTGGAATAATCCTGTTAGCTGTGGAAGAAACAAAACAGTGTTCAAAACCGCCTACACAGAGAGTTCTGGGGCACTTCGTCTATCGAATGAAGTAGTATTAACCACACAGTCCATGTAGTCAATATCGTTAACCAAGCATTTTCCTAATCTGCAACCTAAAGTCATAGCAGTTCATGCAATGAAATAGTAACAACCAGCAAGTCATAGGTACTCCTAAATTGCACTTGCACAACAAGGTGAGCTAAACCAATCTTCTCCACACCTGGCAGTTCTCCGTTAAAGTTCCCTTCTGGATTTCAGTTCTCTAACAGCACAATCTTATGCCTACCTGCTCAGAAGTAACTCCAATTAGTATGTTCAGAGGAGCTTACTCCCAGGCAAGTGTGCGTAGGATTGTAGCCTAAGGATTTGTCCTCAGAAACTAATGTTTCTTTTCCTTTGCAGAAGCTACACTTGGTCTATTGCAGATAGCTTATTCCCCCAAGCACTCAAAAATGCTCACACATTCCATGACACTGTTAGCTCTTCAGTCAATGGTTTATGGTCGCTTAGACAAGAAGAGAGCTAGATTTCACTCTACAACATATAAGGTCATTTATGTTATCTGCTGCACCCATTATCTTCATCTTTTGCAGGATAACAGAACAGCAATGCTGACAATATCAAGCTGCATGCCATTAGACAAGTTCCAAAACTCAAGATATGTTTTCAGACAAAAACACTCACCTGAACAGCATAGGATATTGCCAGCCCTGCATAGGCAGGTGGGATCTGGCCATGCATTAGGACAATAATTAAGCCCGTGGTTGTAATGAGGGCAATGCTGACAATATCAAGTCTGACAGCCAGCCAACGCATTGCACAGCTAAACAAGTAGAATGGTGCTTGATTGTCATCCAGCAATTCCTGGTACCTAGGAAGAAAGAGATACACTTCTAGGGGTCTTATATTTATTAAAACTTTAACTGGAAAAGAAGTTTCACAAGAGATGAATAACAAATTGCCAAGCGTAGTAGTCAGAATTTCACAAGAACATAAGAGGCCTGTATTCTGTTGCCACTCCCTTGCATCTGCCATTCAGAGATAGGCTACCTCTAAAACCCAGAGATTGCATACCGTCATCAAGACTTGTAACCTGTGATGGACTTTTCTCCATAAGTCCAACCAATCCCCTTTTAAAGGCATCTAGGCCAAGTGCAAATTACAATGCCCTATGGCAATGAGTGTCAAAGACTAATTATACACTGGGTGAAGAAATATTCCTTTTGTCTGTTCCGATTCTCCTGCTAGTTAATTTTAGTGATGTCCACTAGTTCTTGTGTTCTGCAAGAAGGAAAAGAACTTCTCTCTCCCCACTCTGTCCATCTTGTGCATAATTGTATGTTCCCCTCTCAAGAGCCCCAAAGCGTAGTAACCTTCCTTGTAAGCGAAGTGCCCCAGCCCACTAATCATTTTGCCCCTCTCTTCTGCACCTCTTCCAGTTCCAGAATAACCTTTTTGAGGTAAGGTGACCAGAATTGGATACAGTAAGAATTGTAGTTCAAAGAAATACTAGCACACTAACTTGTGCAGGAACTCCCGTCCTTTGTTGTAGGCATGGATTGTAGACAGGCCTTGTATGCTTGATGTAATGTGCGAAAGGAAGGGAGACTGTGTGATGTTGTCGAGGCGCTTCAACTCCCGAATGAAGACTCTGAAGAAAAACAGGATCTTCAATGAGAGAGAGTCTGCCATTGCAAACTATTAACATCACTGCCTGGAGGAACAACTGAATTTACCTGGATACAACATGCAGGATTATAAAGATGACAACAAGGGGCCCAACTGCCATTAGGAACCATGGGAAGACGCCCGAGATCACTCCCACACAGAAGAAAACCAGAATGACGTTCTGAATGAACATTTCAGCTTGAAATGGCAGGCGGACATCAACTGGGAGAGATGGACAAAGATAGCAGGTCTTCACACAGAATTCAAAAAGTTCCCACCCTGCTGCGGATGTTTTAGTTTCCCCCGCTCCGAAACCAATCTCATTACTACCTATGATTTTTAAGTCAGTTACCTTCATCCATATCTTTCGAGAATCTATTGAGAATCCGTCCTGTAGGTGTGGTGTCAAAAAATTTCATAGGGCTGCGAAGTATTCGACGGAAGAGCTCATCATGGAGCCTGGAGGAGGCTCTCAACGTTCCCTACATTGAGAGTAAAACAGGGTTACTGGAACTAGGCAAGAATGCCCTGTGTACTACAGGGGCCTGCATAACACGATCATCTCCAGCTCCAGATGAAGGTTCAAGAAGCCCGGAGACTATAAGGCTATGAACTTTGGTATGCTTAGCCTATAGAAGAGAAATGAGAGCCAAGTATCTGAAGGGCAGTCACATGGACGGTGGGAAGGACATACTCTCCGTGGTGCCTGAGGACAGTGTTAGAACCACTGGGTTGGAACTACAGGAAGTAGGTTGAAACGAGACCTTGGGAAGGAACTGCAAGAGCTCTCTGGCACAGTCTGCCTCAAGAAGCTGTGGTCTCTCCCTCACTAGAGGCTTTCAGGCAGAGGCTGGATGGCCATCTTTCAAGGATACCACAATCACCTGCACTGAGCAGAAGGTTGAACCAGATGACCTCCATGGTCCCTTCCAGTTCTAGTGTTCTATGACTTCCCCACCAGCTCCATTCAAACAGAAAATTTAGGCTGTTGCAGGCATAAGGAGGCAATTCTCCTCTCTCATAGGAGCAAGAAACAGAGTCACCTTTAAAGAGACTTGTATATAAAGAGAAACACAGGGAAGATTCAAGGGAATATGCCTGGGTCAACTGGTGCTGGTACGGCAATCTATTCTGAGCACCCTGGAGAGGGAACCAGGCCCCAGAGCGCTGCTGCCGAGAACAACCGCTAACCACCCATCCCTGTGCACCTGCGCATACCTTGACAAAGGCAACACCACGCACTGCTTTCAGAATCAGCATGACCCCCATTGAGAGTGCATAGATGCCCGCATAGTAACGCATGTGAGGGTTGTCCTTCATACTGTTGCTCACAACCGTTCCATTTCCCAGCATCAAAGTAGTGTTCTGTTAAAAACCAACACCGGTTACATGATGAAGATGGAAACAGGTCTGCCATATTTTTGGACTGTCAGCTGATCTGACCTCCAGGTTATACACAGCACAGCATTTATTTTTGTCTAAACACTTAGTACTACTGAATAAGGCATTATAACATAATTTTTGATGAATTTTCTTGATTCTGCAACTCCTCTAACCCTTGTCATTCTACCACAAGTCGTTTCAAGGTCAGATTATTCTGTAGGTAGAATTGTCAGAGGCTTTCTAGAAACCAAAGACACCAAACCATATTAGAATTGCATTTTTTGTTTTTGTTTCTGCTTTCTTAAACTCAACAACCCATAAGGCTAGCTAGCCTTTGTCACTTTATCTGGCTGACAATCTTCTGGCATATATTATTAAACTTACAAGTCTGTCATCCTCCATTCTTTTTCCTAGCTCTTTCTAAATAGTGGACCAACAGATGCTGTCTCCCCGCCACCTGGTACTGCTCCAGTATCAAAGCCTCCCTAGAAACAGTTATCAACAGTTTGATTATGGGATTTCTAAACTTGTTAATGTGATCATCATCAGCTTAGCTACCCCCTTTCCTCCCAAAAAACCCCCCGCAAAAACAAAACAAAACCAGTTGCTTACAGATTTTTGCAAGAGATCTCTATTTTGAAACTAAGATTACAATCCAACACACATTATCTGAAATTAGGTCCCATCAGCATGGCACAGAGTAAAAATGCATCAAACTGTGCTGTTATTCCTCCCCCCAGCCATGCCCATGCTTTTAAATTATCACCTAAGAGACTTCTTTGATTAACCCAATCTGGCTAGCATCTTTAGTTCTTTTCTTCCGTAAGAACATAAGAAGAGCCCCGCTGGATCAGGCCAAAGGCCCATCTAGTCCAGCTTCCTGTATCTCACAGCGGCCCACCAGGTGCCCAGGGAGGCATGAGACAACAAGATGCTTGCATCCTGTTCCCACTCCCTTGCATCCAGGACTCTGAAGTAGCCTACTACTAATGTAAGGAGGTTGCACAACCCATCATGGCCTATAGCCCACGATGGACTTTTCTTCCAGAAATCCGTCCAAACCCCTCTTAAAGGCATCTAGACCAGATGCCATCACCACCTCCTGTGGCAAAGAGTTCCACAGATTAACTACCCACTGGGTAAAAAAGTACTTCCTTTTATCTGTTTTAACTCTCCCAACCCTCAGTTTGAGCGGATGCCCCCTGGTTCTGGTGTTTTGAGAGAGGGGAAAGAACATCCCTCTATCGAGACTATCCCTTCCGTGCATTATTTTGTATGTCTCAATCATGTCCCCCCTCAGGCGCCTTTTTTCTAGGCTGAAGAGCCCCAAACGCTGCAGTCTTTCTTCATAAGGGAGGTGCCCCAGCCCCATAATCATTTTTGTCGATCTCTTCTGCACCTTTTCTAGCTCCACTATGTCCTTTTTGAGGTGCGGCGACCAGAACTGTATGCAATATTCCAGATGTGGCCTTACCATCAACTTGTACAATGGCATGATAATATTGGCTGTTTTATTCTCAATCCCTTTTTTAATTACCCCAAGCATGTAATTGGCCCTCTTAATTGCTGCCGCACACTGGGTTGATACCTTCATTGAATTGTCCATCAGCACCCCAAAATCTCAATCTTGAGCTGTCACAGACAGCTCAGAACCCATAAGCATATAGGTGAAGTTTTGGTTTTTTGCCCCAATGTGCATCACTTTACACTTGTCTATGTTGAAACGCATCTGCCATTTTGCTGCCCATTCCCCCAACTTGGAGAGATCCTTCTGGAGCTCTTCACAACCTCCTCCGGTCTTCACCACCCAGAAAAGTTTTGTGTCATCTGCAAACTTGGCCACCTCGCTGCTTATCCCTGTCTCCAGGTCATTTATGAACAAGTTGAAAAGTTTTCACTTTAGAAACTGATCAGAATGCTCAGACTATCAGCCCAATCCTACCCAACTTTCCAGCGCCGATGCAATGCAGCCCTGTGGTAAGAGAACAAATATTCCCTTACTTTGAGGAGGTCTCAGTGACTGCCCCACCACTGCAAAATGCAGTGTGCACCGCATGGCTGCATCAGCACTAGAAAGATAGTTAGGATTGGACTGCAAAACCTATTTTCTGCAGATTTCTGTGAAGACTTGTTTCTGATGAAACACCTCTTGCTCCTTTAATTGAGAACTAATCCCGTGATCCCACAAAGACAATCCTCTCTTAATCCACTGGAGAGTAAAAGATACCAGTGCTTACCCCACTGCCTTGCTTGATCCAGTAACTCAGCCACCAGTTGCTGAATGCAGTGCTGCCCACATTCAGTATAAAAAGTGCCATGATGATGATGAAAGCAATCGGGCCTCCAGCCGCCTGGATGTAAACGCCATAAACTGACCAGGGGACAGAACCTTTGCCTTTCTCCTCCAGCTGCATAAGCCGACCTAAAGCACATGCGTAAACAAAGCAAGAGGAGGGGAGAGACGCCAAAACAACAACAAGAGAACCAAGTGAGCAGGCTGGTGGGTACCGCCTCAAGGTTGCAATCTAAACTGTAAATGTTTCAAGGCTATCATAATAAAAAACGGCTATTATTTGGCCTTGCTCAAGTTTCATCCACATCCAGAAAGCACAGTCAACAGCAGTTCAGGATCACAGCAAGAATTAATTGCCAAATTCCAGCTGAGGACAATCACTCAGTTTAGAAATGTAACAGGAAGTTCTCTGCACTGGACATTGCTTTAAAAAGGGACAAATGTCTCTCTGAATGACTGGAGTTGAACCTTTAAAATGACAGAGGTGTTTAATAGGGACACCTATTAAAAAGATAGGGAAACATGAAGCAAATCTCTTTTTTTACCTTGTTGCTGCAAAACCACTGTTGTCCCCCTATCTTTAAAAAGGCATCCCCAGTATCCATGGTTTCAGGTATCCACGGTGGGGTCTGGAACTCCAGGGGAGACTGGGGCATGCCTGTATGTCCTATCTAAACCAAGTAGACAGGTGTACTAAAAATGGTCTGAAATACACTAGACCACTTCAAACAAGAGCCACTAACAAGAGCTAGTGAAGATGAAAGGAAGATCTGCATGGCCAACTGTACCTTCTTCCTTATTGTCCACTTTCTCTTTCTTCACAGATCCTGATTTGGTCCCTTTATCTGGGTGTTTTTTCAGTGAACTGTCGGTCACCTTTTTAATCTGCAAAACAAAGAGGAAACTAAGTTGAGGTACAACTAGATCTCAAACTTCAGAACGAAAATACCACCACACACCATGTTTAAAAGAAAAACCTAAAGTCTGATCAAAATTTCAGGTCAATCTGAAGTTCTAAGTTCTGCCTACTAGTCTTCAAAGTTATGAGGAAAGGCAACCCTACTGCACTTTTTTTTTTCTTGGTTGGAGTGAGGAGAACAAGGCTCAGAGGGCAGCTTTACAGTTCAGTATTACCCCTTGCTTTGGCCCCCAGGCTGAAAGAAAGCAGGCAGCAAGCCACTTGCTTTTCTTCAGTCTGCCGATGGCTGAGAACTCAGCTTGCAACCTAGGGCACAATCCTAACCATACGGCCTAACCCTAACCATATGGCCACCTCCCAAGCCTGCCCACGTCCCTCCTCCCGCGTCCCCCCTCCCACCAATCCCCGTCCTGATATGGGACAGAGAATCCCTTGCGCCGACCATCTTCAGTTGATGCAAGGGAGGCTCTCCGTTGGCGCTCTGAAGCAGAAGCTGCGAGTAGCTGACGTGGGGGTGCTGCTCGGTGCTCCCGCGTCAGCGCTCCACCCCTTGCGTCGATGCTACGACATAGCGTCGATGCAAGGGGCACACTAGGATTGCGCTGCTATTCTTTGCAGCCAAACATTCAGTAGCAGGATGATGGAAGCACATATGTGCAGGGCTTGTTCCTCACTGGTTTCAGAATGCTGGGAAAGTAGCAACAAATATGAGGCCTTTTTTTTTTTTAAGCCAGATTTTCCTACATCAGGATTCCTCCACCCTGCCCTCACTATAGGAATTCACTGTGGGCTTCCCCATCCTTCCAACTGGGTGACCAGCATATCCATATGTGTGCATTGTTTTGGGCCATGACTATTTTTGTTATTTAAAAACTTGCAATGTAAATTGCTACTCTGGACGTTGCTCGCAACAGTAAGACACCGCAAAGAAAAGGTAAAAATAAACCGATACCGGCTGCAATTTGACAGCTTACCTCAATGTGTGGAGTCTCCCCCAGCTGCAAGTTGTTAAAAATGGCTGCATAATCACCATTCAGATTCATCAGATCTTCATGGCTTCCCCTCTCAGTGATACAGCCCTCTTTCATGAAGATCACTTCGTCACAATCCACAAGGTACTGGTAAACACCGAGGACAGAGAGAAGCACACTTTATTAATGCACAATATACAGGGGAGAGGGTGAAGCATTTATAATTATCACCCAAGGTGGCCCACCCATATGTCTGGGTAAAGCCATTATTTTTGATATATTTTAATATACTTGGCTTTCTTTAACATCAAGGCTTCCACTGTCTTCCCTTAGGCAAGAGGTTCCCAAACTGGGGTGTCACAAGGCACTAGCCAGTGGGAATCTGTTTCTATCCCCTTAAGGGCATGGTGACATCACAGCAGTGGCACTCCTAGGCCTACATGAAAAAGGGGGTACATGAACTTACATGTACATGTATTTACAAGTACATGAACTTACTGGGGGCCATGCTGGCCTTCTAGAGGGTGTGGGGGGCCGTGCCCCCTACTGCAGGTCTCCCTGTGCCTCAGAATAGAACTTGCAAAACTGGAAGTGGGTCGCGATCGCATCGGGGGCTTGTTCAGAGGTGCGGACAGGCTCGCAGCAGGGGCCAAACCAGCCCCACATCCTCCACAGCAGGCATGACCCCCCAGTATATCAGAACACACACCCCTTTTCACAGCAGCGATGCAATCTTGTGAGTGCCATCCCCCCTCCCTCCAACTACTCAGGGAGGTCCAACTCTCTTGTTGAGTCTGGGAACTTCTGCCTTCGACTAAATAGTGGGTCTGAGGAAGGGGACATCTTTCAGTTTCACATCTCCAGAGAAAGAGGCGCGTTGATCAAACTGTGTCCATTAAGTAACCAAAAGAGGGGCAAATCCACTGACATACCTGCAGCTGGTGAGTAATAAACAGGACTGTTTTTGACCTCAAGTGCTTTCGTATGGCACTGTTGAAGATGTGGTTTCCAACATGGGCATCCAAAGAGCTGAGAGGGTCATCAAGGATATAAATGCTCTTGTCACTGTACAATGCTCGGGCAAGGCTGATCCTCTGGCGCTGTCCCCCGCTCAGGTTTGCACCTCGCTCCCCAATCTATGTCAAAAATGTTTTGTTATGTTTAGTTTTGTATTAAAGCTAGACAAAGGGCTGTACTGAATACCAGTGGTGTTCCTATAGCGGGGGCAAAACACTAAGTTTTGCAGGAGCTTGAGCTTCTGTTTAACCCCACCCCACCCTGTCACCTCCAGAGCCATTTCCAGATTGGAGAGCAAAGCCTCCAAGCCAGCTCTCCATGCCATGAATGGCTCTGGAGGCAAGAGGGACGGGCCACATCACACAAGAGCTCAGGCTCCTGCAAAACTTAGTATTTTGCCCCCATATAGGAACACCACTGCTGAATACTTTCATATCCCGTCCTGTGTCCAAAGAGGTGGGAGTAGCATTCTGGCTGCGCAATAACACAGCAATATGGGCAAGTCTGTATCCTTTGGGCTGGCCTAAGATCACTAACTGAGCGTCTTGACTGAACGGGGATTTGAACCTGGGTCTCCTACATTTAAACCATATAGCTTAACCACACCACACTGGCTTTATACATCCTAAGAAGCTACTGCAGACAGAGTAAGAAAGCAAATATAATCTGGCCAATATACGGGAGTAAGGAACTTGCAAAAAGATAGACATGCCCATCCCATCTTAGAGTTAACCATCCCATCAAGGACAGGCAACAGTGGTTCCTGCAGGGTGAGTACTTGTTAGACTTATCAAACTGCCTGCCTATATGGAGAGACAGATACATGGTGGTGTACTGAAATATTGAAATATTATTGATTCAAATAATAAATCAATAAATGGTTCCTGTCCTTAAACAGTTCACAATAGTAAAAAAAAAAAAAAAGTATACAGAAGAGACACCAGCAGCAGCCACTGGAAACAATCTCAACTCCATCTGGAACTAGGGCCACTGTGGAGGTCCTGAATAACTATCTGGAGTAGATAATGGACCTGACAAGGGCAAATTCACTGACATGAAATCCAAAGGAGACAGAAAAACTCTTAATCCATAATCTGGACTACAAGCTACTATGGCTGCATCCTTCCCTTTGAAAGAGCACATTCACAGTTTGGAAGAGCTCTCTGACACGACTTGTACCCAGGGTGCTTTTGCCCAGCTTAGGTGTGTCCTCAACTATGCTCACCCATTACATCAGGTTTGAGTCATCAAAGCACCCAAGAAGGCCATTCAGAAATTTTAGTTACTGCAGAATGCTGGCCCACAGTTGGTGACTGATGCAAGACATGGTGGACACAACTTTGCTTCATCAGCTGCATCAGTTGCTGGCTCATTTCCAAGCGTAATTAAAGGTACTGGATTTGGCCTCTGACACCTGACACAGCTTAGGGCCAGCATACTTTAAGAGCCTCCTCTCCCAGAGATAAACCAAAATGGCCCTCTTACACATCCTGCCTCTGACATAGGTGTGCTTGGAGGAGATGTCTGGCAAGGCCTCTCTGTCATGGCACCCTGGCTTTGGAACTCCTTGCACTGAATACATGGCTAGCTTCAGTACTACACTGTTCCAGTGGCAAGTGAGAATGTACCGTTTAGCTTTTGGGGCCTATAATTACAGTGCTCTGTTCCGCTGCCATGGCATCAGCTTCCTCACGAGGAGGCTGCTTGAACCATTCACTAAAAGGCTATGCCTTATCTTTAAAACTAGAGGCGCTAGGGCAAAACTGATGCCGTTTTTGGAATCAGCAACCCCAATTCATATAAAACCACCAAAAAAATAAAAAAAATGTTTCTGGCCCTCAATTTTGCAGGCCTGTGTTATCAATGCAAGGTAAAGGAAAGCACTTCAATTTTTTAGATGTCTATAACTAAATCCTACACATCTCTGAATCTGTTAACAGAAGTAAAAGGGAAATAGTTCACCAATTTGTAAGCATGTCAGACCCTCCCCTTCATTGGCTGCACCTTCTACAATACTGAATTTAACACATGTAAGTAAGATTCCTACCTCTGTCAGGTCCCCACTAGGTAAGATAGCCAGATCAGGTCTGAGGCAGCAGTCATTCAGAACAGTATTGTACCTAAAAATATGTATTTAAGAGGTAGTGAACAGTAGCAATATTTCCAGGTGTAACATTAACTGAAACAATAATATTCCTACAGCACATTCCTTTTATCCAAGGCAAATGCAACTCAGCAACAATATAGAAGTAACACCCATGTTAGATGCACGTACTCTTTTAAGGAAAGGTGTTTTTTGGTCCTGTCCCAGATGTGACCGTGGACACATTAACACCACAACCATGTGCCTAAAATGTTCGGTTACACAGACCTAACAGATTAAAAAATACACATTGGACATGAGAGTTAACTAAAAGTTGATTTGCTAAAGTCAACTGCACCTCCAGTGTAGGGACACAAGGGTTTGAAAGGGTATGATCCTTAAAAGCAAAACTATATAAAAGTATAGAAATAATATAGTTTGCTCCCAACTTTTTTGATTGGCAGCTTCCTTGACCTACTGGGCCATTGACCATGGCTCCCCAATAGGGCTACAATCCTATACACACTGTACAGGGTGACAGGTTTCTCGTGAGGATTCCACCTGGCTGCTTTCCACAGTTTACTGAGGAGCCACAACTCACCGTCTGGGAACCACTGGCCTAGACAGCAAAATCTTGATTCTTCAGTCAGATAGGCTGGCAGCTCAAGAAATGTTAGTACTAACCAGAGTGGAATGAAGGCAGAAGGATGCATCTGTCCTTATTAGCTTTTTCAACTCGCACCAAAAGGGTCGAGCATTTACAAAGGGCCAGCACATTAACACAGATTACAGACCTTTCTTCGTCAAACTCTTTCCCAAAGAGGATATTGTCTCTAAGTATGGCATTGAGAATCCAGGCCTGCTGGGCCACATAGGCAAACGACCCATCCACAGCAATGCTGCCCTCCAGCAGAGTCATCTAGAACAGATAGCAAGAAGACTAGAAAGGATGCCACTCCATCCATACCCAAGAACATTTCTCACATCTCTCTGGCATGCAAAACCAACCACAAGTTCAATATGCACAGTTACTTAATCACCCAATCCTATCCTGCACTGGAACAGGAGGGCCAGCTGGCCTGCACTGTAACCTGCACAGGGCTGGGGTTAGCTACAGCACAACCTGAGGCAAGAGGAATTAATGTCCCTTACCCCGGGTTCAAGTGGCAGTGACCCAAATGGGGCTACTCGGATCTGTGGCTGTGCTGATATTGGCACAAGGCTGGGCCATCTGGGGTGGGGTGCCGGATCCTGGACCCAAGTGCCGGATCCTGGCACACCGCCCTCCCAAGGCCTGTCTGCCCACTGGCACCACCACCCCCCGCACACTGCCCCGTTCTGCCTTCCCTCCGAACTTTAATTATTCATCTGATCTTGGATTCAAACGATCACTGTGTGACTAACAGCACATTGAACAAAATGCAACTACCGGCTGAGAGGAGGATGACTGCTTGGGCTTCCTCTTCCTCCTGCAGACAGAGCCAGAGCAACTGACAGCATGAAAGGAGAAACCGAGCAATTGTGACTTACCTGTCCTAAAATGGCTGAAATGAGAGATGTTTTCCCGCTCCCCACACTGCCACAAATCCCAACAAGCTTCCCCTAGATTAGACCATAAAAGCAAGTATTAGTACACTATTATTTATTTATTTATTTATTTATTTATTTATTTATTTATTTATTTTATACTCCGCCTTTCTGCCCGAAGGCATTAGAAATCAATCCTTCACACCAGATTTATTGCAACCTGATGCTTAAGTATTTTAGGGCGCAATCCTAACCTGGCCAGCAGAAGTTTCTTGTGCCAGTCCATGAGTGTTGCAAACGCACCACAAAGCATCACTCTGAGGCAGGGAGGATGGCATACAGACGTGTGCCGTCCTCCCTGACTCCAAGAGTGGTCCAAACATGCTTTACAGTGTGTTTGTGATATTCCTGGGCTGGCAGAAGGGACTTGTGCCAGCCTAACTGCAGATTAGGATTGCACCCTTAACAACCTAATGAGTGAAGTAGAAAGAACTATGAGATCATATTAACATAAGAACATATTGTTTGGGAGGAAATCCACACGACCAGTGTTGAAAGCTAGACCTTGGCCTAAGTACTTTTAGGCTCAGGTCAGCCACCTTAGGGTCCTTTTGGACTTCTCACAAAATGTCCAACTTCTAAAGAAGAAAAATGGCACTAAACTCAACATGACTAAATTAAAGAAAAAGACACAAGGCATTTTAGCCATCCTCTAGCCAACTGATAGAACTGCAATTAGAAAGAGCCATTGTGTCCCTGTGTCTGGAGAACCGGGTTCGGATATACCAAATGCAACAGTTGTGTTAACAGCATGTCTGTTTCCTGGGTGCAATAAACACTGCCAGCAAGTCCACAAGTGAACCCAAGCCTCTGAAGGGGAAGTGCACAGGAACACTCACAGAGACCCAGAGTGGGGAGCTGTGGCAGTGTGTTTGAAGTGTATCATTCCTTCCAAAAAGTCAAAGCATTTAGATTGTGTCCAAGTGCTGAAAAGCTGTTTGCTGCACAAAGTATGACTTCATGACAAATTATTGCTATTGTTCTAGAGTATTCCAGAGAGCATTCTGATCCAAGGGAAAGAGAATTTCAACCCTCACCTTCTCGACTTCCAGGTCAACACTGTAGAGAACCTTCTGCAGTCGGACGTTTGTCAAGTGGTTGGCTTTGTTCTCCTCCTCAGGGCACAGGGGCTCATCACCATCCACTAAAAGATGCCCCTTCTGTTCAGCCAACATTGCCTGCCGTCCCTCATGCTGCTGCATCATCTTCTCCTTCTGGTCTTTGGCCATCTTGTCTTTTTTCATTTTGGGGGTCATCTTGGGTGAGCTCTGGACACTAGCATGAGAGGATTCCCATGCCAAGGTCGCATTTTTCACCTCTATGGCGATGTGAGGTTTGGCTGGCTTTTTCTTTATCGTATGAACCTCTTCCATTAGAAACAAACTCTGATAGGAATTGTGAGAGAGGTGCAAAGACAAGATATCTGGTCAAGACCATGGGGTGGGGAACAAGCCTACAGCAGGCACATGTTGCAAAAAACATCAGGCTATACAGTGGGAGGAAGCTGAAGAGCAAACGTTAGCCTATTAGTGAAGACCTAACTCCAGGTCCATACAAAGGGCCTGGTTATCCATGGATGTAGCACTTTTCAGAAGAGGCTTCTGCAATGTTCCCTTATGACACACTGATTTGCACAAAACATGGTTATGTTTCATATTGCTCCCCCTCACTTTTGTGTTATCAGGTAATATCAAGCAAAACAAGGAAGCAAAGGAAAGGCTGGTTCATCAGGAACACCACAAAGTTTAGAATGAGATGGAAACATTTCTTAAATCTGCATTCAGAAAAGTTACATTCTCTGCACACTACAGATGACATAGCACTGCAAACGAAGCTTCTATACATGCCACAATATCCTGCTACTCAAAACACATGCTCAAAAGATACTGCAATGTCTGCCAAACAATTCAGACAAACCAAATGGACAGAAGCATTTCCTGCTCACAGAGGCAGATCTAAGGGAGGGCAAATCTCTAAGTGTTGCAAGGAGCCTTACCCTGTCATGTAAATCCCTCCTCTCCCTTGCTGCTGTAACCAGTAAGCAACACCAAGATGTTGCTTTTCCCTGTGAGGATTGGCTAGAACGGTGCAGGAGAGGAGTGATTTCCACTGTAAGGTAAGGCTTCTTGCAAAACTTAAGAGATTTGCCCTCCCTTAGATCTGCCTCTGCCTGCTCATTAACCAGCATTTCCAGCTTCCAACCCAGAACAGAAATACTGCCCAAATTAGCAAATTATGAGCCCCTTACTGATGGGATTACAGGTTCATTTAGGATTATTCCATCAAATATTTTCTTTCTATTAAGAATTAAATGTCCCATACATTTAAAAGTGGCTTTGTAGCACAGCTAAAACAAAAAACAACACCCACAATTTGGGTCACCCAAATGTGTTTCCCTATGAAATTCTTGTATGCTTAAGTAACAACAGCTTTAGCCTACAAGTCTGTTACAGTCCAATGCCTACATACTTTGTCTTTAAACCACATACAGTCTTAAATGTGGATAATGGTTAATTTTTTCTTGCTCCATGCCACTGCAATAATGACACCACCAGTAACACATTAAAGACCCCAATCACCACTAGTCAAAATGTAGCAAGAATACATCTACTCACCTTAAATCTGTCAGCTGCAACAGACGCCTCAGACAGATACTTCACAGAAAAAGGTGTGACTTTCAGAGCAAAGGTCATTGAATTGAACACCGTGACCACTGTAAAAGCCTGAAAACAAAAAGGCAGAAAGAACCGTTTTTGACTGCAGTCATTTCCTAATGGCTTCCAATAAATCCAAGAATTATCAACTAATCAGAAATAGCAGACAAGACTGAGAACTGGAATTTGAGTTCCAAGAGAAAAAAGCATCTTTTGCTCCAGAAGCCCCCAACATTGGGGATAGGGAATTCAAACAATTATCCTCCAATACTGTACTTCCTGCAATATCCTCCAATACTGTACTTACTGCCTGCCTCCTTGTTACCAGGAACAAGGAACAAAGTATTTCTATAGCTGCTCACCTGGATGAGATTTCTTCTTCAATAAAACACACGTGGATCTGAAATCCGTGTTGTATCATGCCATTTATAAGCAAACTGGGGAATTTACAGTTCAGACCAAATTTCACCTTCTCAGTAGTTCCAAGCTGGTTAGCCAGTTCCAGCCATCTCTAGATTTAGAGATCTTTCAGTTTGTTGAAAGACTTTTCAATGCCCAGCAGGCCTGGCAGCTATCATAGTCACCTACCCTAATCTGAGAAGCAGAAGGCAACTAGCAACAGCCTACTGTAGCAGCTGCCCAGTCCAGGTTCATCCCGTGCCCAACTCATGCATTTCATCCCTGAAATCCATGCCAGAGACCAAGCCTGCCGGCGATTAGACTGGAAGATTGCTCCTGCCCTTTCTCATAGCAGCAATATGCAGAAATGATTGTGCCCCCCTCCAATGAAGAGTTACCTGTGCTGCTGTGAGGTCGTAGCCAAGGATCATATGGACCGAGAAGGTCACCACACTGGCAATAACCACAACAATAGGAGCCACTCCCACAGTAATACTTTGGAAGTAGCCAGCACGTTCCAAGATCTTACGTTCTTCCTCTCTGATTTCTAGGAATGAACACCACAACATGGGGAAGTAAGTAGTCAAATAAGCAAAATAAAATAATAATAATAATAATAATAATAATAATAATAATAATAATAATAA
>JAJKFI010000350.1:99277-164837 GCA_029204185.1 Lerista edwardsae
AATAATAATAATAATAATAATAATAATAATAATAATAATAATAATAATAATAAAGCACCTACATGAAGCTTTCCATGATTACCTTCAAAGTATTACAGATACATTCAGGAACAAAATTAACAGAAGCACAAGCATACAAATCATATACATCAAACACTATCATGCATTTAAACATTTATAACACTAGAGGGGATCAGGCTTAACACTCGCAGGCAATGCAAGTTCACTAAACCCAAGTTCACTAAGCCCAAAGGTCCTTGCACTTCAAAATTAGCCACAGAAGTATAATAAAAAAGACACATAGTGACCAGGAACAGAGCATTTAATTATCTTTTTTTCTGGGGGGAGGGTAAAGGGAGATAAGAGATGTAAACCGCCTTGATTAAAGTCAGAGGAGAAATCCAATGACCAAAAAGGCAGTATATAAATACTGGTGGTGGTAGTAATAGTAATAGTACACATCAGTCAATGAAAAGAAAACTGACACTCACTAAGAACATTCTGGGAAAAGGCTTTAACCCAGGCATACATTTTAATGAACTTAATGTAGTTAAGAACTTCATTCATTTTCTGGACACGCTCATCAGTTGCTGATACACACTGCCTTCTGAAATAAGCTGTTAGGCGAGAGGCAAACATCTGAAACAAAAAAGAGGCACCAGAAAACGTGGTATCAGACATGCCAAACTCCTTCCAGATAAATGAACAGCACAAGAGTGAAGTGAAAAATGTATCAGCCTGCTATACAATTGTTCCTACACTGCCAGGAGGAAGAGACTGGGTTGTAGCAGACCTACTTTAAACTGCCAAGTTTGCATTACAAGCAACTCCTGAAGGCTCAGGAGCAGATTACATTTCATTCCTCTTGCTTAAAGATCACTATAGTCATGTTCAGCATGTCTACATGCAGCAAGACAGATAAATAACTTTTAGCTACTTATTTTATTTATTTATTTATTTATTTAATTTATTTATTTGAAGAACTTATACCCCGCCTGTCCCATGCCGAAGCAACTGCCCAAATAGTCTCAGCTTACAGAGAACAAAACAAAATAAAATATAACCATAATAAGTAGAACATAAATGTAAAACACATTAAAACAAATTAAACATTAGCGGGAACACCGAGAGTGAACAGGGATGAAAGCTAGACCCAATTTTCCATATCAGGGTGGGAAAAACAATTGACCAGGGGAGTGAAACAGGCTATGACAATATACCAGAGGGACAGAGGGCAGACAGCCACATGGTCATCCAAAGGCCAGACTAAATAGGTATGATTTGAGCCCTCTCCGAAAGGCCATGAGGGAGTGTTTAGTTCTTAGTTCTTCTGGTAGGGAATTCCAAATTTGTGGAGCCGCTACAGAAAAGGCTCATCCCCAAGTTGCCATCCCTTTAACTTGGTACAGAGGGGGCACTTGAAGGAGAGCCCCTTTAGATTATCTAAGAGGGCGAACAGGTATGTATGGGAGAAGGTGGTCCTTTAGATAGGCTGGGCCTAAGTCATGGTAGGCTGGGCCTAAGCCTTAAAGATCAGTACCATCATCTGAAGTTGGGATTGGAAGTGAATGGGCAGCCACTACAGCTGCTGCAAGAGAGGTCCTACTGAGTCACACCGTCTAGCACCTGTTACCCTCTGGGCTGCTGCATGTTGTACTAACTGTAACTTCCGAACTGTTCTCGAGGGAAGCCCTACATATAGTGCATTATAGTAGTCCAGCCTTGAAATCACTAAAGCATGGACCACCGTGACCAGGTCAGGACAGCACAAGTATGGTTGAAGTTGGCACACCAATCGAAGCTGGGCAAATGCACTCCTAGCCACAACTGCTACCTAGTTCTCCAGAGACAGCTGAGAGTCCAGGAGCACTCCCAGACTGCGCACCTGTGCTTGGGGGAAGTGTCACTCCATTCAGAGTGGGTGAAAGTGCTTGCATTGAGGGTTTCCTGACCAGAAGGTCTTCTGTCTTTTCTGGATTCAGTTTTAACCTATTGGTTTTCATCCATACCCCAACTGCCTCCAGGCAGCGACTTAGCATGTTCTTCATAGGAGCAAAATGGAAGATCCATTCATATAAGAACATAAGAACATAAGAAGAGCCCTGCTGGATCAGGCCAAAGGCCCATCTAGTCCAGCTTCCTGTATCTCACAGCAGCCCACCAGGTGCCCCAGGGACGCATGAGACAACAAGATGCTTGCATCCTGTTGCCACTTCCTTGTACCCAGTACTCTGAAGTAGCCTACTACTAATGTAAGGAGGTTACAACCCATCATTGCCTATAGCCCACAATGGATTTTTCCTCCAGAAATCCGTCCAATCCCCTCTTAAAGGCATCAAGACCAGATGCCATCACCACCTCCTGTGGCAAAGAGTTCCACAGATTAACTACCCGCTGGGTAAAAAAGTACTTCCTTTTATCTGTTTTAACTCTCCCAACCCTCAGTTTTAGCGGATGCCCCCTGGTTCTGGTATTTTGAGAGAGGGAAAAGAACATCCCTCTATCGACTCTATCCCTTCCATGCATAATTTTGCATGTCTCAATCATGTCCCCCCTCAGGCGCCTTTTTTCTAGACTGAAGAGCCCCAAACCCTGCAGTCTTTCTTCATAAGGGAGGTGCCCCAGCCCCGTAATCATTTTTGTCACCCTCTTCTGCACCTTTTCCAGCTCCACTATGTCCTTTTTGAGATGCGGCGACCAGAACTGGACACAATATTCCAGGTGCGGCCTTACCATCGATTTGTACAATGGCATGATAATATTGGCTGTTTTATTGTCAACCCCTTTTTTAATGACCCCAAGCATGGAATTGGCCTTCTTAATTGCTGTCGCACACTGGGTCGATACCTTCATTGAATTGTCCACCAGCACCCCAAGATCTCTCTCTTGAGCTGTCACAGACAGCTCAGAACCCATTAGCCTATAGGTGAAGTTTTGGTTTTTTGCCCCAATGTGCATCTCTTTACATTTGTCTATGTTGAAACGCATCTGCCATTTGGCTGCCCATTCCCCCAACTTGGAGAGATCCTTCTGGAGCTCTTCACAACCTCCTCCGGTCTTCACCACCCGGAAAAGTTTTGTGTCATCTGCAAACGTGGCCACCTCGCTACTTATCCCTGTCTCCAGGTCATTTATGAACAAGTTGAAAAGCACCGGCCCCAAGACAGATCCCTGGGGCACTCCGCTTTTCACCTCTCTCCATTGTGAAAATTGCCCATTGACACCCCACTCTCTGTTTCCTGGCCCTCAACCAATTCTGGATCCATAAGAGGACCTGCCCTCTTATTCCCTGATTGTGAAGTTTCTTCAGCAGCCTTTGGTGGGGGACTGTGTCAAATGCCTTCTGAAAATCCAGGTATATGATATCCACAGGTTCACCCACATCCACGTGCCTGTTCACCTTTTCAAAGAATTCCAAAAGGTTCGAGGCAAGACTTGCCCTTACAGAAGCTATGCTGACTTTCCTTTAGCAGTACTTGCTCCTCTACGTGTTTTAGGATTTTATCTTTGATGAAGCTTTCCACCATCTTACCTGGAACAGACGTTAGGCTGACCGGCCTGTAGTTTCCAGGGTCCCCCCTTCTCCCTTTTTTAAAGATTGGCATGACATTGGCTATCCTCCAATCCTCTGGGACCGTGGCCGTTTGAAGGGACAAGTTGCATACTCTAGTTAAGAGGTCAGCAACTTCATTCTTTAGTTCCTTAATAACTCTTGGGTGTATACCATCTGGGCCTGGTGACTTATTTATATGTAGTTTATCAATTTGATCTAAAACATCTTCCTTATTAACCATTATCTGCTTTAATTCCTTAGTTAGGAAGGGCTGTTCGGGCTGTGGTATCTGCCCAAGATATATGATCTACCCTTCCTAAATATGGAGATGGATGCATGCTTTCAAGTTTCACAGAAGTAGCCAATAAGAAAAGAAAACCCAACCTATTCTCAACTCCATACAAAAATCAGGTTATTTCTCAGTATTGCGATTTGCTTGCTTACATTGCTTGTGTACCTTACATTTAAGGTACCACTGAATTGGTTGCTGGCAAGTAATGCTTTCAAAGCACCAAGCTGTTAGTCTCTTCGGCAAACACTGCCCTAGTCACAAAGAATTAACACAGGCAATATGGTAAATGTAGCATGTCAGGGTGGCTAACTGTGGTGATCATCCTAAAGGCATCAGCTCTATTAAAACCACCAACTTCTCATGTCAAAGATTGCACAGAAGCTGGCAACACACCTCATTTTAAAAAAAAATCAATATTCTGCCTAACAAGCCCCAGCCAAAACAGGCTTGCTTGTTCCTTTCAGTGTGTGCAATGAGTGAAAACCAATGAGGGTTACTCAATATAGGCCAGAAGAATGTTCCAGCACAATGACATAAAAGGAGAAATAAAAGCTGAAGCAACCAACCAACATTAGGACAGCACAAAGGAAAGAGTATTTCTGTGCTGACTGAATATTTCCTGGGCTATATTTTTATATATGTTTACACTCAATGTGAGCAATTGCTGACACCAGTCTTGTACTCCTGAATTGTAGGGAGCAAGCATGTCCAGCTTGTGAGAACATCCCAACTACATCCTCCTCAGGCTCCCTTCAGCATTCTCTTCTCCTTTGCCATTCAGGAGGTGGTATTTGCTTTTGTGTGCCAGCAACCATCTACTCACCATTGTGGGGTAGAAGAGGATAAAGATGGCCGATCCCAAGAAACCGGTTGGTCCCAGAATAACAACATTATAGACCATGCCTAGAATGGCAACAACAGGGCCTCCAGCCAACAAGCTGCCCACAGCTGCCGCCTCAAACATTCTCTGTCCATCATTGGAACAAACATTAATAAGCTGAAACAGATAAACACAGGCAGAGGATGATTAACCCGGATTATCAGCAGAAAGTGAAACGAAGAACAAGGGTAACATCACACCAGCACCACTGAAAGCAAGCACAACAGTTTGCACTTCCTGTCACCAGTAGCACTGCTATTCATCTGGCTTTAATCATGCCAACAAGTAGCAGCATTCAGACAAAAAGAAGCTATGTTGAATCAGACAGGACTGACCCATCCATGAGGCCAACTGAAACAGCTGCCTTAGGCAGCAGACTGGTGGACTAAACCAACTTCTATAATCCCCCCCCCGCTATAATTTCCAATGGGTAATGCAGTGGTCTGCCACATTGCCCAGAGGACACTATTGTGGGTTGGATTTTTAATAACAGCCTTCTCTCCTCGGAGACGGTTGTTCCTTCCTCTGCCTGGTCTCTGTAATCTGGGATGGTGGCAGAAGTTTTTCCTTTGTTCAGCTGCTGCTCCAAGAAAAGGAAGAGCAGACAGCAGAAAGGGGTGCATGCACACTGACCACTAGGCACTACTCCTCTTGGTCAGCCTGCCTTTCCATGACAAGTCTGGTAGATGCTAGATCAGCTTCAGATAGCTAAGACAGCACATCTTATTGGAACAGACCAGGATAGTGCAAGACTATAGAGGGAAATGCTTCAGAGGCATCTGGATAATGGTTTGCCTGGGCCCGCTATGTCTAGCTGCAGGCAGTATCAGCGGGACTCAAGATGATTACAGCAATACCTTGCACTTTCATCTGGTTAGGGACCAAGAGTCAAGAAAGATGAATGTCAAAGCACAGCCTTATTTAGCTTTCAAATTTATTCTGGCCTGCACAAAATGTAAATAACACATATGAATGCATGCACATCTAAATAAATGAAAAATTAACATAAGAATGTTGACAAATGTCATGGAAGGTTGGATGAAATAGGACAAAAAGACAAAGCCCGTGGATGAAACTTGAAATGTGGTTATAATTGAAAATGGCTGAAAGAGCATGGTGGATGAAAGTCAAGGAACAGATTGAGCACCACTTATCTGGATTCCAAAATATGAAATATTCTCAAATGTGGAATTTTTGAGCACCAACTTGACTTTTAAAAAAAACTTCTTTTGCCTAAAGAAATAAAATCACAAACTTTCATGCACAAAATTCTTAATGTTGTATAAAATTACCTTCTCTCTCTCTCTCTCTCTCTCTCTCTCTCTCTCTCTCTCTCTGTGTGTGTGTGTGTGTGTGTGTGTGTGACTATATGAGAGGTATTTGACACATATATGAAGTTTGTTTTTAGACTTGAGTCCCATCCCCAAAAGCTCTCATTTAAATATATGAAAATATTCTGAAAGATGGGGAAAAACTCCAATATCCAAAACAGTTCTGCTCCCAAGCATTTCGGATAAGGGATGCCCAACCTGTACTGCTATATTCCAAGCATGCATGGGACCAGCACCTACTACAGCTTGCAAATTCCATTTGACTGAATGGCATTGCCAGAAGGATGGATTTTCGTTTACCTCTCCCAAAGACTTCTCCTTGATACTTTTCAGCTTGAGTATTTTCTTAAAAGCCATGGTCAGGATAGCTCCCCGCAGTCGGACACCAGTGCGGTAATTTAAAGCCCAGGTTAAAGCCAAAGACCAGGAACGCACGACTTCCATCAGAAAGATGCCAACAACTAACAACAGGCCATACTGTACATTGGGCTCCATGTCCTGTGTGTACTCAAGGAGGTGTTTCACAACAAATGCCTACAGGGAGAAAGGCAAGCTTGCGTGAACACCCCAACAGGCCAGAGGAACCATGTGATAATTTTATGTTAAGTTAGAAGCAAATGAGCTACATTATATCTAATATAAAATTCGTATTTAAGAAGTAGCGTTTGAGTAAGTAAAGATTGCAACTCTTACACAAACCCCTGCTGAAGTCAAGCAGTTGGTCCAATTTAGTATCGGGAGTGGGAGGAATTGGAAACTGCAATTCCTTACACAAAACTTCTGCTCCTTCATATCTTCTAACTTAACATAAAGTTGTCAGATGAAAGCAATCAACCAACATCAGATACTGTACTTTAAAATAATCTGTACTTATGCAAAAATTGAGAACATTAAAAAAATATTGTCCTTTACATGACATTAAGTACCTTTGTTTCAAACGTGCTTATTTTATAAAAAGGAACAAATGTACCTACAGTTGAACTGGGGAAGAGTGTGAGAAGGACATTTTGCAAAACATTCCTGAAAATAAACATCAGCAGTTTAATAGTAAAGAAAAGGACAAGCAGTTAAAAAATAAAGGTGATACCACTGATTAAGAAAAGAAAAAAGCCAACCCTTCACCCTCACCCCCCTGTCCTCCCCCACCTCCAAAGACAAAAACAATTTTACCTCAGGAATCACATTTCAAACACCACCTGCAGAAAGAGAAAGACAGTCCCAAAGCCACAAATCCCCAGTCACATTTGTTGTCTGAAGGACAGAGCAGCATCACAACTCACATTCATCAGCAATATGAAGTACTAATAAATGGGAAGCAATAAACTTTTATTCTTTTTTCTCAAGTACCATGTTAAAATGGGCAATATCTCACAAAACACTATACAAAAAAGATACTGTGGAAAACATACGAACTGCATGCACAAGGAAAAATTATACAGGGCCTGAATCCAACACAATCTAGCTCCAACATAAAATCAAGTTGAACTTCACATACACACAAAAATTAAATACAGGAAAAAGCAGAACCAATATTTGTTCACAAAGTCCAAGAGGTAGTGGATAAGACTAGTCAGGAAGACTTCCAAGGCCAGGGATGAGCATGTGTGTGTATGTGTGTGTTTTTGTGCATGTGTTTCACATAACTTTGCTACAACAAGGTTCCCCAGCTGAGTTTTTCCAACAACGATGCCTATTGATGATGGTTCTTTAGAGCTGAGAAGTACCTTTGCCCACCACAAAAATCTGAAACCAAGAAAGTGATTCAGGAAGACTTTCAGAGTCCGTGGGAAGTCCTCTTGACTAAAACAGGCTTTGCAAATCAGAGTTTTGTGCAACACAAGGATGGATGGAAACAAAAGCACACAGCTTCAAGCAAAGGCAACAGTTGCTAAAGCCGAGCATCAAGTGTCAGATTAAAAAAGGAAAGCAGAATGAATATGAGTCTTGAGGCGGTCAATTCTGAATGCCACAATTGAGAACTCAGTTGTACTGCATTTCTCCCACGAGTTTTCCACATGCACACATTAAGAGACAGATGTCCAGCAGGTTTGCAGAGACCACCATTAAAAAAAGAAAACCCAACCAAAAAAAGGTACAAATCTCTGATCAGTTTGCACGATCCCATGTTCAAAAGGTTACTCTATACCAGCTTTCGCTTCTGCTTGGTTTTTTTTACATCCTCTTGTTGACTTGTAACTTGCTATGCATCTGGTTTGCTGTTACTTAGCAAATAGATCTTTAGCTTCTTTCCACAATCAATCCAACAAAGGAAATCGAGTCACTGGAAAGGCCAATTACCCCTCTCTGCTTTACATTCATAAGCCATAACCCAAAATGGCCAATGCTTTTTCATGCACCACAGTACAGTAGGCAAAATCTCAATAGGGAACATGTGCAACATCAGGTGGGATCCTACTCTCCCATAATAACTCTAAATTAAAGGGCTTGGCACAAAGAATCAGTGACTGATGAAGAGTAAGAGACATGGCTTGTTTTTTAAAAAAATAAAGCCTTGAAGAAAGAGGAGTTTAAGGGAAGAGACAATACAATCTTGGAAAACATTGTTCATTGTTAAAGGCATAAAAACCCAACACATACAATCTTGTAACTTAACTATCAAGACTAGCCGGAGTATGGGAAATTATTCCTGAATCTATCATGGTAGCAGCTGTCCTTGACTGCCTGACTATCTTAAGCATTCCCATTGAATAAATGTCACCTTACCTTTCATCTTGGCGTTGGATTCTGCCCAGCTTGACTGTCTCATTCTGATCGCAGAATACAGCCATCCTGGAAATTCTAAAGAACAGCTTCTGTCATTGGTTTCACTACAGAGAAAGATTCCCCCAAGCCACATCCAGCACTTTACAGCGCAGAGCAAGCTGTGACTGGAGTGGACCTGGAAGAGTGGGAGGCTTACCTCAAATGGCTCCCCAGTCCAGCCACCCTTCCCACACACCACAAGATCTTCTTCAGAAACTGCATGGGAACTCATAAAGCACTTATGCACAACAGGACTGGTTTTTGGTCTTCCAAAACAGGAAGGATTACTTTTGAGCTACCATATTGGAGGCACATCATCAAACCCTAAGCACAGATTTAAGACCCCTGGCTGGATCAAGCAGGAATTCCCTGCCCCCAGCCTGAACAAGAAATGTTTAGCGGCCATCTGAATAGAGTAGTATCACTCTTTTTTCTAAAGGTGCGTCTTATCTATCCTACCAGGTTCTGGTGCTATTACAAAAATTTGAAGTATAAGCGGATGAAGGGGAAAATACGAGTTTGAAAATGATGCTAGACAAGGGCACTGTACCATTGTTCATGTGTTTATTTACTTCGATACGGCTATTGCAAGTTTGGGTATACAAGGAGCTTATAAACACCACCACTCATACTTTTAGCAACAGTTACCATGAGGAATTATAAAAACCTAATTGTGCTACTTCACGCTAGTATTCCATGCTTCAAAATATCAGTTTGCAAAAATATTTCCAATTTATTGGAAAAAAAATGGACAAAATTGTTTCAGGCACCACTCATGTACAAAAGAACAAAGTTGTTTGCTTTGCTTTTGTTTTTAAAGCTCACCGATACTTTAAAGAGGGACAGCAGTCAACTTTAAAAGCAGTGGAGAAAGATGGTTATTTCTCTTGTTCCAAATGATGGAACCAGTAAAGGAGCTCTTCATTCACAAACGACTGGACAATGGTGGATGTGCAGAGGGGGTCCCACAGACCCAGACTGCACAGACTGAATTCAGTTTAGTTCCTTCTTCTCTCTCAGGTTGGACCTAAAGAATTAGAATCATGCAGCCTAAAGACATTAAGGACAATACTGCTGCCAACTCTGCAAGAGGTAAAGAGCATCCACAAGACCCTGTAGTGAAACAATGACAGAAGCTCTTCTTGGGGGGAAGCTGGTTCTGTTAAAACCTCATTCTTACTGGCAAGTATCACCATACCCAATTACACCTGTTTAATTTCCATTTAGTTTCCACTACCAACTATTAACAAATAGCAAATCAAAACTATTTACTCCCCTCTTAAGGAACAAACAAAAAAAGATTTAAGAAAAATAGACGGGATTCAGAATTTAAAAGAGAGACAAGACTGTTTTTAACAGTAACAATGCACCTCAAGCTGTACTTACCCAAACACTGAACCATCCCGCTTAACAGCACACTGAAATGTGCACTACAAGCAATAACACTGCTCCTACTCCTCAAGGGAAATGTGTAGAGAATAGATTTAGTCAAGATGGCAAAAAGAGTAAATCTTGCACAACATGTGCAACAAACAGGTGACAAGAAAATGTTGTGAATGTCAAGTTCTATATGCTGCATCTCCATTGCCAACCAAGAGCTGTATCAACAGTCTTCCAGTCACACCACAAGAAAAGAACCGACCCATCTGTCTTTCATACAAGTCTGCAGAATCCTCCAAGCCCTGTTACCTGTGAACCTTCAAGTGACCTAACAGCAGCACTCTGCTCCATTTCTTGCAGAGATCATACAAAGCAAATGCCCTACGAAGGACTGCTTTGCTCATTGATTTGCAGTAAAAAAAAACAACCTTCCACCCTCCACTATCCAATCACCTGGTACGAGCAGTAAATATAAACATGCCCCTAAAACAATTTGAACACTTTCTTAAGATATCCAAAGCATTCTGGAAAGGCCTATTTCCTCTTGCAAATCGCACGTCATATTTTTAATAAAAAAGTGTTCTGAGATCTCTGCAACACAACTTGAATACTATTAGTGCTGGCCATGAGATGGAGCCCACTGCGGACGTTAGACACAGGACAGATAATACTTACTGGTCCACTGAAGCCAGCAAGTTGTGTAACCATCAAGCACACTATGGAGATGATGAGCCTGGTGCGACAGAAGACCCACACAATCTTGCGAAGAGAGGCTTCATCTGGCCCACGTTCTTGTAGTTCTTGATGCCACAACCGTTCTAGCCTAGAACATCATAACATAAATCTATGGAATCCTTCCGTCAAGACAACAATGTTTTAAAAATTTAAGGAAAGCTATTCAAAAGGGAATAGTATTCATTTAAACAAACAAGAACGAAAGAATTTCCGCTCCTTTCTGAAGTAGAAAGAAAGAAAAAACACCTGCAAAAAAGGAATGCAGAATTTCCAAAGGGCTGTTCCATCAAAAACAACTCAATCACCAGCTTAATCAGCTTACTCAGAATTACAGAATAATCCGAATAATCAGAATTATAATGGTTATAATATAAGTAAATGGCTGACAGACTGTGGGGAGAGGGATTTCTGGGCCAATGATGATGACATGCTGTAGATGGGCAAAAAAACAAGCTAAGTCATACCTTCTACAATTAACATCTGATGACTCGTGCCTAGACACAGAGTATACATCTTCTGTCAGAAGTTCCCCTTTCTTGTAGGCTATCCATGCCAAACGAGTAAGCCAGGAGAAAGTCATATAGGAGAAAAGTCCGGCATTATCTATTGGGTGTGCGTGCCTATAAATACAGAAGTAGAGAGATTATTACAAAAATGAGCAACAAAATACACATTATGGTGTCCCAAAGTAAAATAAAATAGTTTCATTACACAAGATATAGGGTAACAGTTTCCATTCGCAAGCACAACTTAATGAGCATTGATGCCGTTTCTGAGGCAGTATTTCAGTTCACATGCTCATCTGTTTTGGTACTCCTGCCTTCAAACAAGCTTTGTCTATAATTCAAGTCTGTCTTACTTGGAAGTAGTCCGGATGGGTTTCAGCAAGTTCAAGCCATAGTGATATTTCCCTTTGTGATGGTCCTCATCCAACATTCCCAAAGGAGAACTTGTCAAGGCATCCAATGAGAGACCTTCTGCCCGGGCAGCTGCTTCCAATGCATCTTGGCATTCTACCTGCTGGATAGGAAAAAGTATGAGGGGAAAAATGCTACAAATTCATAAAATATGTACAAAATGCTACAAATTAAAGGCCATTCTTTCTATCTCAGCCCATTTCATATCATATCTGGGAGAATATCTATCATGCCCTGCTTTAATGGAAATTGCAAGCCTAATTTTCCCATTTTGCACAACTGGAAAGCCAGAAGCGTACTATCCACTGTAGCAAAAGATGCCAGATCATCTTGTTTCCTCCTTTGATGGGATATCTGGTGGCTGACAGATATTATGAAAATAGCCTACTGAGCATGATAACCTCTACGATAAATGATCTAAAAATAAAAGGTCACCAATAGTTAGCACTTGGTTTCCTCCAATCTCTCTGACTTGGCTAGCTTTACTGATTTTTCCCCCTACATGAATTTTTCCCCCTACATGGTACATGAATATTCTATATGGTACATGGTACATTCTATAGCCAAGGGACAAGAAATTTATATTACCATACTACAAAGAACTATAGTTCTTTGATCTAGAACATTGGTTCTCAAACATTTTAGCCCCAGAATCCACTTTTTAGAATGACAATCTCTCCAAGACCCACCAGAAAAGGTTTCATGGCTGGAAGTGTCATCACTGTGATACTAAAGCCTGCTGCTTTCCTGAGAATGCAGCAATAAAGTTGGGTTATTTTTCAGCCATTTTCCAATAGTAAAGTGGATCAGGAAAAAAGCCTGTTTACACAGGCTTAAACCTTGACACAAGTAAAACCACACATCCCTCCCCCTTTCCATCTTCCCAAATTTTCCATATGGCTGCTCTAGGTGCTTCACGACCCACCTGAAATTGGCTCACGACTGGTGGGTCTTGACCCACAGTTTGGGAACCACTTTTCAGCATATGCAGAAAAGTGCATAGACCAGTGCTTCCCACCCACCATGGGGAAGCAAAACTGGGCCATTCCCCCTTGTGGCCCAGTTATGCATGTCCCAACATTGCTGCTGCGAAAAACATGCTTGCCGTGTGAAAAACAGGACTTTATTCTGCATCACAGAGGCCCACAGAGGAGGCTGTGGGCCTCCCAGACATGCTTGGACCTCAGCACAAACCCCAGTAAGCCCTGGGTGTCCCATGGTGCCGCTATCCACATCCCTGCAGCCCCACCCCCCGCAACTACTTAGTGTGTTCCCAACATCCAAGCAGAACTTTGTGAACCGCTGGTATTGACAATATTAGCTTTCAATAAAAACCCCAAAACTATCAACCAAAAGTATTCAAGAAGCACTGGAAAAATATGAACACTGTCAGTTACGGTTGAGAAATAGATCGCTATTGGACTTCCAACAAGCAGAGGTTAGCATTCTCTCTGTTCTCTATTCAAACTGTGTTATTCAAACTCACCATCTGATGTCAGGTGGGTCGCAGCAAGCTGGGAGCAGCCATGTTGGAAACTGCAAACCTTACTCGTGTTATATTCCTTTTATGAGTTTTCAAGTGAGTTTCAATTTTCAAGTGAGGTTTTTTTTAAGTTTTGTTTTTAATTCAGTGCTTTTTACATCATATTTTGTCCTAACCCTGCTTTCTGTCAGGGATGTTTCATGGTTGTACAATTGCTTTAGTCCAAGAATGCCAATTTGCATTTCAGAAGTGTCATTTTATTGTTACAGTGACAGCACTCCCTGCTTGATGATGTCACTTCCTGCCACAACATCACTGCCAGGTTAATGACATCATTTCCAGTAGGTCCCGATAAAGTGCCATTCTAAAAAGTAGGTCCCGGTCTTAAAAGTTTGAATACCACTGCTCTACCCTATTAATTCAAACACCCATTAGAGCATTCCATCCTTAAACCATGTGTTCATTTTCAAGTAATTAAACTTTAGAATCTATGCTAATTTGTGGCACAAGAAGTATATCCTTAGTGCTACTTCTAAGTTGTAGGTGGACTTACGTCCAACATAAAACTGGGAGAAATAAGCTGCCACTAAGGGTGCAATCCTAACCAACTTTCTAGCACCGGGGCAAGGGCAATGCAGCCCTAAGGGTAAGTAAAGGGAAAAAACATTCCCTTATCTAGAGGAGGCCCCTGTCACTGCCTCCCAACTGCAGGGTGCAGCACATGCCCCACTGGCACAGCTATGTCAGTGCTGGAAAGTTGGACAGGATTGTGCCCTAAGCAAGAGAAAGCATTTTGCAATTTTTATTAAGGAAAAGAGTCCAATGCAGATTCATGAGAAACAAATGTCACAGCTCCGTAGCAACTACAAATGCCACCTTAAAGAGGCTCATTTCCCATTTTAAATGCTTTTCTGCTAGGCTGCCCACACTGCCAGACAGCACTTGTGGGTGTCTGGTTCTTATGTTCTTAAGTAACTGCCTTGTTCAATTAGGCTAAAAATTCACCCAGAACAGCAGCTTGCTTCCAGCAGCGGCTGGTCAGATACCTTCATACCCTTCTTCGGAGATTCCCCAATGACAACAGTTAATCCCTGTTCTACATCCCCTGCATTTGGTCATGCCTCTGAAAATGGAAGTCTATTTAGCCAGCATGGCTAATACTTATTGATAGACCTATGCTCTGCGAGAGCACAATCCTAAACTGCGCTGGATAATGAGGCTGGCAGGCCTGCACTACATCCAGCACAGCTTTGGTGCCCTGAGGAGCCTCCCCTATGGGTTTCTTGACTCTGCGCCTGCTGTATAGGTCAAGAAAACTGTGCAGCCCAAATCGGGGTGCTTTACTGCAATGGATTTGTACCTGAAGTAATAAGTCACTGAGCAAGAAAAGCAAGCTTGATATTCCCATTCTGTTCTTTCCAAAAAAAATGTGCTTCACACCAACTCTTTATGCTTTCAGACACCAAGTTAACTGCATCTTAATTTACCTGAGCATTTTAGGCATGATTCGAGTTTTTGCTATCAGCTGCTGCTCTTTTAAATGGAATGTGATGACTTTTTTCATTTATTTGGATTTTTCAACTGGATTCTTATTGTTGCAAGCTGCCTTGAAGTAGAGCAGAAGTATTTCAAAACTATAAATTAAGATATGCTCATGTCTACAAATACTCAGGTCAAAAGTTCTTAAGAGGAGGCAGTTTTTCCACTATAAAAGGCTGGGTGTGACAAGGCTTATTCAATTAAGCTATGACTCTCTACTGCTAGCACTGCTAGGTGGTCAATACAGCAGAATCCAGCAATGCCATGAGAAAACCTCATGAAAAATTTTTTCCCCTCTGTTGAATACTGCTCCTACCCAAGGATGCACATGAGAGCCAAACGCTGTTAATAACCAAGATAAATAATCCCTGATTCTGAAGTCTGTCTCACTGCACTTTGCATTAAGGGCTAAAATTCAAAATCTCCTTCCAGCTTTCTAAAAGGAACATTTTACCTACACAGTCATGACCTTTTCTTTTTTTAGCAAGTACCATTTTTCTAAGCATTTGCAGGTACCATATTTCCAAGTACTATTATTATGCATAATTGTGCCTTGCCCCACAACTGTCTGTGTAACAAGGAAGAGGCTTCTCTACTTGTTGTCTCTACAGGATGGAGCTTACCACTTTCCTTGACTGACTCATGTTACAGACAGATAAATCTTTGAGTTATGTTCTCTGCCCCTTTAAATTAGGATGAGTTGGTTGGGTTTGGTATCATTATGCACTTTGTATTGGAGCTGTAACATTTCTGTTGATTGTCAATCCAATTCAGCTGTGAATGGGTGTGGGATTTTTCCATTGTGAGGAAAGGAAAAAAACCCTATAAGTTAGTAGGGAGAGAGCCTTGTAGGGGACTGGAACAACGCAGAGGAGGTGTAGAAGAAATAAGTAGTGAAGCTGGAGTGAAGGAGGTTCTGTTGCTGATCAATAGAAAGACTACGACTCTGCGATCCAGCATCTGGAAGAGTGGGACAACTCGTCAGCAACACCATAAGTAGCAGTGATTTGGGATTATCAAGAGGAATAGAGAGTTGGTGTTTCCTTTAGTATTTTATTTTAAAATGTTGGATTTGCCATTTGTGCCTAAAGTGTTGAAATTGTTTAATAAATTTGTTTTAATTTTGATCTGATTCCTACTGGTATCAATACTTCGCTCAATAAACGAACTCAGGAGTAAAGAAGAGCAAAGACTTAAAGAGCCAGCTGACCGAGAAAAGAAGAGGCCACTCCAGGCACCCTGTTAAGGGAGAGAGGTGCAGTGAAGAGGGGTTGAACGGAACAACTCACATCTCTTCTGAAGAGCCAAGCCATCACACTGCCAAAATTGTGGCAAGTGCACCATCACCCACCTAACCTCTGGCAGGGGCAGACCAGTTTGAGAAGCGTCCAGTGGCAATGAGACCAAGTATCATCTTATTCTATGAAATACCACCAGCCACATACCATACCAGCCCTGACACACCACAGTCGTGGTTCAAGAGCACTGGTTGGAACTCTTCCTGTATTATGCCTCCGTGCACACTTGATGGCCTAATTCGGTGAACTACTTATTTATAAAGTTCTTTCCAAACCTATCTCTCAGAACTATTTTTCCAATCATATTTTCTACCCACCTGAGAAGATAATTTCTTCAGAAAATATTTCTTTACCGAGCATGTAATTAAATCAGTGGAACTCCTTGCCACCAACACAGCGATAGCACCTGCACTAGATACTTTTAAAAGGAAATTTGGGGAGGAAAAGTCCACCACAGGTTACACTCATCATGGCTTGTATCTCCTGGTTCTAGAAGTAAGCTATATCTGATGCCAGATGCAAGGGAGAGGTAACAGGATGCAGGTATGTTGTCATCTTGTGTGTTCCCTGAGGCAACTGGTGGGCCAGTGTGAGATACAGGAAGCTGGACTGGACGGGCCTTTGGCTTGATGCAGCAGGGCTCTTCTTATGTTATTTACAGATGGGGAAATCCAAAACACAGTACAGCCCCCCATGTGTAATTATGTTTATGATTATGCTATTTGACTAATAATTATTAGAGCCCATGTAGTAAGGCACACTCCCTTTCATGGATCACTGCCTTGTCGTGGCGAAGGGGCTTGAGTAGCTCAATGAAGCTGTGAGCTATGCCATGTAGGGCTACCCAAGATGGACAGGTCACAGCAGAGAGTTCTGACTAAACGTGGTCCGCTGGAGAAGGAAGTGGCAACCCACTCCAGTACTCTTGCCAAGAAAACCCCATGGATTACAGAACAAAAAGGCTAAACGATATGACACTGGAAGATGAGACCCTCAGGTCGGAAGGTGTCCATTATGCTACTGGGGAAGAGCAGAACACAAGTACTAGTAGCTCCAGAAAGAGTGAAGTAGCTGGGCCAAAACTGAAAGGAAGCTCAGCTGTGGATGTGTCTGGAAGTGAAAGGAAAGTGCGATGCTGCAAAGAACAATACTACATAGGAACCTGGAACGTCAGATCTATGAATCAAGGCAAGCTAGATGTGGTCAAACGTGAGATGTCAAGGCTGAACATCGACATCCTGGGAGTTAGTGAACTAAAGTGGACAGGAATGGGAGAATTTAATTCAGATGACCATTATATTTGCTACTGTGGGCAGGAATCCCTTAGAAGAAATGGAGTAGCCTTCATCGTGAACAAGAGAGTGAGAACAGCAGTACTGGGGTATAACCTCAAAAATGATAGAATGATTTCCATTCGGATCCAAGGCAAACCTTTCAACATCACAGTAATCCAAGTCTACGCCCCAACCACTGGTGCTGATGAGGAAGAAGTTGACCGCTTCTATGAAGACCTAGAACAGCTTCTAGAATTAACACCCAAAAAAGATGTCCTTCTCATCATAGGGGATTGGAATGCTAAAGTAGGCAGTCAAGAGGTAAGAGGAATAACAGGCAAGTTTGGTCTTGGAGTACAAAATGAAGCAGGGCAAAGACTGATAGAGTTCTGTCAGGAGAACACATTAGTCATAGCAAACACCCTTTTCCAGCAACACAAACGGCGACTGTACACATGGACTTCACCAGATGGTCTACATCGAAATCAGATTGATTACATTCTTTGCAGCCAAAGATGGAAAAGTTCCATACAGGCAGTCAAAACAAGACCTGGAGCTGACTGTGGCTCAGATCATCAGCTTCTTCTTGCCAAATTCAGGCTTAAACTGAAAAAAGTAGGGAAAACCGCTAGGCCCTCCACGTATGACCTAAATCAGATCCCCTACGAATATACAGTGGAGGTGACAAATAGATTTAGGGGCTTAGATTTGGTAGACAGAGTGCCTGAAGAACTTTGGACGGAGGTCTGTAACATTGTACAGGAGGCAGCAACTAAAACCATCCCAAAGAGGAAGAAATGCAAGAAGGCAAAGTGGCTGTCTGACGAGGCTTTACAAATAGCTGAGGAAAGGAGAGAAGCCAAAAGCAAGGGAGAAAGGAAAAGATATACCCAACTGAATGCAGATTTCCAGAGAACAGCAAGGAGAGATAGGAAGGCCTTTCTAAATGAGCAATGCAAAGAAATAGAGGAAAACAACAGAATGGGGAGGACTAGAGAACTTTTCAAGAAAATTGGAGATGTCAAAGGACAATTTCATGCTAAGGTAGGCACAATAAAGGACAAAAATGGCAAGGACCTAACAGAAGCAGATGAGATTCAGAAGAGGTGGCAAGAATACACAGAGGAACTATATAAGGCCCATCTAAATGTTCCTGATAACCACAGTGGTACAGTCACTGAGCTCGAACCTGACATCCTGGAGAGTGAAGTCAAGTGGGCTTTAGAAAGCCTCACTAACAACAAAGCTAGTGGAGGTGACAGCATTCCAGCGGAATTACTCAAAATCTTAAAAGAGGATGCTGTCCAAGTGCTGCTCTCCATATGCCAGCAAATTTGGAAAACCCAACAGTGGCCACAAGACTGGAAAAGATCAGTTTACATTCCAATCCCAAAGAAGGGCAATGCCAAAGATTGCTCGAATTACCGCACCATTGCACTCGTTTCACATGCTAGCAAGGTCATGCTCAAAATCCTACAAGCTCGGCTTCAGCAGTATGTGAATCGAGAACTACCAGATGTACAAGCTGGTTTCCGAAGAGGCAGAGGAACTAGAGATCAAATTGCCAACCTTCGCTGGATCATGGAGAAAGCAAGAGAGTTCCAGAAAAACATCTACCTCTGCTTCATTGATTATGCTAAAGCCTTTGATTGTGTGGATCACAACAAACTGTGGCAAGTTCTTGAAGAGATGGGAGTTCCAGACCACCTGATCTGCCTTCTGAGAAACCTTTATGCGGGTCAGGAAGCAACAGTTAGAACTGGACATGGAACAACCGACTGGTTTAAAATTGGGAAAGGAGTACGACAAGGCTGTATATTGTCACCCTGCTTATTTAACTTATACGCAGAGTACATCATGAGGAAGGCAGGGCTGGATGACTCACAAGCTGGAATCAAGATTGCTGGGAGAAACATCAACAACCTCAGATATGCAGACGATACCACTCTACTGGCAGAAAGTGAGGAAGACCTAAAGAACCTTTTGATGAGGGTGAAAGAGGAAAGTGCCAAAATTGGTTTGAAGCTCAACATTAAAAAGACTAAGATCATGGCAACCACTCCCATCACTTCCTGGCAAATAGAAGGGGAAGAAATGGAAGCAGTGAGAGACTTTATTTTCCTGGGCTCCAAGATCACCACAGATGGTGACTGCAGCCATGAAATTAAAAGACGTTTACTTCTTGGGAAGAAAGCTATGGTGAACCTAGATAGCTTAATCAAAAGCCGAGACATCACCCTGCCAACAAAGGTTCGCATAGTCAAAGCGATGGTTTTCCCAGTAGCCATGTATGGCTGTGAGAGCTGGACCATAAGAAAGGCAGAGCGTCGAAGAATCGATGCTTTTGAATTATGGTGTTGGAGAAGACTCTTGAGAGTCCCCTGGACTGCAAAGAGATCCAATCGGTCAATTCTCCAGGAAGTCAAGCCTGATTGCTCCCTGGAAGGACAAATGCTGAAGCTGAAGCTCCAATACTTTGGCCACCTGATGAGAAGAGAGGACTCTTTAGAAAAGACCCTCATGCTGGGAAAGATTGAAGGCAAAAGGAGAAGGGGGCGACAGAGGATGAGATGGTTAGATAGTGTCACCGAAGCAATGAATATGAAATTGGGTGAACTCAGGAAGCTAGTGGAGGACAGGGAGGCCTGGCGTGCTGTGGTCCATGGGGTCGCGAAGAGTCGGACACGACTTAGCGACTGAACAACAACAACAACAGTAAGGCACACTGCTTGAGGGAAGGAAGTTGAAGGTACAAAATAAAAAGACTTGTATGTTTTGACAAACTATTTTATTTTTGCTTCTTCACCAATTTGAACCCTTCATGATCTCTGCTACCCTTACTCCTTCTGTGGCAGAGAGGCTGATTCTGTATGTCAGATGGCATCTTCATCTCATTGCATCTCATTCATAGACATAGATATGACTTGCAATAATGCAGCCTCCAGTGAATGACTCAAGCCCTGATTAACTTCTCAAAAACATGCTCCAGTTTGCCTCAAAGCTCCCCTGAGACACAGTCATTGAAAAGCCTATCATCCTCAGTAATCCCACACATGCTGATATTACATGTGATTTTCAAATCACAGGGCCTTTGTACGGGTAGCTGTTCATTTTCTGAAACCATACAAGGAGAATGAACAAACACAAGATATAGAGCTCACGATACAAAGCTGCCCATGCACTCATATCACACATGCATTAAAGTAGCTCAGCATTAGAGGGAAGAACAGATGCAGGCCATTAACCTTCACTCACCTAGATATTCTTTTAGGCAGGGAAATGGCTTTGCATACTGGTTAAATGCCTGAAGGGGAATGGGAGAAGCCTGCAACATGTCTAATTGGTTTGCTACCTTTTCTAGAAAGTTTAGTTCTATGTTTTAAAGCTCCAAGGCAATTAAACACAGATATTGCCTGATGCAATAAAAGAAACCTGAAGCCTAAGCGAGGGATGCAGCTTGTGCTAGGGATGTGAACTACAGCTCTGGGAGTTGTAGATATTTCTCAGCCTTACACTTAGCCACTTGCAAGCTCAGCTCCATTTGACAAAGGGCATTAGACAGCCTCAAGCCTTTTCTATCTGCAACTGCTACACCTCAATCCTGAAGCCATGAGGGATCATACACAAGTGCTACAACATCCTCAACTGCCCCAGCTTCTGACATTAATGCTGGTTTGCATGCTGTTTCAATGGCATTCAGGCCACAGAAACCTCTCCATCCCACTCAGGCCTTGTGAGACAGAAATAGCAAAATGATTTCTTACATTTCACTTGCAAGGCTAAGAAAAGAGGGGGGACATTAACTGTGCAAAAAGAAACAGGACACCCCAAGCTGGCAATTTGCAGCCACTGTGCCACAGTGCATTGGTGTGCTGAGGGAGTCATTTATTAGTAGGGCCATTGGAGGATGTGAGGCTGCTGCTGGCAGTGTGGTATACCTTATCAATTGTAAAAAAAATTGATGGTGTGCCTTGGCAATTTTAGCCTTGTCAGTATGCCATGAAAAAGACAGAAAATCACTGCCCCAAGCAAACATAGTACAGCTCCAGGGGCAAGTCCAAACTTTTTTTGTGGGGAGGGGAGTACCATAGATGTCTCACCATAGACAAACTGAAGGTGGGTCACAGTCTTAATACAGAATAAATCAATAATATAGAACAAAGTTCTTCAACCCTAGGGTCACAAACCCAAAGGGGTAGTGAAGCCTCATGTGTGAGATTGTAGCCTAGTGCTGTTGCTGCTATCAGGCAAGCCTTGTCCTGCCACCCAGCAGCAGCAGCAGCTGAAGCAGCCTGGAAGAGCCAGCCAGCTGCTGCTGGAGTGCACACTTGTCCCTGCAATAATTCTGATTAGGTAAGGTTTTGATTGGCAGTGCTTCAGGCCAATTGAGAGACTCTAATGTGCACAGGCTCATCATCCTTTTCCAATGCTCCTTTTTTAAACATGTCCTGGCACCTGCTAGGGTAACATGGAAAAAGAGGGTCTACCTCCACAACATACATGTGGATTGGATAGGTGGTACATGGCTGTTCCTGTTGCAATATCTCTACATCAGGCTAGCCCTGCGCCTGACCACCATATGTAGAGCTGAGGTTCTGAAAAGAAATGCTGATGAGCATGTATTCATAATGTGCCACGATTGGGGGCAGATTCAAAAAGGCACAGCCCTGGTGGGGATGGTTCCAGAGCAACTCCTGCTCACCCTTACGCATGCCATCCTACATTTCTCTGCAGTAGCCAGTCCAACACTGATAAAAATAAGTAAAGGAGCTGTATTATCTTCATGGATGTGGTAAGTTGGCTGCAAATATGTTTATAGCCTCAATTCATAGTCAGGCTCTGGCCTTTAAAGCCCCAAAGGACTTGGGACCAAGTTAAAGACCATCTCCTCTCATATGAACTGGCCTAATTTCTGAAATCACCCCTTCATTCTAGGTCACAACTAGCAGAGGTTCAACAGGTTGCAAGAGAGAAGGCCTTCTCAATGGTAGCATCTCTACTACAGAATATTCTCAAACCCGAGTCCCTCCTGGCCTGTGTTTAGAAGCTGGCTGGGTTCATTCCAATTCAGTTCTTCAGCCATGACATGATCTCTATCCCCTGTGCTTTTTTTCTCTCTCTGAATTAATGACTATAATTTTTTTAAACTTTTACAGCAAAACCAATAGTTTTTGACAATGACAACCATGATTTCATCGCTAAGTGTTCTGGAGCCACCCTTATGTAGCCATGGCAAGATTCTACACGCTCCCCTACAAAAAAGAGGAAACATCAATTACCAAAGATGCCAGGCTCTCAGGAAGTGCTCTCCTGCTCCCAATCCTCAGTGACATAGTCACTACTATATCATTGCAATCACTACTTGCTGCCAGGCAGTTCACTTTGTCCCCAAGCAGCTTCTTTAGCCCATCTCCAGGTGTATCTGGGGGGTCAAGGAGGGAATACCCCAGGGCACAACCCTCCAGGAGGTGGCACCACGGACCCCCTACCACCACCACTGGCTGCACGGTTGCAGCAGTGTGAGATTCCTCTGTATCAGAGGAGCTAAGAGGCTTTGCGGCGCTACAAGCAGAGCTTGCCCCCTCCGATACCCAGAGGAATCTCATGCCGCTGAAAAAAAGGAGGCAGCAACCCAGAACAGATGGGGCAGCAGATGCCAAGTGTGCACCCTAGCACTACCCCCTTCCCAAAACATCATAGCCCATCTCCGGACACCATAGCCAAGCCAGGTGTAACTGTAAATGTGCAAGGCCAAAAGCCCACTTCCTAGATTTTGTGCCCAACTGCTGGGAGATTTACTGTGTTTTGCAAACTGTTTTGATCATATTTCTGAAAGGTGACATATAAAACCAGTAAATACTCATTTCCTCAGTGGACATGAAGTTTGCCTTCCTCACTGATGCTGCACACATAGCTGGTATCTCCCACTCAGCTATCCACCACAACCTCATTCTAAATAGTGATATTTTCTCTCTTATTTCAGAGAAATAAATGGCACCAGTGAATCACTCTGAACACAAAGAAATCAAATGTGGGAGAAGCCAACTGCCATGGTTCAATGTTTGTTCCCAAAACAGTCAGTATAGTTCAGCTCCTCTGTCTAAAGATCAGAATGTTCAGGATAGGAGAAATGAAATTAGATTTTCAGTTTCAAACACATACACCTACACTGAATGCCTCAAACTTAGTTGCATGGAAATAAAATTGAATTGATGGCCAAAGAGCCAACTGGCATTTCACACTCAGGAAAAGGTTTACTTTTTTAAAAGTTGTTGTTCAGTCGCTAAGTTGTGTCCGACTCTTCGCGACCCCATAGACCACAGCATGCCAGGCCTCCCTGTCCTCCACTAGCTTCCTGAGTTCACCTAATTTCATGCTCATTGCATCTCATCCTCTGCCACCCCCTTTTCCTTTTGCCTTCAATCTTTCCCAGCATGAGGGTCTTTTCTAAAGAGTCCTCTCTTCTCATGAGGTGGCCAAAGTATTGGAGCTTCAGTATTTGTCCCTCCAGGGAGCAATCAGGCTTGACTTCCTGGAGGATTGACCGATTGGATCTCCAGGGGACTCTCAAGAGTCTTCTCCAACACCATAACTCAAAAGCATCTATTCTTCAGCACTCCACCCTCCCTTATGGGCCAGCTCTCACAGCCATACATGACTACTGGGAAAACCATAGCTTTGACTATGCAAACCTTTGTTGGCAGCGTGATGTCTCGGCTTTTTATTAAGTTGTCTAGGTTCACCGTAGCCTTCCTCCCAAGAAGTAAACATCTTTTAATTTCATGGCTGCAGTCACCATCTGCTGTGATCTTGGAGCCCAGGAAAATAAAGTCTGTCACTGCTTCCATTTCTTCCCTTCTATTTGCCAGGAAGTGATGGGAGTGGTTGCCACGATCTTAGTTTTTTTTATGTTGACCTTCAAGCCAATTATGGCACTTTCACCCTCATTCTTTAGGTTCTTTAGGTCTTCCTCACTTTCTGCCATTAGAGTGGTATTGTCTGCATATCTGAGGTTGTTGATATTTCTCCCAGCAATCTTGATTCCAGCTTGTGAGTCATCCAGCCCTGCCTTCCTCATGATGTACTCTGCATATAAGTTAAATAAGCAGGGTGACAGTATACAGCCTTGTCGTACCCCTTTCCCAATTTGAAACCAATTGGTTGTTCCATGTTTGTTCTATTGCTTCCTGGCCCGCATAGCATGCATGCATGCTTTTCAGAAGACAGAAGGTGGTCTGGTACTCCCATCTCTTCAAGAACTTGCCATAGTTTGTTGTGATCCACACAATCAAAGGCTTTAGCATAGTCAATGAAGCAGAAGTAGATGTTTTTCTTGAACTCTTGCTTTCTCCATGATCCAGTGAACGTTGGCAATTTGATCTCTAGGTCCTCTGTCTCTTCAAAAACCAGCTTGCACTTCTGGTAGTTCAATTCACATACTGCTGAAGCCTAGCTTGTAGGATTTTGAGCATCACCTTGCTAGCATGTGAAATGAGTGCAATGGTGCGATAGTGTGAACAATCTTTGGCATTGCCCTTCTTTGGGATTGGAATGTAAACTGATATTTTCCAGTCTTGTGACCAAGATCAGTTTTTAAAAGTACAGTGCCACAAAATGCTCTTCTGAAAACAGACCTCCGTATCCTGCCTCGTGTACACCGGCTCCCCAAGCTACAAATATCCAAGTTACAGACTACTGTGTCAGTGCTTCTGCACTGGTGCTGTACATTCCTTGTGGTGCGTTTGCATTGGTGTGGTAACACTGGGCCAGCAAGAGCCAATTTGCTGCACATGTTCCGCCTTCTGCCCAGGACTCCAGAGCCACTACATACAAAGGAGAATGGCAGCGCTATCCTAACCAGTTCGTGCAACACACACTGTATTCAGTGCCGGTTAGGAGCAGGCCGGAGATCTACTGGTGTAAAGGGACATTTGTAAACCTTCCCGAAGGGGCTACTCAGATCTGTGCTGGCTAAATAGATTGTGCAGATCTGAACAGCCTGTGTCAGGGGAAAGGAAGCTAGCATAGGAACCGGCATAAGCATGCTTCACCGGTCCAGTTCCTTCCTGGTCCTGATCCGCCCCCAGGGCATGCTCCTGCCCAGAAACAGCCCTCTATGTCCCCATTATGCCCTCCCCCATCCCTGTTATGTGCTGCATGGAGCAGCTCTTACCTTCTCCAGCAGCTGCAGCTTTGGGTTCAGCGCCAGTGGGATGGCGCAGGTCTTCCCACCAGCACAGTTTGCTCACAAACTGCAGACATGCATCACAACACATTTGCAACATTCTAGGCCGACGCAACAGCCACTGCACAGCATAAGGTTAGGATTGTGCTGCCAGCATTCTAAAAACTACAGTGACCAAAAACTTTGTTTTTATAGGGTAGTTTCGTAGTCATAGTTTTTAGAAGTTTAGTTTAGTAATTGGAAGACCATCATTTGAGTCTCCTTTTAGGGAGCTAGTATACTTAGTGTACTTTCTTCTACAACTGATTTTCCAAATACAAGAGGATCTGCTCTCCCTCTGGACAAGGTAATCCAAAGAAACTATCCTATCTTTGCCTAGTTCTTGCAGGAAAAACAAGCTTTGTAGTTTTTGTAGGCAAACCCTGAGAAAGTCGAACTTGGGACATTGTAGAACACAGTACTTCCAAGGACAACTCTAGAATGGAATTTGTTTGTAGTGCTGCTATCAGTAAAGTCTTACAATGATGACCTTCCTCACCAATTTAATAACATCTGACAAAAAACCATAATTTAGAATATTGAACAACTGAATCTTCTGTGCAGAATGAGCTCCAGCATGGTAACAAAAACACCTGTCTAGTTAATTGCTGTAGGCATTTACCCACTTTAAGCAAAACAGGAATTATGATCTTTTGAATTTGAGTTCCTAAAAATATCTATTTCAAGATGGATGAAGTGTTGCCCCTAGAAATGAAGTAGAATTGAGCAATAGTTTAATTACTAGCTCCCCAAAAGGAGACTTAAAAATTTTAAAAGGGGTAATTAAAAAGGGGTTGAGAATAAAACGGCCAATAGTATTATGCCATTGTTCAAATCAATGGTAAGGCCACATGTTGAATATTGCGTACAGTTCTGGTCGCCACATATCAAAAAGGACAGTTCCCATACACACCAGTTCACCCTCTTAGATCATCTGAAGGGGCTCTCCTTCAAGTACCCCCTCTGCCCCACTTAAAGGGATGGCACCTTGGGGACGAACCTTCTCTGTAACGGCTCCACAAATATGGAATTCCCTACCAGAAGAATTAAGAACTACACACTCCCTCATGGCCTTTCAGAGAGGGCTCAAATCATACCTATTTCATCTGGCCTTTGGATGATTGTTGGCTGTTTGCCCTCTGTCCCTCTGGTATATTGTCATCATTTGTTCACTCCTCTGGTTAATTATTTTCCCACCTTCCAAACAGCCTGATATAGAGAATTGGGTCAAGCTTCGTTGTTGTTCACTTTCGGTGTTTCCATTAATATTTAATGCTGTTTTAATGTGTTTTACTTATTGTGGTTACACTGTATTTTGTTGTTCTCTTTAAGCCACCTTGGGCATTTGCTTTGGCATGGGAAAAGCAGGGTATAAATTCTTCAAATGAATAAAATAGTGGAGCTGGAAAAAGTGCAGAAGAGAGCAATGAAAATGATGATAGGGCTGGGGTACCTCCCTTATGAATAAACACTGCAGCATTTGGGGCTCTTCAGCCTAGAAAAAAGGCGCCTGAGGAGGGACATGATTGAGACATACAAAATTAAGCAAGGAAGGGATAGAGTTGATGGCAGGAATGCTCTTTTCCCTCTCACAACACTAGGGGATATCCACTAAAATAGAGTATTGGGAGAATTAGATAAAAGGAAATACCTTTTTCCCTATCTTAGCAGTAGCCAACACATAGAATGCCAGATGCAAGGGAGTGGCAACAGGATGCATAAGAACATAAGAAGAGCCCCACTGGATCAGGCCAAAGGCCCATCTAGTCCAGTTTCCTGTATCTCACAGTGGCCCACCAGGTGCCTAAGGGAGTTCCATAAACAAGATGCTTGCATCCTGTTGCCACTCCCTTGCACCTGGCATTCTGAAGTCGCCTACTATTAACATAAGGAGGTTGCCCAACCCATTATGGCCAATAGCCCACAATGGACTTTTCCTCCAGTAATCTGTCCAGTCCCTTTTTAATAAAAGGAATCTAGGCCAGATGCCATCACCACCTCCTGTGGCAAGGAGTTCCGTGGCTTAATTACCTGCTGAGTAAAAAAGTATTTCTTTTTATCTGTTTTAACTCTTCCAACACTCAATTTCAGTGGATGCCCCCTGGTTCTGGTATTGTGAGCGATGCAGGCATCTCATTGTCTCGTGTGCTTCCTGAGGCACCTGGTGGGCCACTGTGTAATACAGGAAGTTGGACTAGATGGGACTTTGGCCTGATCCAGGAGGGCTCCTCTTATGAGACCCAAATAGAAATTCAAAGATTCGTATTGAAGAGAAGTCAGGTTTATACATGTCTGCTTGAGATCCAAGCAACATCCATTGCTCAACACAGTCTTGCCTTTAGGCTTCTCACGTATTAAAATAGGGGAGGGATGAAAGGCTCCCAACAAAATGATTTTCCTCTAAAGAAAAATGTTCATGAAATAGTAAAACAAATGGTAAATCTATGTGGATTCATCTATGCGTTCCAGGAAGGGGGGTGTTGGCGATCAGGGGCACACCTCCAGGGGTGGCACCTCCCCATGCCTATTGCATGGTTTTGGGGGTGGTTTTCAGCTTCTGAAAGGCCTTCTGAGAGTCAGGGACTCTCGCAACTTCCCCCACTTTCAGAAGACCCTCTGGGGGCTTTAAAAAAAATGGACGACAGCCTCCAGAGCAGAGTGGCAATAGGGGTGTTTAGGGGTGGGAGAAGGCAATTTTGCTGCTCCTCCCTACCTGGTGCCAGGGGGAATTTGCTCCCCCAACACCCCTAGGTATGCCACTACATGGATTTTGTATTACACAAGGAAAATTCCTGCCTGTTCTTGCACAAAATGCTTCCTGGAAGATGGTGATAGCGAAGTTTTATATTTTGATGCAACACTTTTGAGGTGTATTGCTCCAAGGAAGAGGTATATTACTTCTAAAAACGTTTTTGAAAGCAAGTCTTATTGGGGCACATCTATCCAAATAACTGGGGTGTAGCTGTCCTGCAAAGAGGATGCTCTGAGGGTTATTGAAAGAAGGACTCTGCAAGTATTACATGAGGACTGTTAACTGCAACATTACCAATTCCAGGCAGAAACTAATGGCCACAATAAATTGTCTTGAAGTGAGAGCAACATGCTCAAAAGAAAGCAACTAACCATATCAGAAATTCAAAGTTGGAAAGAAAAAAGTAGATAAACTGACAATCCAGAACACTGTGTTCTGACCATCCACCAATTTCCTCAATTACAACATGGTCCATCCTGTCACAAGTTTGCATTAAATGACCACTTAGTGGCACAACTACTGTATTAATAGTCAAACTCTAAATATATGCATGAATCAGAACATTAAAAACTTTACTCAAAGTCAAAACCCAGCTGCAGAAGCAAGGATGTAATACATATGTAAATCCCCTCTCTTGTTCCTGTTTTACCAATGAATATCCACAGTTCCAAGAACATGATGCTACCTTGTGCAAACTTAACCAAATACATGGCAGAGCTAGGATTAACTCTAGGGTCTCTGAGGTTACAATGGCCATCTAATCTTTCAATATGGCTGCTGCTGAACTCAAGAAACAATACAAGGCGACATCTTTTCCTGAATCAATATCTGCTGATGAACAAAACTACACATATTTTCAACTCTGGAGTCAGGACGGAAAGTTATCAAATTCTCATACATGTGCCAGCCCAACTTAAAAAAGGCAACTATTTTAGTAACTTCTAGTAGAAAGAGGCCAACTGCTGGAAGAGTGAGCTTTGCAAACAAGCACAACGCACTTAGCAAGCTTACAAACAGATTACAGTTCCTCAAAGCACCCTGAATACTCCCTAGCATCAGCTTTAAAGAGGCAGCAACAGGCACAAAATACCTCTTGCAGCATTCAAGCTACTCAGGATACATACATTTTTACATAAAAGAAATACACCAAGTTATGCCCTGGTTCTGTTTTAGAGGTTGGTTCAGAAGTCAGAAAGCACACTAGTCCCAATACTGTTTATATAATCTAAGCTTTGTCCTCATACTGCATGTCAGTCAAATAGAAGACTATTTCCCACACTATATACTTCTGCTTCCCCTTCTTATATAAAATTTCACACTTGCAGTTCATAGACATTCAATAGGCATTTCAAGCTCTAATGGCCAGATGGATACTACAGACCTCTAAAGAGCAGAGGACATTCAAAACACAGCTAGGGAAAAAGCTGCTTCTATCTGCTTTGCTGAAGGAGTTACACAATGTAAAAGCACATGTGAGGGCATAATAAGCCAATCCAAAAAAGAGCTGTGGGCAAGAGCTGCAGCAAGGCTCAAATCATGGATTCTGCCAACAGTACTGAATTAGCAAAAGGCTACTAAACAGCTCAGTATTGCTATATGCATTTGAAAACAGAAGCCAGATATTTCCATCTTCTACCAAGTCACAGACTACAGCAACAAATATAGGAACAGTAATGGCAACAACTGCAAGCTGACACTGCCCTTGAAATTGTCCTAATGTACAGTTCTCTTTAGTGTTCCAAACTCCAGCAGCAATCCTGCTAAAAGCAACTGATATGAGGAAGAAAAAGGGGCATGAGTGCAATGCAGTGCTGGGATGAGCTCAAAAACAAACAAGAGTCCAGATCATGAGAAGTACTAGTTCTACTCCAGTATTTTTAAAACTGGGGGTTGCGACCCAATTTCTGCTGGCTACCACAGAGCCTCCAATGAAAACAGAGTGATGGAAAGATCAGATAACTAATTGCCTCAAGTCTTGCGGCTATTCAAAAATCAGGTAACTGCTAACTGCCCCGCAAACAGCTGAGCTCCTGCAGTTTGCAAACTTGTGAAAATAAAATAGAAATATTTCTTTTCCGGTCATCTTTTTTTAAGTCTCATAGCACATCTGATTCTACCGGGTAAAGATGGACCACTAGTCTGTCTCCATACAAGAGACACTGTTACTCCTGTTGATGAGTCAATATGCATCTGTAGAAATAATCCAGGGACCACACAGAATTGCCAGTGGTGGCCATACATTTAATTGTGATGATCAGCAGAAAGCCTAAAAGTCTCCTTTCCCACACTTTACAATCTGCCAGTTGCCCTAGTTTCCGTTTCTGCATAGAATAAAATATAGTGAAGTCTGGGGCACAGCATCCTCTGTGGTTGCACCACAGCACTGGAAGCAGCTTCCTATGAAGGCTGACCTTCAATTGCTGGTCTTCATGCACCAAATTAAAACCATCAGGCAACTATCCTGCACTGGAACAGGAAGCCAACTGGCCTGTCCTACATCCCACACAAGGTTAGACGTGGCTCCAGTGCAACTCTGAATAAGGGGGAATTTATTTTCCTTTGCCATGTGTCATGTGGCAGGTACCCCAATATGGCTACTCAGATCTGCAACAGCAAAATTTGCTGTTTTGCTGCAACAGCAAAATCTGTAGCAAAAAAAAACAGATCTGCATCAGCAAAAATGATGCAAATCCAAGCGGTCCAGCCAGGGATTGGGGGTTGGATCTGGCCTAGTTCACCCAAGTCAATTGCACCCCCGTCCCCAGGCCCAGTCAGCCCACCAGCCCAACCTCCCCTATCCGCCTGTGTGCTGCCCTCCCATGCCAACCACCCTCAGCCAGACTAAACTTACTGATCAAAGTCTGGGAATTGGTTGGGGGGCAATGGGCATCCTTGGGCCAGGCTCCCCACCTCAAAAGTAGGCACAAACCTGCCTCGTGTCAAATTTGCAACCTTCTGGATCAGTGCAAGATACTTGTGCTGGTCCAAAGAGTGCTCCGGATCGCACTCTTAGTTTCTTGTACTTTTTGAAAGGTTTTAATGTTCTGATTATCTTCCTCTTTTTTGTAGATATTGTTGGCTTATTACCCAAGTTATTCACAATCTGTCTAAAAATTTTGTTGAGCCTACATTTTTAACAAAGGTACTTAAAATAGTAATAAAGCCCTTTTGAGCAATATGATCTAGAACTATTGACAACAGAAGGAAATGGTGTGCTACCAGGACACTGTACATCTTATGCTGAGGTGCAGCATCAGTATCACAGTTTGTAGGGAAGGGGTTGTTCCATGACTCCACCTGCTACTCCTCTGTTGCAAGCACTTCAATTGAGCAATTGATACCAAGAGGGACTTTACTAGCCTTTGTGGAGCAGGAAGAATGATACAAGAGCTTATCATAAACAAAATGACACCCATATGGCCTAGCCAAATAGGAAACCCCTGCCAAGAATGGAAATAAAACTACGCTTCTTTGAAACAGTCAAAAATGTCTTTTCAGTGTTCATTAGAACCTCTCTCCCAACATACTGCTATATCAAGCAATCACTAGTGCACACGGTGTATTTTTTTTTAGAAACAACTTCCTAAGCACAAGAACTGAGGGAAGGAAGGAGAGATAAAAGGGAGATTTGGAGATGCAGAGAAATTAAATGAGTTATTTGCATCTATCTTCACAGCAAAAGACCTCAGGCAGATAACTACGCCCAAATGCTTCCTCCTGACTAAAGAATTAAGTCAAAGGTTAAATGAGAAGACATTTCAGACTAACTTGGCAAATTAAAAATCAATACATCACTGGGCTCAGTTGGCATGCACCCAAGAATTCTCAAGGAAATGAAGAATGAAGTTGCTGATTTCTTAACTATAATATACAACTTGTCTCTTAAAAGTGCCATGGTGCCAGAGGATTGGAGGATAGCAAATGCCACACCAATCTTGAAGAAAGGAAGGGAACCTGGGAAAATACAGACCAGTCAGCCTAACGTCTATTTAATTCCAGCTAAGATAGTGGAAAGCCTCAAAGATAAAATTTTAACACACATAGAAGAACAAGCTTTGCTGAGGCAGAATCAGTATGGCTTCTGTAAGGGTAAGTCTTGCCTCATTAACCTTTCAGAATTCTTTGAAAAGGCTAACAGGCAAGTGGATGTGGGCAAACCTGTGCATATTATACTGTAAATCTGGATTTTCAGAAAGCTTTTGACATGGTCCCTCAAAGGCTGCTGAGTTCCTTTTTGAAACTCTACAATCAGGGAATAAGAGGGCAAGTCCTCTAATGGATTAAGAACTGGTTGAGGAACCAGAAACAGTAGGTGTCAACAGGCAATTTTCACAAAGGAGAGAGGTAAGAAGTGGTGCACCCCAAGAATCTGTCTTGGGGCCAGGGCTTTTCAACTTGTTCATAAATGACCTGGAGAGACAGATAAGCAGCAAGATGGCCAAGTTTGCGAATGATACTAAATGTTTCCGGGTGGTGACCAGAAGGGATTGTAAAGAGCTCCAGAAGAATCTCTCCAAACTGGGAGAATGGGCAGCAAAATGGCAAATGTGTTTCAGGGTAAACAAGTGTAAATTAATGCACACTGGGGTGAAAAATATAAAAACATATAAGCTAATGGGTTCTGACCCCTCTGACAGATCAGGAGAAAGATCTTGAGGTGCTGGTGGATATCCTGTTGAAAGTATCAATCCAGTGTGTGTTGATGGCAAAGGCGGCCAATTCCATGCTCAGGATCATTAAAAAAGGGATTGAAAATACAACTGCCAATTTTATAATGCCATTGTATAAATTGAATGTAAGGCCACATCTGGAGTATTGTGTACAATTCTGGTTGCCACATCTCAAGAGGGACATAATGGAAAAGGTACAGAAGAGAGCGACCAAACTGATTAAGGGGCTGAGGCACCTCTGTTATGAGGAAAGGCTACAACATGTGGGTCTCTTCTGTCTAGAAAAAGGGCACCTGAGGGGGGACATGATTCAGACATACAGAATTATGCAGGGAATGGATTGAGTGGACAGTGGGATGTCCTTTTCCTTCTCACATAAACCAAATCCAGGGGACATCCACTAAAACTTGAAAATCAAGTTAGAAAAGATAAAAGAAAATATTTCTTTACCCAGCGTGCAGTTACTCCTTGCCACAGAATGTGGTGATGGCATCTGGCCTAGATGCCTTTAAAAGAGAATTGGACAGATTTCTAGAAGATAGGTTACAAGCTGTTATAGGTATATGCAACCTCCTGGTTTTAGAAGTTGGCTACTTCAGAATGCCAGTGCAAAGGAGTGGCAACAGGATGCAAACTTCTTGTTATCTTTTGTGCTCCCTAAGGCATCTGGTAGTCCACACTGAGATAAGGGAAGTTGGACTAGATGGGCCTTTGGCCTGATCCAGCAGGACTCTTCTCATTATGACTGTGCAATTCCATTATAGTGAAGGTTAATTATAGACAGAGTTGACAAAAAAATTAAAAGCTATTCCACTATATAATTCACTAAACTGCTACACAGACCTGCAACAATTGGAGGATGAAAGGCAAAAGAAGCAAACCTTGTGCTTATCTTGCTGGTAGTTCAGCCCATCTGATTCTTCATGTTGATCCAGGCTGCTTTTCCCCTTCACATTTCTATACCCAGGGCTGGGTATAATATACTCTTTTCCTAGATTGATATCTTTCATCTTCTCCTTTCGTAAACGCCAGGGTTAACAAGTGTATTTGCCAAGCAGAAAACTCTGGGAAGGAAAAGATGACAAAAAGCAGTATTGCACGAGAACCATTGTATCCTGTACCTTCTTAAAAACAGGCTTGGGTTACAGTTTTGAAATCTTATTGCAACACATGGGCCAGGCAAATGCACGTCCAGTACTACCAAGCAGGTCAGATACTATTTTACATATACTTCTACTAAGGTGACCCCAAATGATCCTAGAGGAATATGGCTACCAGACTAGGTCATACATTGTTAAAACAACATGTCTCAAGTCCATATAGTAAAGTCATGAGAAACATACCCATTCCTAACAAAAATTAACCACACCAGTTTCCAGTAGCATTTGAACTATACATGCTCGATTTTAAACTCTTGATCTTTCTAAACAGTTTTAGAATCTATAACCCACAGTAAGATCTCTGCAAACACAGATCCCATCATACTCTAAACACAGCTATAATCAAGGACATAATCTCACACTGCACATTAACACATTCCTAAATATCACTGCACATCTATGTAGAAAGCCACCAATGTATAACCAATAGAGATAAGATTGTATAGCAAATAGAGATAAGATTGTATCCTTTACTAGAACAATTTTGTTCTGTAGAACCATGCAACCATATAGGTCACACTAAATGCTTCATGAGGCAGAAAAGAACAGTAGTTATTCTCAGCAATACAAAGTTGTCTAGGAATGCATATTCATATGCTCTCCGCAATCCTCTGAAAAATAAGCTTGCAACATCCAGGTTGGGAAACAATGTTTTTAGAGAGAGGAAATAGCTTAGCTCTTCCAAGCTGTTTCAACTTCTGGAAATTTCAACTTCAGAGGTCTTGAAATCAATTACCAAAAAAAATCCATTATTGGGTTCATATTACAATATTTTCAAAACACAACAGTGCCTCCAGAATGAACTACCATTGTGAAATCAGGGTCCACTATTTAAATTTAATGCATACATGTAAAGCTGGTATTAATACATGCACAGTATCTAGAATATGGTATACCCAAGGTGAATTCACCTTCCATTAAAAATTCCATTCATATTACCAAGTTCTTTCCCTTTTTAAAAAAGTGATGGTAACAAAATCAGACATTAGCACTCAAAAATAACCTTATTCTTATGCTATTACATTTTATACCACTAGAACAGTGTTTCTCAAACTATGGGTTGTGTAGCACCTATGGGAGCCACCATTAAAAATATGGAAGATGGGACACTGGAAAGCAGGAGGGCTGTGCGGTTATTTTGCTTGTGTCAAGATTGTAAATAGGCTTTTTTCTTTTCCGATTCACTTGCTATTGGAAAATGGCTGAGAAGTACCCCAACTTATTGCTGCGTTCTCAGGAAAGCAGCAGGCTCTGGCATCACATGATAGAACTTCTGGCTGTCACATCACTTCCAATGGATCCCAGTGCTAAAAAGTTTGAGATCCACTGCTTAGAGAATTTAAATCACTTTAGGAAGGGACAGTGCATTTGTGTGCAATACTACACTATCAGGACTCTTCAATGGAATAATTAAGCAACTTCAGACTAAGTGAATCAGCAAATCTTGCCTGTTACCACTATGTATTGTAAAATACAAAAATCCTATGGCTATTTCTCTATTCCTGGGAATCCTTAAAGACTAGCAGCAAACCTATTTTCCTCAGATGCTTACTATCAGGTTAGTGCCTCTTTGCAGCTCTTCAAGGTGGCTTCATGTTACTCATTCCAAGATGCCCTGCTGAAGACACCACCAACCCCATTTACAGAACATCATGCTCCCCTCTGGCGTGTTTTGCATTAAGAGGATTCTGCATCATCTCTCCATGGCCAGATATGTTGCTAGATCATCCATTACCTCTTTTGCAGCACCCGCTGTGGATTCCATTTGTAGATAGCACTAAACGCAGTACACTTTAAAAGTCCCCTTTTAATGCATTTTTTCCACAACTGCCAGCAGCAGCATCTACATGATACCCTCATCTCCTGAAAAATAATTCATCTAAAAACTTTGGGAAGCATTCAGTAGCCTGCTCTACCCAGACTTCCTTCTGCAACTAGCAACAGCAGCAACATAAGCAAGGGAGGGGTCCTCAGCCTGTAAAGCACTCTGCACATCCTATTTCATTACCACATCCAACGCCACACAGAAAAACACAGTGGAGGAAAGTTCGACAATCCACAAAATCCTTGAATTAACTTTTTTGCCCATTTCACATTAACATAACACTTGTAAGATATACTAGTCTGTCAGGGAACTTCATATCGACTTTAAAGAACCAGAACCTTGCAATCTGAAGGGTAGAAGGGCAAAGACACACTCACACATGCTGTCCCTTCAGTGTCCTAAATTCCCTACTTTGGTACTATCCGTCTCTCTCCAAAAGACAAGATGTAGCCCCCCTCAAACAGCTCCTTCCGTCCTTTCCCCTTGTGCCCTTCTTAGGCGACCTCTATTTCACTCCCCGAATGAAGACTACCCATGGTCCCAAATTGCGTCATCAAGGAGTGGAGGATCAACGTGTTAAAGGCTACCAAAAATGGATCGGGTTTTGCATCGCAAATGGACCAGGAACCACGGCTGAACTGGGAGAAAGAAAATGGAATCTTGCTTCACACAGGAACAGCGACTGCGACTCTGCGAGCGTAGAAAGGAACATCCTCTGGCTGCTCTCGTTGTGCGCGGAGGATATAATAAAGCCCTGGTCCCTCCTGGAAGACACCCCCAACATCTACCACATCGTGCACCCCCACCCGCTCGATCTTTCGGCCCGGCTCCACCGAACCACAACTAAACTAAACCGCCCCCAGGCAAGGCACGCCCACCCCCCCCCCCCCCCGTTTCAATACACGCTTTCATAAGCGTGTATTGACTTTGAGAAAACCTCCCCAGAGGAACTCAGTTCAGAGTATTGGGGGGGGGGCTCTCCCTCAGCGCTCCATTCGCTTCCTCTGCACCAGCCCCTGGATATAATGAGCCCCCCCCCGGCCTCCCCCTCCCCAGGGGGTCCCCCATTTCACCCCCTCAGCAGGAGAAATTAGGGCTCCCCAATGTTACGAACAGCTGCCCCCGCCAGGCCGGCCAGGCCACTCCCTACCTGGCCCAGCGTCAGCGCCTCAGCCCTCAGCGGCCCTCGAGCCAAAGAAGAAAAAGCCCCAAACCAATCGCCTTAAAGCGGTTCCTCAATCTCACCCCCACCCCAACGCGCATGCACAGGAGTGTAGCTCCGCCCCTCCCAGTCTCCCCCTCGCTGGGCACCCTGGTGATTGTAGTCCGTGCTCGCTTCCAGGTCCCGTCTCAGCCCAAGCAGAAGAACTACACTGGCCACAAGGTCACAGCGGCGGCGGCAACAGCCGGCTAATTTTCATATGCTCCTCCCACCCCCATCTCTCCGCCCCCTGTACCCGGCGCCGCAGCGCCCCCCGGGCCTGGAACGTTCTCTTGCGGTCCCGCTTTGCCCAGCTTGCTGCCGAGCGAGGTGAACACGTGAGCGGCAAGCGCCGTTCACGTGCGGGGAGGGAGGAACGCGGGCGCTCGCGCCGCAGGAGTCGCGCGAAAAGCAACGAAGGGGCGCCTGAAAGTCGGGGGTTATCGAGGCCGCCGCTTGCCTGGACCGTGACCTGCGCGAAGCGTTGCCCTCAGCTAGCAGAGACAGGCGCCCCCTAGAGACGTGATAGTGGCGTTGCTGCTGTTTCAATAGCTGCATTTACTTATTTATTGGAAAGATTTGTATCCATCCTTTCCTCTGCCAGAGCAAATGTTCAAGGCGGCTAACAATGTAACATTAAAAATGAACACTATATAAAACATTTTTTTAAAAGGCGATGACATTTTGAAGGGCAAAAAAAACTAACACAGCAGTAAAATAATACTAAAATAACCATTCATAAAGACTGGGATAAATACAGCAGCACTCACAAACCATTTCCATTCCAGACTGAAAGCCTGGGAACGCTAAAAGGAGTTGTGCCTGACTGTGCTGAGTGAACAGCAAGGGCGGTGGGTGTGAGTGCAACCACCACAAGGGTCCTCTCCGGAGCCCAGAGATGGAGGACCTCCAAGGATTATCTGAGTGTACAGGCTGGGGAGCTCTGGAGTAGGCAAACGCTCCAGTGTGCACAAGACAATCACACGCACAAAGTGACAAGAGCTGCAGAGGGACAACGTGGCAAGCAGTGAGGTCCAGGCCAAGAGTATAAGCAGTCCCCTAGATCTGTGATTAGTGTAGAGTCCAAATGTGGCCCATTTACAGTAGCAGTATTAATTGGCATTAACACATTAATTGGCATTCCTACCTTTGCCAATGTCATTTAGCAACAATAGTGGAAGTGGGGGAATCTCTGGCCTCAAGTAGATGACAAAACCCTTAGGAATGTCCTCGGGACACTAAGTTTCCATGGACATGGCTGAGCCCAATTTTTTGGTTTTTCCTTGGTCCCCAATTCCCCTCTTATTAACTGGAAGGAGATGGCAGAGCCACTGCAGCCGAGATGGGGGCAGCTGACAGAGCACAACAGGAGGTGCAGCCCACCAAGTAAGAAAGGTGGAGGCAGTCCAGGTTCTCACACTGCTAAAATGCCACCCTACCAAATCCTTTGCAATTGTATAATAGCAGATTAAGAGTATGGATTGTAAAATGGCACGTAAGAAGAAAACCACAGAGAATCAGTATACCATGAGAAGCTTTTAACAGCTTCTCAGAGAGTTGGCTCTCAGCAGAGAGCCTGAGACTTGGCAGAGACTTGGCTTGGTGCAGCTGAGTTCTTACATGACTTTGGGCGCAGTCCTAACCAACTTTCCAGCACTGATGTAGCTGTGCCAGTGGGGCATGTTCTGCGTCCTGCAGTTGGGTGACAGTCACAGAGGCCTCTTCAAGGTTGGTTGGGATTGTGTCCTTTGAGAATGTTCATTTCTTGGGCACTGCCTTAGCTCAAAAGCTGAGAGGGATTTAAATTACATCCTCCTCCATTACAAAAAGGGACGTGGTGGCGCAGCGGTTAATTCGCTGTTGCTGGGCTTTCCAACTGGAAGGTTGGGAGTTCAAGACTGCGTGACGGAGTGAGCTCCCATTGCTTGCCCCAGCTCCTGCCAGCCTAGCAGTTCAAAAGCACCTAAATGCAAGTAGAGAAATAGGGACCACTTCGGGGGGAAGGTAACAGCGTTCCGTGCGCCACGGCATAGAGTCATGCCGGCCACATGACCACGGAAGCTTGTCCTCGGACAAAACGCGGGCTCTACAGGCTTTGAAACGGAGATGAGCACCGACCCCTGCAGTCGGTCACGACTAGACCATTCGGTCGTGGGGAAACCTTTGCCTCCATTACAATTTTTTTTCTCAAAAAATAAAACTACTTTCAGTGCAATCCAGTACAGTACTCAGAAGTACGTCCAAGTAAGAAAGCTGCAGTTCTACTAAGGAGACAGGCTAGATTTCCAAAGTAGCAAAATGAGATAGTAGAACAAACTATAGCAGAACAGTTGGGAGATGGGGAATATAATTTTTCTATTTCCCCAAATGAAAAACAAATAAAAAAACATTTCCTGTAGAGGACACAAAATGCTGGCTACACATTTGCAGCCTGCTATAATACTTTTCTTCTGGCTGAGAGCTTTCCATTCACCTGCATGGTACAGCCCATCTTAACCCCTCAGGATTTCACCACCTCATTCTGCTGCACATCTAAACTGGGCTCTCCGCAGTGGAGTATGGCTCCTGCTGTCAGCATGGATCAGGCTAAAAAACTACCGAGGTAATGCTAACTTACACATTATTGGATCCAGAACTAATGGTGAGAATCCAGTAATGGTGACTCTCACAACCAGGAAACAGGTTACACAACACTTGGAGACCAAAGCCAATCTAGGTCACTGGTGCTATAACTGGACAAGTTAATGCATGCAGAATTTTGCTCAATCTGACAATTGATTCTAAAAATCCCGGCTCCCTTTTCCCTTATTTAAAAGCATACTTCTTTTCCTGATGTTTGGGGATGTTTGAAAGAACTTGGGCAGTGTTATTAAACACAGCAAGAAACCACCATTAAAGGAATAGAGGTTCCATGCTTTACTGTACAACCTTTCTTCTCTCTTTAATAGTTTCTAGTAACTCTTCTTTGTCCTACCATTTGTCTGTAAACCTATCTTTCTGCAGATATTCCTCTTTTTTAAAAAGCTATAAAACCTTTAGCATCATGAAATCATAATTTGAATATGACTAAGCAATTCTGGATGCGAAATTCAGATATTTTTTTTCAGAATAGTGCCTACCACAGTATTCTGCTTAGTCCTTATCAACCATATTCATGAGATCTTGCAGGTTTTTGTTGCCATTTAGCACAAATCAAGAATAGTGATGTGAAATTCTAATCTTTGGCAACCAGAATACTAGTCGGACGTTTAACCAAATGCACGAGTTTGACTCCTTCTACAGTCAATCAGATATCTTGGTATGGAATATTCCACTGGGAGCTTTGGATATGCAAATACTGTACAAACCGGTTTGGTTGGGATTTTACTGTGTTGTATAATTATTTTATTCTGAGTGACTTAGGTGTACTTTATCTTTTGTAAACAAGGGAGGAAATCGGAATGGAACCCAAAAGACCAAAGGCACAACATACTGTGTCAGTAATATTCTACTTTTGTAACTGCAAGTTTAACTCATTTCTGGTAGAAATGAAATGTGCTGTTACTGAGCACTTGTAACTAAATTTATGCAGCCAGCAAAGTAGCACCTGCACAACGTTGGAAGCAAGCAGCAGAGTCATACTCATGATTGAAGAGATCGAATCCTAGGTCTACAGACATTTGCACCCAGTTACATTCCCCAAACCTTTCTAACATATCATGAGTTATGAACTGGGAACCCTGGCAGCAAAACATAGGGCCCAATCCGAAGGGTGTGCTATGCAAGCAAAACGCACGTTCCAGCAACATAGCTTGCTTTCCAGCTGTCGCAAACATGACTCCCAAAGAGTGTGGCTTGGCCGTTGCCAGAAGTGGCAAGTGGCCAGGTTTGTGTGGCAATGGACTGCGAATGCCTGCCACCCCAGGTAAGGCCTCAAACAGGTTCAGAGGGAGGAGGGTGGTGTGGCCCGGGGATGTGCCTCTGGCAGTAGAACCAGGCCCAGTGGCATCACCAATGGCAACTGGACCTTCTGGCCTCCTGGAACTCTTGCTGAGACCTGGAACAGCAGAAAGGTGATTCTCGTGTTAACTGAATGTGAACTGAGGTCTGAACCAGACACAACCCCGCCTTGGGGAATGGACCGAGACCTGTGGAGCCTATGATATAACAAAGCGTCCCCCATAAATGTAAAAGCAATCACTCAAATAAATCAGCTGGGCGGAATTGTGAATAGAGTGTCTTTAATGAAGGGGGTTCAGACGCAATGGTGGCCATGGATATGACACACACACACCACGTAGGATGCAGCTCATGCTCCACTGGCTCAGCTGCATCGATCCTGGAAAGATTGGGTCCTGTATCTCTTTAACAGGTTGGAAGGAAAAAATAGCTTAGAACCTGTCTCAGAACCATCTTGGACTGCTCAAGTCCCAGGGGAGATCACAGGCTTCTTCTGCAAATCTGAAGCCCTTTATCTCATTTGGCCTTTGTTATACTGAGGCCTTCTGGGCTCAGCTTACAAAAAGACAGTTCACAATACTGAGGACCCAATCCTACCCAACTTTCCAGTTCCGATGCAATCATGATAATGGGATGTGTGCGACAACCTGTGTTGGAGGCCTACTCAAGAATATTTGTTCCCGTATGTCAGGGTTCCATAAGGGCTGCATTGGTGCTGGAAAGGTGGATGGGACTGGGCACTAACAGACCCTGCAAATTCCCGAGACACCAGAGGCTGTCACAACTAGAAATAGATACCAGTAGCTGCTTTATACTGAGCCAGACTGTTGGTCCATCTTGCCCAGCATTGTCTTCCACTGTCCAGGTTAGGAGCAAAGTTTTTCTTTGCAACACGACTTGGAAACTTTCAACCAGAAATGCCAGGGATTTCGGGGAGGAAAAAAACCTCTTTCACCAAGGTGTGCCCAAGGGTGTTGAGTAAGAGGGCTGCACAAAGTTCGGTTGGAGAGCTCAGTGGCAGCTGCTTTCCTCCCAGGGCCGTTCCCAGGTGGAGGGAGGCATTTTTCACAAGCCACTCTGGGGGCTTCCTTGTTTGCTGGCCTTCCTCTCTCCCCGAGGCTTCCTCAGTGGGGTGTGAGCAGCTCAGCTCTTGGAGTGATTTCTTGCCTGCAGGCACTGCTGGCACCTCTCTTGTTCCTGTTCTGTTTGTGGCATTGCGACAATGCTTGATCTACAGGCGTGTTCAAGGGCAAAAGATACTGCCTCAGACAGAGTCCTTGAATAGAGGCCCTTCGGGCATGTTTTCCAGCTCTGCCTGCCATTCGGTGAGGTCACTAAGGCAAGTCCAAGAGTTATTTATGTTACATTTAGGAAAAGACAGGGCCCAATGCTATCCCACTTTCCAGTGCCAATGCACCTCCAGGGTAAGGGAACAAATGCCTCCTCCGTGATGCATGGATGCCGCATATGCCCTAGTGGCTCAGCTTCATCAGCACTGGAAGTGGGATAGGATTGGGCCCTACGAGGAGTCAATTGAACAGAACCTCTCTCGATGTGTGCCAAGACTATTTCTAGGATTCACACAAAAAAATTGTCCAATAAATGGCCCCACATCCTATGCAGTTACAGCTTCTTCTGCTACCCTTCTTCCCCTCATATCGCAAAGCAGCACATCCAAATCTGGCTGTCCAATTTGCTTTTATGAAGTTGATGAGGGGGGGCTAGAAATCTGCTAGGAGAACAGATTTGGGAAGAACCCCCCTCCTTCGCCACAGACTTTGGAAGTGCTGTTCCTTGACAGTTCCATTCTTTCGACAGAATCCTTCTCCGTGTCAAGAACAAACAGGTGCTGTGGCGGAGTAGCTTCCGAATGGTAGTTGATTGCTAACCTCTTGCCAGTGTACACAGAGGTTGTGTTTCAGAATAAAGGGCAGACCCTATAGGAGAAAACAGCAGAAGGCAACATACCGTGTAGCTTGCAACCTGTCCTGGTTGATTTCTTTACAGGAGATGTTAAAAAAAAAATCAGAACACAAGTGCAAGAAGTCAGTTAAGTGCCAAAGTCACAGAGGCACTCAGGATAAGTGTGCAATGCACACACACCGAAGGTCTGCCATTTTTCACACCCTCAGAAGAAGAAACCCAAACACAGCACTGGAACAACCATCCATGAGGCCAACTGAGGTGGTCGCCTCAGGCAGCAGTTTGGCAGGGGTGCCGACCTCCATCAGCTCACTCACTTCCACTGCTCCCCTCTTCCCCCCACTCTCTGGTCTGGAAAAGGAAAAGGGGGTAGCGTGGAAGTGCTCCCCACTCTCCCCCACACCAACTTTTCCGCTTCAGCCCCCTATTCTGTTTCCTGTCCAGAGAACAGGAAGAGCAAAGGCTGTCTCATTACCAGGTAAGGATGGGCAGCATGTGGCAGGTGGCCTCGGGCGCAGTATTGCCAGTGACGTCCATTTCCCAGTCTCTCTGAACCATCTTGGCTCCGTAATAGACATTCCGCCCCCTTGAAGGGGGTGAGGCACAGCTCCAACCATGCTAAACAAGGGCCAGGGAGGACTTCAGCGTTGCAGGACACCTGGGTAGAGCTGTAACAAACTGCCCCGACACCTGGGGCAGTTACATCGCAATGTCACATGACATAGTGACATCACTTCCAGGTTCTCCCTGCAGGGCGGAGTACTGGCAGCTTTAATCCCCTGTTCCTTCTACGGAAATTCCTGCCCTGCTTCTCCCCTCCTGCTCTTGATCCATCTTCTCTACCACTTTACCTGCTCCAGTGTGGCATTCGAGAGCCGCTGCCACACACAAGTACCAGTGGCCTTGCAGAGCACAACAGTAGTGCACCTATAGGCATAGGTGCAGATAAGAAGATTGTTTGAGTCACAATGCTCGAAAGAGAAGGGGAAAGCTTTGTGTTTGAGTTTTCAAAGTTTCCCAAAGGGTGTTTGGGAAAACTCTGTGCAATTCAATGGCACAATGTTCTACCCTCATTGAACTAAGAGGGAAGGAAAGAATGGATAATGCTCTTCTTACAATAATGAAGGAATACGTTTCAGGATTTTGATTTGGCAAGCCCTATTTTTTGATTGTTTAAAGGTTACTTCTAGTTTCGCAATCTTTGGATTAATTATTGCCAGGCGATGTTTCACTGGCGGCACAGACCTTTAGAGATCCAGACCCTTTTGCTTCTTAAGAATGGGAAAGGTCTCAAGAATGGCTGAAAAATCCAGCGGTTTAAAAGATAGATACTTGTCTGCCTGCAGCTTAGCATAAGCTAGTGAATTAGCCATGTGGATGGTTGTTGCTGCCTGCTGAGCTTTCTCTGCTGCAGCCAGCAGGGCTTGAGTGGGTCCTACAGGTATCACAGCAGCAGAAGGAAGGAAAAAAGGCGCAGGTTGGGCTGCAACCAAGTTTCTTGCAAACATGCAATCAAGCTGCAAACACGCTCCCTTTTGTGCCACCAGAGAAGCACCACAGAGCATCATTAGTTGGGGCTGTTTTTGCTTGCCTGTTTCTTGTTTTTTGTGCTTCTTTTTCTTGCGGGGGGAGAGAAATCTCTTGTCCCCCCAAGCAAACATTGCGTGAGTGGATAAAAGATCTTTTCCTTCTGAATTCCAAGGCTGGAAGGGAATTGATGCTATTTTTGGGCTACTTTTCTGTTTGCCTGTGGTATTTAACTTGATGGCAAACTGTTGATAACTTTTAGGGTTGCAAGAAGCAGGGAATTTTAAAAGGCAGGCTTCAAGAAGCATATTTTTTCCTATTGCCAGATTTTTACTGAGATTGAAAGAGAGGTGCTCTTGGGCTATTTCCTGACTCCTGATTACTGGGCAATCTTTTGTTTGCTTAGCCATGCCTTCTGGGTTTGACTGAAATGTCTTTTTAGGCATCATTTGCATTTCAGTAACCACTGAGGCCATGCGGCTATCATCTGACTCGGGAATTTGCAAGACTGGCAAGAGATTATTCTGGCATTGCTGTTGAGCAGCTTTATTCTCAGGATCCCCTGATTTTGGCGTTGGCTGAATCTCTATGGTAGTTAACTGCTCTGCCCTGTAGACTTGCTCAGCTGTGATTGCTTCGGTAGCGCTTAGATTTGCTGCCTGTCTACATTCAATGCTCTCTATATCATATTGGGCTGATGTTGAAAGCATGCACATCATGTCTTTCCAGTCTTGTAGTACCATTTTACATCCATAGCTAACTTCCTCTAACATCCCTTGGAAATAATTGGACTGAGTCCCTTCCTCCACCGAAACCAGACCTTCGCTATTCTGTGCTAATTCCTTAGCGTATAATTCCTGCTCTAAGGAAAAATTGGAACCCATACTTGCCTTTGGGAGCCGGGGGGGCTGTTGCGCGCAGGGGACTGTTCCAGTCGAGGCAAAGCAGGGCGCTGGTTATCACGTCGGGGTCACCAGCTGTTGGGGATCTTCCAGCTAGCGCTCTTCAGCTAGCGGAGATGGAGAATCTGCGGGACCTTTAGCTGGCACACAGCCAGCAGAAGGTGGAAGGCTGCAGGGACCTCCAGCTGGCTCTCGGCCAGCGGAGATGAAGGAACGAAGGAACACGCGAAGGCTGGTTTGGTGAGGAGGTCAAAGAGGACGAGCCCTCTGCGCTTGCTTTATTCATAGTACATACAGTCAATTTAAAACATCACAGTGATCAGGGATTGGTTCATTTTCCCGCCATAGATTGCCCCCTTGTGTGTGTCTCCCATTGGTCAGCAGGGGGGAAGCACATCTGGGCTGATGTGTGCTTTCCTGATTGGCCAGTACCCAGCGCAGGGGTTGTGCTTCCAGGTGCCATGCGCCTCTTTGATTGGTTAGGCATTTTCCTACAGTACCACTATGGAGGTGGAGCAGGAGTTCCATTGCCACAAGTGCCCGATAGGATTGGGCCCATGTAGTCTTAATTTTTGGAAGGGGAAACTCAGACCCAAGATTGTGTGTTTGCAGTGATAGGCGTGTGTGCGTGCGTGCATGCAAAGGACTGTGTGGGCAACACCAGGAGGTCTCGGGCCAGCCCTAGAGGGAATCTGAAATGGAAACCTCAGTGATTGTCTCAATTCCTGTTAGAAATAAAAACAAAGGAGGGATGGACAGAATGCGATAACATGGGCCAGGACACGGGCAAGTTCCACAAAGTGGTACAGGAGAAGAGTGGGGTAGATCATCCACCTATAACCAGTGATGTCATGCAGGGGGAACGCGGGGGAACTCAGTTCCACTAGTTAAAATTAGGGCTGACTCCGCCCACTTCACTCTCCCCCCTCCCCCCTCCCAATTCCTCTGCAAAGAGCTTTTCTTCTTGGTTGGCCAGCACTCAGAGGGTTAAAGGGAGCGACTCCGGATTCCTAGGGGGGCAAAGGCAGTGATGTCATTCAGGGGGAACGGACCAGAATGGGCGTTCCAGATCCTAACAGGCTCCGTGGCTGGTTCCGGATTCCCGACAAGTGCCAATCAAAAGTGAGTTCCTGTTCCTAAATCATTTGAATGACACCACTGCCTATAACCCCATCATTAGTACCGTGGCCCAAGAGCAGGGGAAAAGCAAATGGAAACATGTACAGCTGTAAACAGAAAAGGTTGCTGCATTGATGCAATTCCCACAGCACAGTCTTCCAAGAGAAGCATCTATTATCAGGGGACAAATGATTGCGTCTCAACAGTTCACAACATTCTTGTGACTAGTCTTGCATAGTCTATTTAGACTACTCTTGCATAGTCTAGTTTAGTTTTTTTTTTAATTATTATTCTTGTAGTCTACTGATTGTGTTTTAAATTCACAAAGCAAGATTGCATGCTCAGCACCCCTCAACAGCTAATGTGCAACCAATCTGCTCTGAGTGATCCTAAGTATGTAGCCCTGGGGCCACACATTCTTGCCATTCTTGGCTAGAATCTCAACAGCCAACAGGAGCAAGGTAGATCACAGTTGATTACTACCCATCTCAGACCATGTGCTTTTACAGTGCAGTCCAAACCTTCAAGCGGACACACAGCGCAATCCTGGAACCCATGCAGTATCGACACAAGAGGGTTGCATCGACGCTGCGCACTTAGCGCTGTGTTGATGTGGGAGTACTGATTGGCACCCCCACATCGGAGCTAAGGCAACAGGACCAGCGCTACAGGTAGCTCCAGTCCCGTTGCACCTGTGTCACTCCTCCCTTGTGTCGGCCAAAGCCAGCCAGCGCAAGGGAGGCAACATCATGGATCGGGCAGGGGGAGGGCATTTCTGGGTTGGTGATGGGCAGGCCGGCAGGCATGCCAGCCCGGGAGGTGGGCGGGCTTGGGAATCGGCCATAAGGCCAAATCTTAAACCCAATGGGCACCAACGTGCCCTTGCCATGAGGAGGCTCCAGCCTCGCCTATACTGTGCTAGATCTGGCCAAATCCTAAACCCATAAGGCCGAATCCTAAACCCGATGGGGAGGCTGCATGGCCCCAATTCTGGCCACGCCGTCTCTTTGGATCTGTGCCTGCTGGTTAGCTGGTTAGCAGGTACAGATCTGAGGAGTCCATAGGGGAGGCTCCAGCCTTGCCTATACTGCGCTGGATTTGGCACAGGCTGGCCGGCCTTGTTAATCCAGGGCAATATAGAATTATAAGAACATAAGAACATAAGAAGAGCCCTGCTGGATCAGGCCAAAGGTCCATCTAGTCCAGCTTCCCGTATCTCACAGCGGCCCACCAGGTGCCCCAGGGAGGCATGAGACAACAAGATGCTTGCATCCTGTTGCCACTCCCCTGCACCCAGTACTCTGAAGTAGCCTACTACTAATGTAAGGAGGTTACAACCCATCACTACCTATACCCCACGATGGACTTTTCTTCCAGATATCTGTCCAATCCCCTCTTAAAGGCATCTAGACCAGATGCCATCACCACCTCCTGTGGCAAAGAGATCCACAGATTAACTACCCGCTGGGTAAAAAAGTACTTCCTTTTATCTGTTTTAACTCTCCCAACCCTCAGTTTTAGCGGATGCCCCCTGGTTCTGGTGTTTTGAGAGAGGGAAAAGAACATCCCTCTATCGAGACTATCCCTTCCATGCATAATTTTGTATGTCTCAATCATGTCCCCCCTCAGGTTCCTTTTTTCTAGGCTGAAGAGCCCCAAACGCTGCAGTCTTCCTTCATAAGGGAGGTCCCCAGCCCCGTAATCATTTTTGTCGCTCTCTTCTGCACCTTTTCCAGCTCCACTATGTCCTTTTTGAGGTGCGGCGACCAGAACTGTACACAATATTCCAGGTGCGGCCTTACCATCGATTTGTACAATGGCATGATAATATTGGCTGTTTTATTCTCAACCCCTTTTTTAATGACCCCAAGCATGGAATTGGCCTTCTTAATTGCAGCTGCACACTGGGTCGACACCTTCATTGAATTGTCCACCAGCACCCCAAGATCTCTCTCCTGAGCTGTCACAGACAGCTCAGAACCCATTAGCCTATAGGTGAAGTTTTGGTTTTTTGCCCCAATGTGCATCACTTTACATTTGTCTATGTTGAAACGCATCTGCCATTTGGCTGCCCATTCCCCCAACTTGGAGAGATCCTTCTGGAGCTCTTCACAATCCCTTCTGGTCTTCACCACCCGGAAAAGTTTTGTGTCATCCGCAAACTTGGCCACCTCGCTGCTTATCCCTGTCTCCAGGTCATTTATGAACAAGTTGAAAAGCACCGGCCCCAAGACAGATCCCTGGGGCACTCCGCTTTTCACCTCTCTCCATTGTGAAAATTGCCCATTGACCCCCACTCTCTGTTTCCTGGCCCTCACCCACCCACAAGTCCCTTGTGCTGCTCCTGAGTGTCATGTACAGAATGTTTTCCGCTGCTCGAGAAGAGGGTGGGCTAGTGCATGGACGTGCACTGGCCCAGCAGCACTGGACTTGCACATGGAGAATGTAGATTTGTGCTGGCCTGGGCAAAGCAGTGCATGGCATGGGAGAGGGTGGTTGGAGGGTGGAATGGAGGCTGTTTGGGGCAGGGGGAAGGCAGGGGAGGGTGGACCATGTGCTGTTTGGAGGTGGATTGGTCCTGGGAAGGAGGTGGGGCTGGTCTGAGTGACCTATGCTGGATCCTAACCCCCATCCCTGGCCCGACCAGTGTTACAAGGGCTGCTCGGATTTGCGCCCACAAAATTGCAAGTGCAGATCTTAGTAGCCCCATCAAGCTGGCTGGTGTGTGAAATGGAGTGAGGGGAATAAAAACCCCTTACTCCAAGTTGCACCCCACTCTGCTCCTAAAGTGTGCTGGATACAGTGCAAGCCAGCCTACCTGCTCTTTCCAGCGCAGGTTAAGATTGTGAACCGAGATTTTCCTTTGTATTTGATAGTTCAATAGTGTGGATGAATCCCCATATTCTTTGTTGCTCAAGATATTTGAGGACCCGTTCAATGGCTACAGTTAAAAAAAATACAACCATTGTCTATGGGTTAGGTATTAGCTCATGCTGTTAGCGATAGCTTGGCATTCAGAGCAGCTGGCTGAACAAAGAGCTGTGCTTGGGAAATGAATCATTTTATGAATGTTTTGTTTGACCACCTTGGAAGACTAGGCACAAGCTGCTTCCTTCAAAGCAGTTGGCATGTAGGTGTACCTGCCACGTCACGTAAGAGCCAGTTTCAGGGTCACTGCACATTTAGTGTGTTTCTGTCAGTGCCACGATCCATATCTAGCCTCATGCAGCGGCAAAGAGCCTTGATTGTCCTTGACAGGGAATCGGGCGGCTTCCCCAGCTCCTTTGGCACTGGTGGGTGGCAAAAGGATGTGGCTCCATGCCATTGCAACCTTTTGCTCAAAGGAAAGCACTCACCTTTCCGAAAACAAATGATGACGCTACACTAGCTTTCCCCTGTAAAATTATTGCTATTTCCCTGGAAGGACTCCTATGACTTTGAGAACCCTGTTCGGGCATGTTTAGGTAGCAAAATCAATATTTATTTCATAACATTTAGAGCGCAATCCTAACTTGGAGTTAGACCAGACCAGGAGTGTTGCAAATGCACTGTAAATCACGTTTGGACCACTCTCAGGGTGCAATCCTAACCTGGCATTGTGCTGGCGCAGCACTCTTGCACCGGATCAGCGCTGTTGCAAACATGCTGTAAGGATTTGTGCCATGGATTTGGTCGCTGGGCCAGCACAAGCAGCAGCGCTGGCTCACAGGAGCCAATGTGCCTGTCAGCTGTGCCAGTTGAGCGCTGGCTTAGCTCTGCCGGCACAGGGCTGCGCCAAGGCATGCCAGAGGTGAGCGGGAGGCGTAATGAGGCAGTGCTGTGGGTGGAGATGGAAGCGGAAACGGGACATGGCCATTGGACCATATCCAAATCCCCGTCCTCAGGCTAGGTTGCTCCTGGCCATGTAGACTTGCGCCTGCTCTTTTGTGGGCATATATCCAAGCAGCCCCATATGGCTGGCTGGAGCTTACCTACGGGCAAAGGGAAAATATTCCCTTGCCTTGCACTGAGCTGCTGCTGCCGCCTAACGTTGTTAGGATGCAGTGCAGGTGAGCCAGCCTGCCTATTCCAGCGCAGGCTAGGATGCACTGCCGGAGTCAGGGAGGCCAGCATGCATCCATGTGCCAGGCTCCCTGAATCCAAGAGTGGCGCAAATGCACATTATGGTGCATTTGCGACACTCCTAAGCTGGCACAAGTCACTTGTGCCAGCCTAACTCCAGGTTAGAATTTGTGCCCTTAGATCCCATCCTTCCATTTTGCTATAAAAAGCCCAAGGTGGCTAACGACAGTTTAAAAATACAATAAAAGGTAAAGGTTTTCCCATGACCGAATGGTCTAGTCGTGACCGACTGTAGGGGGCGGTGCTCATCTCCATTTCTAAGCCTGTAGAGCCAGCGTTTGTCCAAGGACAAGCCTCCCTGGTCATGTGGCCGGCATGACTATATGCCGTAGCACACGGAATGCCGTTTCCTTCCCACCAAAGTGGTACTTATTTATCTATTCACATTTTTACATGCTTTTGAACTGCTAGGTTGGCAGGAGCTGGGACAAGTAACGGGAGCTCACTCCGTCGCATGGTCTCAAACTCCCAACCTTCTGGTCAGAAAGCCAAGCAGCAGCAGTTTAACCCGCAGCGCCACCTTAAAAGAATACAATAGAAAAAATACAATAGAACTCAGTAAATCATAAAAATGAATAGTGAATAATAGCTGCTGACGGAAACTTCTGAGTGTCATGTACAGAATGTTTTCAGCTGCTCAAGAACAGGGTGGGTTCAGATTGTGTGAAGGGTGTGTGAAAGAAACATATCCTGCCTGAAGGCCAAGAGGGAGAGTTCAGTTCTTGAACTAAGAACAGAGAGGGTAAACACAGGGAAATTGTTCCTAGTCCCCAAAGGAGCTCACAATCAGAAAAAAATGCAAAGGAAAACAAGCAAATGGCCCCTAGAAAATATGCTTTGCTTGGATGGGTGGGACGGTTGCTCCCACATGTAACCCCCATTTAAAAGTGCCTCTTTGCCCAGTTTGCTGATCTTTCAGGTAGTGCTAAGGGAGAGCAAGAGCTCCAACCTGTGGCCACCAGGTGAATGAGGTGCGATAAAGTGTGTGATCAAGGCAGGAAACCTTGTGAAGGGCTGTTTCCGTGTCTATACACTGATACATGGAAAAGGAGATGTTCCTGTTGTTTTCTCTCCATGATAGTGATGGTTCTGCCAGATGATTTCTTCAAGCCACGCGGCTGTCAAAGGCAGGAATGGGACTAGTACAAAAACATTGAGAACTCCATTATGGCAAACCTGTCTCCTCTTCCCCGCCTTGTTTCAGTAAGGAAGAGGTTCCAGCCTCATCAGCTAAGCAATTTGTCTTCATTTTGCCTGACACACCAGCTCTATAAATGCGCTGACTGTCAACAGAGCTCTAGGAGAGCAGTTTGGCTAATGTGCCTGCAGCAGCATTGCTGTGATTCAGTGGGCTGAGGCATTTCTGCGGTGTGCCTTGCCGCTTGTCATTCCCATTCTCATAGTTGATTTTGACAATACATCACATGTATTGTGGGGTTGTGAGGATGTACAGTAGGAAGGAACTTAATTATCTCCTGTTCGTTCTTACCACTTCTATGCAACATCCTCATGGCAAACATTCCGTACTGCCTGAGACTGGGGGTGCAATCCTAAGCTGTGCTGGAACAGGCAGGTCAGCAGGCTTACGCTATATCCAGTGCAGCTTGGGAGCTGGCAGGAGCTTCCACGGGGCAAGGGCACATTCGTGCCCTTACCCTGAGGTAGGTGCCAGCCACCCCAATGGGCTCCTCGGATCTGCACCTGCTATTTAGGAGGAGCTGAACCAAGGATGCCGTGTGACCTGAATCAAGGCCGTGTGGCCTTGGGACAAAAGCTTGGGACAGAAGCTGTTAGGCTGAATCCAAGCTCCCTTCCCCTCCCCGAGCTGGCACGCCTCCCAGCCCGCCCACCCCCCACCCAGAAACGCCCTCCTGCCCTCCCTTGCGCCGCCCAGAAATGCTCTTGTGCCTGGCACAGGAGTGGCATGTCCTTGGTCTTTGGCCAGCGTTGGCCCTGCGGACACAGTGCTGGCGCGTGCGTCTAGAACAGCGCTCTTGCACCAGTGCTGTGTGCACAGGGCCAACGCAAGCGACTAGCATCGGCTCAAGGGACCTCCTAGGACTGTGCTGTAAGTCACCCAGGAACACACCTGGAAGCAGGAAGGAGCCTCTACTCTAAGGTGCCAGAGATGTACACCTCTGGGCAGAGGGAGGGCCCAGCCCAGGCACTACACTTGACCTATTGCTGCTGCTGCTGCTCCGGCAGTGATGTGGCATGGCCACCGCCAGGGCTGCTCAGTCCGCAGTGGCAACGTGGCTTGCCAGCCCCCCCGTCCTGGTCTCTACTCTTATTCATGCAGGATGAGTCCTTGCACAACCAGCCACTGTTTTTGAGGTGGCCAGCTAGTCTAGCAATCTGAGGAATAGGAGGCAGCAGCAAGCAGATGAGTGAGCAAGCAGGTGACCATCACCCTGAAGATCATAGGGAACAGACTGGGAGAACTGAGGGGTCAGCCCCTGAAATTTTTCTCCCCCTGACATGGCCACTTGGCTGTTGGGAGCCTTTGGGCCCCACTGACAGACGGGCCATGGCAGAGGGGATTACGATTAGACCTCTGCTGCATTGTAGCACCACCCAAAGGATGGCCAGGGAAGTACTGAAGATGGGGAAAACATTGATAGCTTCTTGTCTTCTTGTGGGCTCAGAAAAGAATGGAACTGCATTTCTATAAAGGCGCAATCCTAAACTGGAGTTAGGCTGGCATAAGCTAAGTCAGCAAAATTTGGTCAGCACAAGGGACACAGTAAAATATGTTGGGACCACTCTTGGAGTCAGAGAGGCCAGTACACAGGCGCAAGCCATCCTCCCTGACTCTGAGAGTGGTCCAAAAGTGCCCTTGTGCTGGCCAAACTTTGCTGGTTTAGTTTATGCCGGTCTAACTCCAGTTTAGGATTGTGCTCTAAGAGACATACGGCAATCTGACTTGTCAACACCATCTGCTACTAGATTCCTGCCTATTGCTGGGACACCGTAAACAAGAGTTGGGAAAGAGCAGTGTTTCCTACCTGTTGGAAAAGGCAGGAGCAGAGTTTTGGGAATGTGCTGGCTCAGAAGCGGGGCTGCCCACTGCATAGACAGCAGCCATAAGGTTAGATTGTACCTGCATTTGAGTGGAGTTTGAGTGGAACCAGGGTACAGTAATGTGTGAACAACACATAGCTTGATGAAAGACACACAACTGGGATTTAAAAAAAAAAAATCTGCAATTGCCCTACAGCAGTGGTCTGGGAACAGGGGTAAATTACCCCAAATGGGGTAAAAATGAAATTCCTGGGGGTAATGGATGGTCATGCTGCTGAGACACAGCCGGGCATGCATATAGATGCATATGCCCGGCTGTGTCTTGGCAGTGCGACCGTCCATTACCCCTGTTCCGGTTCCGTGGCTGGCTGGCTTTGTTTTGTTTGTTTTGCTCTGCCCACTTTCGCTGGCTGGCAAAACACGCCCCAGGCTGCTCTGCACCTGCTCTGCTTTTCACACCACGGCAGTTTAGAGCATGTGGATGCAGCGAGGAGAGCGACGGCGCGTTGGACCTGAGCAGCAGCGGAGCAGAGTGGCAGTGAAGAGGCAAGCCAGGGACGGCCGGGCATTGGAGGTGAGGGAAGGCACGCGTCTTTCCCCTACCCCCGCCTCCATTGCCCTGCCTGGCTCCCCCCACCTCCGTTGCCCTGCCAGGGGGAACTGCGCACCCCTCGCTCAGGCTTCTTGCAGAACACGCAGCCCCATCATTTCGATCACTGCCCAAGGCCAGATGCGGCGCTTCTTTAATGTCCCGAAGTGTCCGTGTGTGATGGAAGGTGTCTCCTAAGACTGGGTGCTGTTGGCAGAGGAGGGGCTGATTGGAATGCAGGTTTTTTAAAAAATTGATCGCCTAAGAGTCAAAAAATTGATCGCAAGTCTATGAATGTCTACTCAGAAGTAAGTCCCATTATAGTAAATGGCACTTACTCCTGGGTAAGTATTAATAGGATTGCACCCCATCTTAATTAAAACTGCAGTCCAATGCACACACTGCCCCAGGAGTAAAGCACATTGAATTCAATCTGACTTACTTCTGAGCAAACAGAAGTTGACAGACGCCGGCTGGCCACTGAACATAAGGAGCGTGCAGGCCGGGGCAAATGCGACTGGCTGCAGAGTAACAGTCTGAGCCGACACCAGACTGTCCTCCTCTCCCTCAACTTGTAGCCCAGTGCAACGATCCTCCGATCCGGACTGGGGCTCAGCATGTCGTGGGGTGTGTGGGGCACGTGCGCGTGCGCAGGGCACCAAAGAGAGGCGCCAGGCAAGCATACAGGTGAGGCGAGAAGGAAAGTGAGCTGCAGGAGACAAAATGTAGGAACACTTGCTGCATTTCTGTATTAGTACTATTTGCCTTCTCCAGAATGGAAAAGCAGATACTGTGCTGCTAAGTTGCATACCCCCCCTTTGTATTAGCACACATTAGGAATGGCCCTTGCCTTCTCCACAGCTATGTTTCTGTGAAGTGGGGAGGGGAGGGGGGTCAAACTAATCGGGCAACAGGTGTATTTGGTTTGCTCCCATTCATCCTGTTAATATTTAAAGTGGAGAGGATCTAATTTTTTTACATTAAGAGATGTTTGTATGAGGCAAGCTGAATCTCCTTACCTACATGCACACTCCTTGTGATGTAAAAATGAGGTATTCCCTGTTTGACAAGTGCATGAAACAGATATCTACATAAAAAAATGGCTACTGCTATCATTTTTTGGTTTGATCTTTTAAATTCTGAAATAAGTCTTTGGAGGCTGCCCCTTTATCTTACTTTCTGACCTTAAAAGTGTTTTTCTTTAATCCAGTACAAGGCTCTCAAACTTTTTATCACCGGGGCCCAAAGGAAGTGATGTCATCAAGCAAGAACATTTTAACACCCCATATGACAAAATCAAATCTAACTAAGCAGGTTAGATATTTACAATAAGAGTAAGATTAAAAAATATTTAAATAACTTCCTAACTCTCCCAAACCCTTTACAACTTCATATTTACATAGCATTAATTAAGCTCATTAATTAATCAAATAAAAAGCAATGAGTTCCAATATTTAATTTTTTTTCTCTTGTTCTGGCGGGGGTGGGGGGTAACATCGGCGTGTCTAAATATATTTTGGGGTAAAAGGTAAAAAAGTTCCCTGACCCCTGCCCTACAGAGACCAACATGAGCCCAGATTCTGACATCTCATAAGAGAAACTCTGCTGGATCAGTCCAAAGGCCCATCTAGTCCAGCTTCCTGCATCTCACAGTGGCCCACCAGGTGCCTCAGGGAGCACACGAGACAACAGGCTGCTTGAATCATGTTGCATCTCCCTTGCACCTGGCATTCAGAGACAGCCTACTTCTAAAACCCCTCTTCTATTCTTTCTTATTAAAAACTATTAGGGTTTCTTTTGCTCGAAAGGAAAATTTGCAATAATTATAAATACGAATTCATTATAGACAACCTGCAGATAAACATCGTTGAAATAAAATTGTATCATCTATAATATCATTTTCCGGCGGTCTTCGCGTTCCGGTCTAGTTTGTTCCCTGCAGGGTGCCGTCTGCGACTCTATCCGGAACCGGAAGAGGCGCGCTGAAGAGGCAGCGCGTGAGAGCGAAGCGATGGCGGCTGTTCGTGGTGCCTCCGGGAAGCGTGGAGCCGGGTCCGCTGGCGGTCGAGGCTCCGACCCGCAAGAGGAGCCCCCGCCCCCGTTCCAGGCCGTGCTGGTCGCCGACAGCTTCGACCGACGCTTCTTCCCCATTTCGAAGGACCGGCCCCGGGTGAGCTTGCGGGAGGCAGACCTGGGAAGGCGGGCAGGCCGGCTGCGCCCCCCCCCCCCGGTCTGACCGTCGAATAGCTGCAGGGCGTCAGTGCGCAGGTCCCCCAGCAAAGTCTCGGCCGCTTCTTAGTTGTGAGGGTTAGCCTGCCCCAACTCTGAGGCGTTCAGGGCAGCGCACGTGGTGCTCGTCTTCCTTCTCTTTGATCCTCCCAACAACCCGGTGAGGCAGGTTAAGGTGGATGAGAGAGGGACAGGCCTGGTCAGCGTCGAACCTGAGTTGGGGTTTGAACCCAGGCTTCCTTTGTTCTGGCCATGCTATTAAAATGACAGTGGAAGGAAGAAATGGCAGGAAACCGCTTGGGTGGCTTAAGCCTGTGTCCTCCAGGTTCCTGTTTCTTGGTCCGTTGCCTTTCTTGGTCTCAACCTTTAGTCTTGCCCCTGACTCTCATAGGGATCCGTTCTATTTGTTATACTGCCCCACCGAGCAACTGTTTGCCAAACCTAGTGTGCAGTTTTCATCTGCTCACAACCCATCTTCTTTATCATTGCTTTGTATGGTGGGAAGAGTTTTGTATGTTGACTTCCCTTCTGTCATGCAGCTGTTAAAGTTGATTGGTGAGTATTTATATTTTTAAAAATATTTTGTGTTACATGGTTGTAGGCTGAAGTGGTGAACACAGAGATGCCAACTTTTGGCTGAATAGTGATTTCTACATCACTCCTAGAATTCTGATCTTGCAACCTTGTGAAGTAGTTTAGGATGATTGTGCAGAGTCTTAGATAAAACATAGAGTAGCTAACTTTATTGGGTTTTACTAATGTGTTAACATTAGCCCTTTATCCCTACCTAAGCAGACTTCGAAGCTGGTTCTCCTGTGCATAATCAATATTTCATCTGTGTTATCTGCATAACAGTTACTGGCTTCTCTCAAAATAAGCTATGTATTTATGCCAGATAAAAAATTCCCAGAACAGAAGCTACAGTATTGTGAATCTAGCTTGCCTATTCTCTAGTGCTACATAGCTTGTTTGTATGTACATAGAACTTATAAAGCTTGAGATTCATTTATGTTTGTCTGAGATATTTTAGCAGTCCCCTTTCACTTTGTCCCAAAAGAGCTGATGCATCAGTCCTCATTACTTTACTAGGCTGTATTTGGCTATGGTTAAGGTGAATGGCTTGTAACAATGCTGCTTGATAAGCTTGAGTCCTGCACAATAAAATTCAATCCTGATTTTTCCCAGCGCTTATCCAGCAGCATCACAATTCAGATACTCCTTTTCTCCATCTCTTAACATGCCAACTCTCTTCCCATAGGTAGATGCTTTTTTTTAGCCTAGCCAAACACAGAACTTCATTTGTGTCACACCAGTATCCAGAATTTTTCTCTCGTCACCAGGCTTTAATAAAGCTAGTAAGCACAATTTTCCCCTCTATGAATGACGTCCACTGCAGATTTTTTTCCTGCCAGTTAACTCATCAACAGCAGCTATGTTTGTGGAAGTTTTTCCTTCTTTCTGGGAGGGCAACAAGGTGCATTATCTGTTTTCCTCCTCAAAGGATGTGAAATTTTGCTGTACAGAGAGCAGATTTTTATACAGCAAGGCAGAGAAGTTGATCTTATTCACCAGAAAAATCTCACTGCTCAGCTAAACCTGGCTTTCTGTGAAAGCATTCTGCATTTGTGTTTTTCTCTGCTGTGTATCTTTGAAATGGAAGGGGTGGGGTGGGTGGGGGTGGAGAAGGTTAGGATTGCCTGGCAACATCCAGCTGGAGGAGGAATACTTGGCATTACAGGTCTTGCCAATTCTGGAAGTAGCCTTCCAGTGCCTCCTGTCAAGGGTGGCATCTAAAGTGGCTGAGGGCTTGTGCCTATCCGAAGGTCCACCCTGCCATGGTGCCCTTTGGCACCAGTAACAGGGGTGGCACCCAATGTGCCATCAGGGTGGGGTGTAGGATTGAAGGCCCAGAAAAAATTGTGAACCTTTTTGAGACTACTGAAATTGTGGTGGTTTTTATTTTCTTTTTGGAATTACTGAAATAAAATTTTACTCCCTCAAAATATCAGGAACTGTGTTGTCTGAAGATTTTATGGAAAATAATTGGCAGACTTAGTGTACAATAATTATGCTCTGTACTCTAGACCAGGGATAGGCAACCATTGGATATATGTGAGCTATTTAACAAAATGTCTAATTGCCTTAGAGCTACTTTGATCCGCCATATTTAACTGTAGAAAAAAATTGCCGGGGCAAGGCAGTAGGGCAGGGATTCTTCCAAGAAGCAACACACACAGCAGTAGATAATTAATAAATACAGCTCTCAGGGTGCTTTGGAGGGTGGGGGAATTTCTAAGGAAGTCCAGGGAGGGATGGGGGCTATCTTTCACTTCCTTTCCCTCAGCACGTTGCCTGCTCTGCCTCTCACCATTGTGGAGAAGCCGCTTCTCCTGACTCCCCTTCTAGCTGAAGTCAGCAGTCCCATGCCAAGTAGCCACCTCATGAGAGCACATGTTGCCCAGGAGTTTGTGTGCTCTCAGGTGCCAGCCTGAAAGGGTGGGCTGGCCGGCTATGTGTTCTCACGAGACCTGGAATGCAGGCTCTGCTTTTGTGAGCCCCGGGGTTCTCAATAGAGCACATCGCTGGCCAGTCCCATCCTTTCTGGCTTCTTGGCTCACAAGCCCCATGTTGCCTACCCCTGCTCTAGACAAAATGCAACATTCAAATCCAAGAGGCATTTCTGCACCCAGAGGTTGCTACTGCCTTCCTGAGAGGAGCACACAAGGCAGTAATTGCTTTTTTATTGCTGCTTGCCTTCTTCTGTTGACCTTCATTCTGCTTTTGCAGACAAAATGTTTGATATAATCAGAGAACACAGATTCCCTCCTTGTTCTCCCCCAAAGTGTAGTTTTGATTGTTGTACCTTCTGTCCGGCATCATGGACTGGTGAGATTAAGGAGGAGCTGCTACTGCTACTACGAACAGTATTTATACAGGCCTGGTATCCACTGATTTGGTATCCATGCCTTCAGTTATTCACGTATACCATGGATACCCATACCATGGGATGCTTATTAAAAAAAGATAAGAGGAACATTAAACAAATCTCATTTTTTACCTTGTTGCAACAAAACCACTGATGTCCCCCTATCTTAAAAAAAGCGTCCCCAGTATCCACGGTTTCAGGTATCTGCAGCAGGTGGGGTCTGGAATGGAACCCCAGCTGATAACAGTGCATGCCTGTAAACAGCTTTTCAGCAAAAAAGTTCATTAGAGTTGATTGACTTTACTGAAAGGTGGGCCTGTGAATTTACTACTAATCTACAGTGGTAGTCTTCACTGTGACTGCTACTGACAGCTGCTAGACACGTTCTGCCACAAAAGTGCATATTGCACACTTGTTTTGGAAGAATTGTTAATGCTTTTGACATGTACAATATGACTGCTTGCAAGAAAAGTGACATAAGAAGTAACACAAGAAGAAGAGTTGGCCCTGGGAATCATTCCAAGGAGTCACTTTCAGTAGCAGATGCTGTTTGTTTTAGACAGAAAGTGATTGGCTCAGAATCAAATGGCTTTTGGCTTTGCGCCATGATTTTTGCAGGATAACAGGGAACCGAACAAGATTTTGCATGAGCTGATTGATGCTGATACTATTTTTTTTTTCCATAAATGGACTTATTGACTCTGTTCTGAAAAAAGGCAGGGGGTTTGTGAAGCTCTCCCAGTCAAGGAGATATCCAAGTAGGGAGCCAGAACTCTGAAGGCATCTAACCTTAGAAAGCAGGTGAAGAGCTTTTATGATGATTTTGGAGTTTGAGAGAGCGCACACATGGGAGTAGACGTTCCTTTGGTCTAGGGTTTTTAAAGGTTACAGTTGTCATGTTGAATTGTGTCTGGAAGCTACGTGATGCTTTGAAAAGACAGTAATGCCTTTGAGAAGCATCACTAGCTTGAGGTACCAGTAAGATACACAAGCCATGCATTTCATTTTTATATAGCTGGGTACATTAACCGTTCTGACAGAGTATTTTCAGATGCGCAAGTCCCCTTGTATGTGGGAATGTTAACATGGGGTAATTCCCCTACGATCCGCAGGCATTGCCGTGTAGGAAAATATACCACAAATCAGAATATGTTTGGGGTGCTGGTGGCTTTCCAGCTTGTTTATGGTAGGAGGCAGTGCTGCTGTTGTCTGAGTCAACACATGGCTGAATTGCTTTCCAACACTTGAATAACCAGTCAGTATGGCAAGAAGACTGTTGTTGCCTGAAATTTAAGGTTGTCCTGGCTTGGAAGGTGTGGCTAACTGTTGAGTCACTTCCATCCCCTGGTAGAGCAAGGGGTGAAAGAAAAATCAGTTTAACAGGAACACAATAACTTCTTTCCTGTGAAGGAAAGGCTGGATTTAGGGTTAGGAAGAATTAGAAGCAGAGATTTCTAGCCAAAATTTCATTGGTTTGCTTGTCTAGACTTTGGAATGAAGCTGTTAGGTGGGAAATGTGTGGGAAAGATGACTTGTCCTTTTGACTAGTTGCTATTTGTGGTTTCTATTCTGGAGGGCTAATATAATGCATGTGTTTTTGGAGCAGTTAGAAGGAGGAATTGCTAGGAGTATTTCAGAACATAGACTAAGAACATTATGTTTGGCTCCATGAAAGGACTGGTCTTGAGGGGTGATCTGGAGTTAGCAAGTTGTCTCTGTGATGGTAGGGGATAGTGACTGCAGCATTGTAGGGGGGAACCTGCATAATATAAGGTTTTGCAGACTGACTAAGAAAAGTAGGTGGTATGGAGCATGTGTTGGCTTATAGGAAGGCAAATAAAGAGAATATTGTGAGTAGTCTTGTAGAAAGATGGTGGACATGTAGGAACAATAACTATCATGACGACAATGTGAATCCATACAAGCTCTCTTCTCACTGTGACTTGGAATTTTTGAAATGTGGAATATATAATGAGACTGTTCTTCAGTTTTGGTGAAATTTAGTCAAAAGCTGGTCTTGACATCCAAGGCAAATGAAAATCTAGCTGGAAAAGAGTCCAGGCATCCTGCATTAGCATTTTATCTCATTTTCAGTTTTAGTTGACCCCAAAGTTCTGAGGAACCTGTGACAGTAACGTATAGGAAACGTTGCAAGTGCTCGAACAAATGAAAAAAGTGCACTGCAATGAATGCAGTGTCTCAAGCCTGCCTCCCCCACCCCCTTCATGCAGCTTGAGGTAAACGTAGCACAGAACCCTGGATGGTTTCTTGGCCATATAATAGTAAAGTGGGTGGACTTGAAAAATGGGTGGGTCCTGGAGGAGTGCCAGTGTGTTTCTGCCTCTAATTCATGGAGCAGCTGCTGTTGTCCTGTGACTGTGGGACTAATCTTATGTAGAGATGTAAAATTTCCAGAAATTTTGAAGCTCGGAAAAAAAATCCCGTTTTTTTCCAGGTTTTTTTTTGGGGGGGGGGGAACGGACATTTTTGGAAAAATTGAAAAAATGCTATATTAGCACTTTTTCCCCCTTTTCCAGATTGAAAGTCATCTGTTACTTTAGGAACATAAAATATGACTATGGACAATTTGACTTGGCATAAAATTATCACAACTAGCGTATTAAAAATATAGTGTATCCAAACAATTATTACAAACAGAATTTACATCTTTAATATTTATTTGTAATTGTAACAAATGAAGCAACAATCTCCTGAACTGTTTACTAGTTTATGTGGAACAGACAAAAAACCTCCACAAAACAATTTTTAAAAATCCAGAAGTAACAATTATTCATATTTCCTCTACACCGTATTAAATAAATAAAAAACTAATTCTCATAATAAGAATTGAAGAGGGGGGAAGTGTATAGAAGGGAATGCGACTAAGTTTCAATGAATGGGCATGAAATTTAATCAGAATCATTTTCTGAGCTGTAATTATCTGTGTAAGTTTCACTCTCTGCTTCTGCAGCTACTCTGTTGTGTCTGTCATTATCACAGTTATTATGGACTTCTAAAAACTGAAGATTTGCCCGGATTGAAACAAGCTTCTCTACCCTTTCACGTTTGTTTATTTCTTGATTTAGTGTGTTTCCAAACATAGACCAGATTCTTTCACATGCTGCAGAGGATGGAGGAGTCTGAAGAAGGCGAGAAGTCAGAGGCTGTGTTAGAGATGTAAAATTTCTGAAAATTTTGAAGCTTGGAAAAAAACCCCGTTTTTATATTGGAGGGTTCAGTTTGTAACCTAGGACTTGCTTGTCCTCAGTGCACATAATTTAGAATAATTTGATATCATACACATTTTTTTAGAAACTATTTGGAAACTATTTGAATACCTTGTCTTAAAATATTTTATTCATCGTGTTAAAATAAAATAGTCCATAATCAATTTTTTCTTTTTTTCCTTTTTTCAATTTTTCCAATTTTTTGGAAAAAACCAAAAATGCTTCAGGAAAAAAAAATGGAAAAAACCCATTTTTCCAAATTTTTCCGGTTTTTTTCCGGGCCTTCACATCTCTGATCTTATGTATTGCGCATGTGTGAGAGAAAAGCTCATTGTGTTCCTACAGTGAAATGGCCAGTCAGTTTGGCAAGTGAGCACTTCCCACTTCCTGATATCTTAGATGTCTGTGTCCTTAGCCATTGATAAAATGTTTAGGGCAAAAATAATTATAATAACGGCACTTATCCTGGGTTAGCCCCAAAAAGAGCAGTCCTTAAATGTTATTGTGACTTGCTTCATCATAAGATGGTGCCCAGAAAATAGGTGAATGGGACTGCTATGTCTGAACAAGGTGCTAGAACATGTCAGAGCAAGTGTTGCTGCCGCTCAGGGCATTGCTCTGCTTTGTCATGGTGTCAGCTACAATTTTAGCTAATTAATCGGAGCTGGCTGAGACAGGGAGCTACCAATTAGAACTTCCCTGGTTTGAGTCTCACATCTGCCATGAGCCCACCTCATAGCCTTGGGCAAGCCACTCCCTCTCAGCCTTGAGTCCATGGCTGCAATGGAGAATATTATTACCCTGACATCAAGGTAATATACATGTGAAACACTTTATAAACTCAGAAAGTACTATATAAAAATAAGGGATACTATTGGAGACAACTACGCAAAATGTATGCTAAGCAACCCTTACTGTTACTGCACCATAAAATCCATAATCTGCCTACCCGAGATGTGCTTTTAATTTTTGGAAGCTCTTTTGGCTCCAATATGTTACTGGAATATGAAATGGAAATATAAAAGCAGATCTTTCTAAACACTGAGCTGCAGCTTTTATCAAACTATTTGGCATCTGGCCTAGGTGCCTTTAAAAGGGGATCGGACAGATTTCTGGATTGGATAGCAGGGCTCTTCTTATGTTCTTATGCCTGTGCTGCAAATCAGGACTGTTCTTATGCCTATATCTTGATTCTTCAGGTTTTACATTTAAGAACATAGAGTTCTGCTGGATCAGAGCAAATTAAATGTGTAGCCAGACAGATGTCTCTGAGAAGATTCTTGAAGGCAATAGTCCTCTATACTGTTGTCCCCAGCAACTGGTATTCAGAAGTTAAAATGTGATTGACTCACATTTGATCTTGGGTTTTATTCCTTTTACCCAATTATCCAAAGTACAGACCATAAAGAGATGTTCCGTACCACTGGTTCTAACTGTGGGTACTGAGTATATTTCCAAACCAATGTCAGTGTTTTTGTTAATCTTGTGGTTGTACATGTGTCATTCTGCTAGCAGAATGTGAATTTGTTTGGCTATTTTTTTTCCTTCTCTAGGCTCTGATTCCTCTGGCAAATGTGGCCATGATAGATTATACCCTGGAGTTCCTAACTGCAACCGGGGTGGAAGAAACCTTCGTGTTTTGTTGCTGGAAGTCGGCAGAAATCAAGGAGCATATACTGTAAGAGCAGACACCTTTTCTGACTAACACAAGGAAGGAGCATCTTCTGTCCCTCAGTCCTTCTGAGTTTTATCTAATGACAGCTGCTGTTTGCTGGAGGGATGATTTTCTGTAAGTCAGTGGTAGACAGTCCCTGGAACCTTGTTCTATGCCATTTGTAGCAAGGACCCCTCTAAGGCATGCTGGGAAAGGACCTGGATGACTTTCTGGGACAGTGTGGGCTGCAGCTGGATCTGTCTTGTTCTTCTCCCCAAGTGCATGGGTTGGAGGCTGTAGATGTGACTATACTGCAGAAATGTGGTAAAGGGGAACCTCGAGATTGATCTGGGGCAAGAGTTGAAAAACCCATATAGTTGACCAAACCCTGAAATAATTCTTTATGTTCATTGGGTTTGCTAAATTGTTTGATACAAGAGATTTTTTTTAAAAAACCAACTACTTCTGCACCAGTTCTCTTCATTTCAGTGGGCCTAGAGCATGGTCCGGAAATTACAACTAGTACAGAACGCGGCTGCTCGTGTGGTTGCTGGGGCACATCGATTCGACTCTGTTGGGCTGTTGCTTCAGCGACTACACTGGCTGCCAATCCGTTCCAGGCCCGATTCAAAGTGCTAGTTTTGACCTTTAAAGCCCTTTACGGCTTGGGGCCGGGGTATTTGAGGGACCGCCTCCTTCCATATAATCCTGCCCGTACTCTTAGATCTTCTGGGGGGGCCCCTTTTGATGGTACTGCCACCGGGAGAGGTAAGAGGGGTGGCGGCCAGGAATAGGGCCTTCTCGGTGGTGGCCCCCTAACTTTGGAATGCCCTCCCCTTAGAATTAAGAACTGCTCCCTCTTTGGCAACATTCTGGCGGGGGTTGAAGACCTTTTTATTTCAACAAGCTTTTAAATGTTGACAGGCAGACTGGTATTTTTTACATCTTTCAATCCACGGGGCTTATTTAAATTTTAACTGTTTTTAATATTGTTTTTATATGTTTTAATTGTATATATTGTGGCTTGTATTACCTTTTAATTGTTTGTAAGCCGCCTTGTGTGCTTTCGGGCAAAAAGGCGGGGTAGAAATCAAATAAATAATAA
>JAJKFI010000350.1:165237-251802 GCA_029204185.1 Lerista edwardsae
TAACCTCCCAAACTACTTTGTTTTCCTCAACAGCTGTGAAAGCGTTGAAAGCTTCTAGGATTGGGGCCAAGCTTCTAGATGCCATATTCCCTGTGTGATTGCGGTTGTGCAGTTACTTGAACCTCACTTCCCGCAATTTGCTGTGTAGTTGTTTATGGACATTGGAAAAACATGGAGTGACATAAGGAAGTCACTCCATGTTTTTGCAATGTCCATAAACAACTGCACTATGACTGCACTATGCACATGTCTCCTCTCTTACTTTCAACCTGTACTTCCTTGGCAGGAAATCCAAGTGGTGCCGTCCAACCTCTCCAAACACTGTGCGGTTTGTAACTTCAGACCTCTATCGCTCACTTGGCGATGTGCTAAGGGACGTTGATGCTAAGTCGCTTGTTCGGTCTGACTTCATCCTTGTCTCTGGAGATGTGGTGTCTAATATTAACGTTTCCACAGCTTTGCAGGCCCACAGGTGGGTGTCTGGTACGGGAGAGAATTCCACAACCTCTCTTGCTGGGTCTGCCTGGGATTGTGTCTTCCTGAGGTCAGCCATTTAAATGCTTCCTCTTCAATGCCTTTTCTGTACAGGTTAAGGCGTAAGCTAGAGAAGAATGTGTCTGTGATGACAATGATTTTCAAAGAGTCCTCCCCAGGTCACTCTGCCAGGTGCCAAGAGGATGACATTATTGTTGCCATGGACAGTGCAACCAAACGAGTGCTACATTACCAGAAAACTCAAGGACTGAAGCGCTTCCGATTTCCAATGGTACGTTAAGAATGCAGCAAGCTGCCCTGTTAGTAGCATTCTCCTATAAATCTATTGATGGGGAAGTTGTCGTGTTCCCTTGAAGATCCAATAATAAGCCAAGAGCTGGGCTACAAGTATTGGGTCAGCTTGAAGTGTTGCCTGGCACAGTTTGCTGTATCTCAGTCTTGGTTTGCTGTCTGTGTATAGTCAACATTCCTCTATCTTCCAGGGCCCATTGAACTAAAAAAAGGTTAATTGTATACTGGAGGAAGGCTGTTGTTGCAGATGTATTGCATTGGCATAATATATCTTAATTGTTGTGCACGAAGCTATAAATATATAGCTGAATTGGTGCTTTGCTGTTCCAGAATTTAGTAGGATGTGTGGCTTGGAAGGAAGTGTTGCCTGAAGTGATAGAAACTTTGACTGGCTATGGAGAAGGAGCCAGATGCTAGGGAGAGGCTATGAGGGAGAGGCTCCAGAGGCTATGGAGAAGGCTGGGGACATAGGGGAGGATTCTTAAATATGGAAGGACAACTAGTGTTACTTATTTTTTTCTTCAATGATAAAAATGCTAACCCTACACACTCATTCCACAATGGAGAAAACCCATGTGTTACTTCTGAACGTGTGAAAAGACTTGGTCATCTAGGGCATGGCGCTCCAGTCTGTGGGCTGGATCTGGTGCCCTCCTGATCCTTCCCCGGTGTGAGCAGCAGTTTGCATTCTGCCGGGGAAAGCTGCAAAACCCTGACTACAGTTCCCAGGGGTCATTGCGGCCAGCTGCCTTTGCACAGAATGCTAGGAAGTGGCTGGCCACGAAGACCCTTGGGAGCTGTAGTCGGGGTCTTTTGTGGCTTCCCTGGTGGAATGCAAACTGCCTTTTGCGTTGGAGAAGATTTTCCCCGCAGCAGCGGTCTCCAGTTTGGAGATGCCTGATCCAGGGGATTGAGTCTCCTGCTTTGGATGTTTGAGACCTTGGGCTGAAATATCAGAGAAGCTATTCTCTCTGGCTTTCTAAGTTAGTTGTGAAACTGGGAAAAAGATTGTAGTAACTCCGTGACTTGGAAGTCAGCAGTACAGTGCATGAATATTATCCCACTTCCACCTCCATTAAAAATTATCCAGTTGTAACAGAGCCTAGGAAAGAAAAGACCACTGCCCCAGACTCTGGAGAATGGTTGCTTGTGAGAGCTGACAGAAGTGAGTTAATGGTCCAGTGAATCTCTTAGTATGAGGCAAAGCCTCATCAAAAGTTCCTTTCCTAACCTCTCTTGGTACTTCTACATAATGGTTGGACCAGTTTCTAAAAAATTGGAGAAGTCGATATTTTTTCAGTGTCACATCACTGACTGGGAATTGAAATCCATGATCAAACACTCAGCTAGCAGGATTGCAGTGAAATTCTTCAGTTACTCTGGTGTGGTGTTGAGTAAAATGCACCAATGGCCTTTCCCAAATGAGAAGTCAGTGAGGGTATTTATTCAGTCGCATTACTGGTTTATGTTGCAATTTCTCCTGAAGTAGGCAATGTCTCTCATTTGCTTGTGTTGCTGTTGAATTCTTGTACTCTGATTTCTGTGTGCTTTGTGTACACTAACTGTTAACTACTGCTGCAGGTGTTTCAGTGTGGTCTGGATATTAAGCTGAGTTCATGTGATTATACACCTTTCCCCACCACCACCACCAAGTGACGTTCAGACTCTCTCCGCCTGCCAGATTCTTTCTAGAATGTTTCTAGTTAAACATGGGGTGCCTTTGACATTGAATGCAATGTGAGAGGCTCATAAGGTCTTGCTGTTCTTACTTTCCAGAGCTTGTTCCAGAACAATATTGAAGAAGTACAAGTGCGGCATGATTTGTTGGACTGTCATATCAGCATCTGCTCCCCCCAGGTAAGTTCTGGTCAGTGTCTTTGTCTAGGGGAAGGGAATTCATGCCTCAGCTTACATTAAAATTGCTTCATCTTTGACTGAGGTTGTGGCAACATGAGGCTGCTTTAATTAGCAGTCCAGATGTGGTTGACATCTGTTAGAGAGAGATTGGTCAGAAAGACCTTTATTTTTACCTTGTCTGAGGGGAATGAATGTTTTGGTCTCAGAGAAAATGAGCAGAGAAAGACCTGCCGTTGGCACAGGTTTCCCCATTATTAAGTAACCCAATGCACAGTTTGGGAAATGCTGGTCTACAGCATTTATTTGGAATTCAGCCTTGGTTTAACCCCTGTTAATGGGGCAAAGAAATCACTTTTTCAAGTGGCGTTCCTCTTAGCCTTTGGAGAGTAACTGCCCCATCTTTACCCCAGTACAGTGTTTTTCTAGTGGCTGTTTGTTGCAGTTATTTCTGCATTTTGTCAGATTGTGAACGCTTTTAGGACAGGGGGCCATGTATTTATTTGATTTGCTCGGCAACTGCTTTGTGAACTGTTTTGTTGTCGAAAAGCACTATATAAATATCCTTAGTAAAAGCATAGGATTGCAATCCTGATCCTTCCCCTCCCTCCAGCCATGGCACTTCACCCAAACTGTTCAGACCTTCAATCTGCTTAAGCTCACCTGTGAAGTTGAGAAAGCAGCGGTCACAAAGCTAGGGGACCAGGTGCCCTCTCCCCGCCTCAAAGGGGGTTAACCTCTAAAAAAGGGGCTGTGTGATGACTGAGTTGAGCGTGCTTGGTGGATGCCGGGGTGGGACATTTAGGGATTGTTTCCCACTTGGCTCTTTTTAACCCCAGAGAGAAGAAGGAAGAAATACTGGTGTGGGTGTGTTGCTAAAAAATGCACTTGCTTGCCACCTCTATCCAGCTTCTCTTCCCTGCCTTTGTTTTTCTTCTCTTCAAATGCCTCATCCCGGTCCTGCTTTTCCTCCCCTCTCCCTGCTTTTAGTATTCAAGATCATTTTGCTGTCATCCACCCTTTCCACTCCTCTTATTTCTACCTGTCTTTATTCCAGTTTTCTTTGTGTTTAGCTCTTTTATTGGCTCTTTTCTTGGCTCAGGAATGGTAGGAAGGCAGTGCCATGGGTTAGGCACTATTGCAAGTAGGAGGCACTGAGTAAAATACTATCTTCCAAACTGTGCTCCCTTTATGATTTTCAGTTATTAAAAGCTGATCTTTCAAGGACGTGTCCTGGGAATACTCTGTGCAAATACTCTTTTGCACAAACAGCCAATGAGAGTGCAGTCCTGGCCTGTGGCCACTAGAACACTTCTGTGGCCACTTCTCTTTAAAAAGAGAGATGATGCTGTGAAGTTTGAAACTATATTTGTGTGTGTGTGAATTGAATTTTTCTGTGTACATAATTATAAAGAATAACGGTTTGGGAAGTTGGTGCTTCTGTCTCCACACAAATCTGAGATTTTTGTCTGGAACCATCATTTTTTCTTTTGACCTCTTTGTTCTAAGATTGCTTCTGTTCTTTTAGGTGGCTGAGCTGTTCACAGATAACTTTGATTATCAAACTCGGGATGATTTTGTGCGTGGCCTTCTGGTGAATGAGGAGGTACGTTGATGGCTGGGGGCACCTGCAAGAGCTATCATTGGATACTAAGCTGTGCCAGTTATGCATGTGTGTGGCATGCATAACGCACTTAGCATGTCAGAATGTCACCCTTCTCTGAAAGTCCTCCTCCTCTTCTCCAGGTCCTAGGCAACCAGATACATATGCATGTGACATCTGAGGAGTATGGTGCTCGTGTATCCAACTTGCTAATGTATGAGTCCGTGTCCTCCGATGTCCTCCAGCGCTGGGTTTATCCAGTGACTCCAGAGACTAACTTCAGTGACAACAAGAAGCAGAGTTGCACTCATTCTCGACACAACATCTACCAGGGGGCAGAGGTGAGCCTGGGCCATGACAGTGTGCTGGAAGAGAACGTCCTCATCGGGCAGGGAACATCTGTGGGCAAAAAATGCTCGATAACCAACAGTGTCATTGGCCCTAACTGCAAGATAGGTGAGTTTTGTAGGCAAGAAGACATGGGTGGCTGGACCAAAGAGTTGTCTGTCAGTTTCTGGCTGAATTAACAGGAGCTGTGATGAACTGTGAATGACTACCGAATGGCATAACAAAATGAATTTGGGGCAAACTAAGGGCATAGTGGTGAAGCTAATGAGACAGTGTAGATCAGTGGATCCCAAACTGTACTGGGACCCACCAGCGGCTTACAAGCCAATGTCAGGTGGGTCACGAGCAGCTAGAGCAGCCCTATTGAAAATATGGGAAGATGGGATGCTGTAAAGGAGAAGGGCCATGTAGTTGTTTTGCTTGTGCCAAGGTTGTAAACAGGCTTTTAAAAAATTAACTTTGCTATTGGAAAATGGCTGGGAAATAACCCAACTCATTGCTGCATAAGGAAAAAAGCAGGCTGTGGCGTCACAATGATGGCACTTTCAGCCATGACATCACTTCCCAGACAGACTGTCAGTCTAAAAAATGGGTCCTGGTGCTAAAATGTTTGAGAACCATTACTGTATGCAAATTAAGAAAGAAGAGGGTCTTCGGTGGCCTGGATTGATCAAACTGCATTGTAATGCTATCCAGTTCTGCTAATATGTGATTGGAAACTTTTCCAAGGAGGTCCAAGCAGTATTTAGACTTCAGAAAGGGGGTTTCTCAAAACTAGTAAAAAGTAAGCTGAAAAGGAAAGTCAAGAGGACCTGATCTCTCCAGCGTGCATGTAGATTACATAACACCACCACAACAATAGCTCAACTAGAATGTATATCAATAAATAGAAATGGTGCATGTGTAGTCAAGGAAGCTACAAAAAGCAAGGAAGCTTCTTTAGGAAATGGACTTGCTTACCTATTTATTGAAGAGAAGTAAAAAAGTAAAATTCTACGGTGCATTTTCATTTAACACAGGATACTAAAACAAGCCTTTGAGTTAAAAAGTGTGTTTTTTGTTGCTAAAACCTAAGAGATGTTTAAAGTGGCTCTAAATGTCTTCTGGGAATCCTTCAGGGTCTGATTCTTTATCAGTGACTCCAAATAAATGGTGGGCAGAAGATGAGTTGATATATGTGACTAGCCCCCCGCTTTGCCTGCTGGAAATATTTTTCTAAGTGCCCCCAGGAATAGGCAGGAGAATAATATGAGGTGCTGGGCTGGAACGCTCGCCCTTCCCTCCCTACTTTGTCTACAGTGCCTGCTGCCTGCACTAATCAAAAAGCCTTCTCACTCGCAAGTAAACAATGCCAAACCCCCCACTTGCTGGCAGTGTCCTGTTTTCCCTCCGCCTGCTTCTCAACCCCATCTCCCCCATCGAAGCAGCTTCTGCTGGAAGCCGAGGACACCTTATCAGCTCTGGCCTTTTGGATGTGTTTAGCAGTCCCCATTTGTAGTCCACCCAAAGACCTTTTGTCTTTCCTGGCAGTATAGACAAAGCAGCAGTCTAAAAGCAACATCTGCAGGCTTGTTCTGCAGCCTGCCTGGCTCCACTAGAGGTCTAGGGCCTTGCTCTGCCCACCATGTGACTCAATGCATTTACCATATTATACAGTATATACGTTGACCAGGTTTTCTGGGCAATTTTAAGGCATACATTTTTTTTTACTTATACGTGGGTATATATGGTAATGAATGGGAAGCAGAAGGTAAGACAAAACGGATAATTTTCACATTGGAAGGCGTTAAGGGGTCCCTTAATGGTCCAGTGCATTTTAACCTCAAGTTTGCAGCCAAGCCCTCTAGGGAGCATACCCATTCCCTGAGTGCCTGGAGCTCCTTGCACCATGACCCAGGTTCAAGAGGCATATAGTCATACATTTGGCACTCAGGGCAAAACACTGCCTGCCTGCGTAGGCGTTTGCTGCTTCTCTTCTCACAGGCAGTGTTTGGGGCCTGGCTTCCTCGCCCTGCTGCTGAACTTGCATAGCTGCTGAACTCGCTTACCTGGCACTTTGTTCTATGCCGTTGTATCCCCTGGTTTTGGCACTGAGTGCCACAGGCTAGTTGCAGTGCTCCACGTGCTTGTGCGGCACCTGACTTGGTGTGTGTGTGTATGTGAAGCCTACGGTTCCAATTCTGCTTCTGGTGATGTTTGGCAGGGGATGAGGTCGTTCTGGACAGGGCATTCCTGTGGAACAGTGTTCGTGTAGGAGACCAAGTGAAGATCCTGCAGTCAATTGTTTGCGATGAGGCTGAAGTTAAGAAAGGAGTAATGCTGAATCCTCGCTGTGTCCTCACTTCCCAGGTGAGTGACTTTCGTTGATGGTAAAGTATTTGCATCCTGTTTTTTACTCACTACTAAGGCACTCAAGGAGGCTAAAGCACAGATAAAAATACAATTCCTGTACACAAGTTGAGGAGCTGCTGCTCTGCCCATTGGTCTTATTCCTGTGGACATCAGGTTGGGCTTTTCTCCCGAAGGATCTCCGTTCAAACCAAACTGCAGGTGTAGAATTTCTGAATAGACCTGGGGTACTCACTAACTCAGCCTTGGTTGTCCATATGTAGAATGAGGCTGATGAGCTCTTCTCACAGGGACCTTGTGATGTAAAGGTGGCAGTGCCTTTAGTACATTAGGAAGTAGGGCCCCCCCTCCACTCCATATCCATGGCAGTAAGTTCCTACTGATACTGTAGGATCCCTATACTACTATAATTCCCGTGTTCTTCCTTGCGCTTTGGAAGAGGAAGCAAACAGTGAGAACCTAGACTCATAGCGGCTAGAGGAATGCTTCAGGAGGCAATAGTGAGAATGCTAACAAGAAGAGGGCAGCAGAGGACTTCCTGTTAGCGGTCTCGCTATCACATAATGTAGCAGTCCTCTAGCACAGTGGTTCCCAAACTGTGGGTCTGTGGCGGGTTATGAAACAGCCTAATCTATTACCAAAAGAGCCGAGTTAGGAGAATTACAGCTGACAGCTCTATTGGAACATGGGATTGTAGGCTGGATAACAAGCCAGCGTAATGCAGAAATCCCTGTTTCCTCCAGAAGAGCCTGAGAGAAATACTTCAAATAAAATGGTGGCTTTATTAAGAGAAAAATACAAATAGGAACCCAAAAGAATTAATAAGCTAGTGTAATACCTTGATCCGAGTGTACCTATGGTGGTGAGTACAGTGTAGCGCAAGCGTATTTTTGGTGCATCCAATAGGAATTGGGAAAAAGGGTTTGTAGGGAAGTATCTGTAGGAGTCTCTGCTCTTTTACCCAAAGTTGCTAGCACTAAGGACAAGGAGGGAAGAGCAAATGGGGCTGGAGGTTAGAGAGTAAGAATCAAAGCACGAGGTATAGCTACCTCTCTGGTTTCACTTTGGGTCAGCAGTCTGTGGGTCAGCAGTTCTGTTTGTAGAGTAGTGGACACTCAAGGAGGGATCATGTGGGCCGTTGTGATGGGCGTTCAAGGAGTGACCCTTTTCAGCAGCGTGTGGACACTCACGGAGTGATGCCTGAGAGCAGCAGTGATGGACATGGTCAAGGAGTGACCATTTGCTGGCCAAATTCCCTTAGTATGTAAGGATTTTTGGAGTTGCTTCTACATGCAGGGGATAAATGTGTAACTTTGTGTGTTGGCTTTAGATGTGTGAATGGATAACTTGGATAGGACTGAAAGGAATTCCTCTTAATCAAGCAGGATGTATGTAAACACTGCTAGTAGTGTCAGCAAAAATACACATTACTAACCTGGTGCCAGCAGATGTCTAGCAACTGAGGTTTACATAAGCTAATGTAGAATTAAGGTATAATCCAACGTTTTGCTCCAAAATACAGGAGTTACTGGAACTGCGTTCAGGAGAGCAAATACAACATGTGAACACAATGCAAAGATGCCTGACAGGATTACATTCATCTAGAGATAGTGAGATTGTTTTCCTTCCAGAATGTGTGATAATGGAAAGGGGAGGGAGATAGAGAGAACGTAAACACACAAGTTTCTTCAGTCTTGACCAAGTCGTTTGGGAAGTGTAGCCTGTGTTTCTGAGGGTCAGCATTCTGGCATCTTGCATTCTGGCATCTATTGCTGTAGGCCGGTGAAATACACACATCTGTAAGCGTAAATTGTTGCTTGGTTCCAGAGTGCATAATGTTAATATAACCAGGTGTAAAAGTAAGGCAAAGAAAGAGGGAGATTTACTGGTAACTAACCCTTGATGCATATAGACAAGGCAGATTTAACAACCTGCTATTTGCGGGAGCATTGCTGCCCAATCACCACTGCTCTAGCAGCTATGAGTATAAGTTCTCACTGCCTGCTTCCCATTCCAAAGTGAAAGGAAGAAAAATTTTCCTTTTGGAAAGCATTTGCAAAGAAGAGAGGTGAGTTATGAGTGCTATGGAGCAATCTGAGAACTCTGAATAAGTGATAAGCGGGTCTCTGGGTATGAGACCCGCAGATATGGGCATAGTCTGTACAATTGATTGCTAGCAGATGTTGAATGGCAAGAGAATGATGAGAAGGAATTTTTATTGAAAGCCTTAAATACTTAATTGATCTCCTCTAGATCCTTCTGTGGGGATTTGAATGTGGTTTTCAGCCCATATGAGTACTCCAGGACTAGAATTCACAAGGGTTCACCTACTAATCTAGAGGAAGAGGAATCAAATAATTTGTTTCTTTTTAAATTTCTAGGTGGTGGTAGGTCCTGACATGATTCTCCCAGAAGGCACTGTAATCTCCCTTCATCCCACAGATGAGGAAGAAGAAGATGATGACCAGTTTAGTGATGATTCTGGTGTGAACAAAGAGGAAAGCAAAGTGAAACTAAAAGGTACACACATTCTTGTCCTACTTTGTTTGCTCAGGAGTGAGGGTGCTCCTTTACTCTCTGCCCTGTACTCATACTGCTAGCTGTTCTTGCATGGCCTTGTTTCTGGAATCTACCCTATACTGAGAAGCAGAACATGCAGAAAGACTTGAAGTGGATGAAGCAACTCATTAAAGTACTTTTTCCTGGGGTGGGGGAAGAATATGTGAACAGGACAGAGGGCTTTAATTTTTTGACAGTGTTTACACCCAGCATTACACCGGGCTGCTCGGATCTGAGCTAGTAATTTTGTTGGCACAAATCTGAGTAGTCCCATTGGGGTTGCTGTTGCACGACACGAGGTAAGGGGAAACACCCTCACTCTGAGTTGCATGGCAGCCACCTCCTGCCCTGCACTGGATATGATGTAGGCTAATTGGCCTGCTTATTCTGTCACAGGACAGGATTGGCCCTGGGTTCAAATAGCAGCTGAATCATTATGTTTCAGCATCTGTTTCTGCATCTTCAAAATGCTACTTGTGTCTTTTGCGGCTTCTAGGTTACAACATGGCAGAAGTTGGCTCTGAGGGCAGAGGCTACCTCTGGAAAGCAGAAAGTGAGAATGATGTGGATGAAGAGGAGCAAAGACAGAGTCTTTGGGGTGAGCAAAAGTGGAACTCGGGCAAATGGAAATGTTGCACAGTTCGCCAGCAGCTTCCTCTAGTGTTTCCCTTGAGGTAATGGGAATTGTGTAAGAATGCAGATGGGGTACTGGTTTTTCTTAGCCTTGTAGGTCATTGACTTTTCCATGTGTGAAGGTCATATCAGTACAGCTAAACAGAGAGTGTGGTCCAGTAGGAAGATATGGGCAGATGGGTGTCCTGAACATGCACATACACAGGCAAACAGAGTGATGCCATTTATAAGCAGGATCCTGCATAGATCAGAGAGGGCTTCCTTTCATCTGCTGTTGTCAAAAGCCCCTGTGAACCATGCTGCCTGGCAGGCTGAGCAAGAGACCTAAAGAGATGCTCTAGATGGGGGGGGGGCTGGTTTTGGAAGATTGTCCAGTACATGAGGGGTAGATTATCATTCTCTGGTACAGGATGATAACCTACATGAAGGTGGATTGTGGGGACAAGGTACTGAAAGGGAATTTGGAGTTGTGATATGGGATGATTGGCAAAAACAAACAAACCTGAAGCCATTTTGCCTTTACATTTTCACTAGGCCCCACTCTAAAGGCAGAAGAAGAGAGTGAGACAGAAAGTGAGGTGAGTCTGGGATCTGAGCAGCCAGACAGTCGGGCAGCCTCCCCTCAGCTGGATGACATCAAAGGTGAGAAACGTTGGGGAAGCATGTGCTTCCCTTTTCTACTGTATGGAGAAACTCGTTCGGTGAGTTTCCCAGACTTTCCAAACTGTATATGTGACTGTGGTTGATAATGAATTTTCTTGGTGTGGCATTCTAACAATCAGTTTTTGACTTGCTCACAGTTTTCCAGAATGAGGTGTTGGGAACGTTGCAAAGGGGGGAAGAGGAAAACATCTCCTGTGACAATCTGGTTCTGGAGATCAACTCTCTCAAGTAAGACAGTGTTGTTGTTTTCCGAGACTTTGGAAAATTTGGAGTGGGGGTGGGGGAAGCTTTTCAGCTTAGTGGTGCCTTCCAAATCTCCCATCTCTTTGGCTGGCAAACTCGTAGTCATAATTGCCTGCATGTATGCAGATCATTGCTAATGACAATCACTGGAATAGGGCACTGATTGAGCACTGGCATGAACAGAGGCTAGAAAATCTTTCCTAAAACTACCTAACCACAGGAGGAGGCAGAAGGGCTTAAAGTCTTAAGGATGTGCAGTAATTTCTTAATGTCTTTCCTTTTTCCCTTACAGATATGCGTATAACATTGGCCTGAAAGAGGTGATGGAGGTGCTCAGCAAAGTGGTTTTGGAGTTTCCCCTGCAGCAGTTAAATGCAGAAAAGGATCCCCAGCACTACAGCGTGTTGGTGATCCCTGTAAGTCCCTTCAGTACCTGTGTCTCTTTAAGAGCTCATTTGTTTCTTTAGAATGTTGTGGCATTTGCTAATCCAGAGATACAGACAGATAAAATTAGTGGACAAAAAAAATGCAGCCAACAGTATACAGGCACAAGTGCCCAACCATCAAAATCCTCACCAAACGCTTGCAGGTATAAAAATTCTTTTAACTCTCTCCAAAAAACTTTAAGGGGAGGAATAGTCCTGAATGGGAGTTCCATAACTATAGTGCCACAAGCAAGAAGCTTTGCACTCATGCCTCCATTGCCTTGACGCGGGTCAGAGGCGTCACTCGCAGGAGAGCTCCTCTGATGCTCTAAGAGGGTGAGCAGGAACATGTGTTAGAAGATTGTCCTTCATATAACCTGGTCCCAACCCATGAAGGGCTTTAAAGGTCAATGCCAGCAGTTTGAATTGAGCCCAGAACCAAATGGGCTGCCAGTGTTACTCCCAGAGCAGCAGTCCCAGTAGAATTGAAGTGTTGAGCTCTGGTAACCACCCGAGCTGCTGCCTTCTGCACTAGCAGTGATTTCTGGACCTTCTTCCACAACATACAGCCCCATACAGAACACATTACAGTAATCCAGTTGTTATGTTACTAAGGGATGGATCACCATGGTCAGGTCTGAGTGACTGAAGTACCGTCACAGCTGGCCCATCAGCCAGAGCTGGGCAAACACACCTCTGGCCACAGCCGGCACCTGACTCCAGGTGGAGCTGTGAGTCCAAGAGCACTCCCAAACTATGCACTTGTTCCTGCTAGGGGAGTGAACCATAATTCAGAATAGGCGGGTGATTCCATACCTGCATTGTGGATTTCTGGACCAGGAGGACGGCTGTTTTGCCTGGGTTTAATTTCAGTTTTTTGACCCCCAACCAAGCGCCAGCCGTCTCCAGACAGCACTCCAGGACTTCATCTTCCCTGGGATTAGATGGTAAGGAGAGAGAGACCTGGGTGTCATTCGCATATTTGTGACACCCTACTCCAGATCGCCCCAAGTGATTTCATGTAGCTGTAGAGTATGGGGTCCAGATAGAACCCTTTGGCACCCCACACTATAAGGACCAGAGTGCCACGTAGGCATTCCCCGGCTGCAAACGGAGAACGAAAGAGCCAGGGTGTAGAAGATGGCACAAACAGCAGTGCAGTCTGTATGCCTCAAAGGCACAGTTTCCCTGCTGTCTTCTGCTTCTCTGTTTGCAGCTATCTAATTTTTATCCTGCTTATTCTTTTAAATTGCTCAGAGTGGGAAGCTTAGGGGTGCGTGCAAGTGCACGCATGTCTATTTTTCTGTAAATGAACCTTGTGAGGTAGCTTAGAGTCCAATCCTATGCCCATCTACTCAGAAGTAGGTCCCATTATAGAGCTTACTTTTAGGAAAGTGGATAGGATTGCAACCTTAGGCTGAGACAGAACGCCTTGTCCAGGATCACCCAATGAGCCTTTTGCCTAACTAGGATTTGAGCCTTGCTATTTCCAGTCTGTCCCCACTGGCTGAAAAGCAGGAGACAAAGTCAACCCTCTTGAGCCCTTTCATGAGCTATTGTTTGGCTGTAGCTGATCTTGGGGAGACGCATTCGTGGCAGTTGTCTGTACAACTTTAAAGAAAAAAATTTCCGTTGAAGATGCTGCACGACTGCCTTAGGCAGCTGGTAGCGTACTGTTGCTTGCCAACCCATCTCAGGGCCCCATCCTAAGGAGCCCGACACCGGTGGTATGCAATGCTGGTGTGTGTGCTCCAGAGCTTTACTAAATAGCTGGTGCAGAAGCAGGTAGACCCGTCACATGCCCTGCACCCTGACTGCGGGGAAAGAGGACAAACATCCCCTTTCCTCATAGAGGCTCCAGCGGCTGCCTGGCTGCCACGGAATGCAGTGGTAGCCACCTGGCTACTGCTGCGCTCCTGGGCAGTCAGGCCGTATAGGAAAGGGCGCTCAGTCTGTGTGCATATAAACAGCACTGATTACCAAAAGTGAGGTGTAGGAAGCCTTCCGGGTTGCATTCAAGTACTTAAAATGGGAGAACTTCCTGTGGGGGGGGGAAGGAGAGCTGGGGAAGGGGAATCAGTGAGGCTGATCAAATCAAACGGATCCTGCCTGCCTGCTGGGCATGGTGCCTGCCTTACTTTGTTAGCACGTTGCGCAAGACTTTCCCTGGTTCATTCCACATACTGATGAGCTCAGTGTGGTTGTAGAGCTGGGCAGGGAGCAACTGCCAGGCTGGAGGCTTGTTGGGAGACTCCTTTGTGGGCTGGTTGAGGATTTTCGCAAGAGGATTTTCACAGCTCTGCAGAGATTGCCATATCCATTAGTGTGGCTTGGAGAGCGAAGTTGTCACTGCTTTCTGGTTGTGTGTCTTTGCATTGTGGAGTGGCGAGGCTTTTAGGGAATGTGGTAGGTGATTCTGTTTTTTGGCATTGGCTGTTGGCCATGGCAAGGTAAAAGTTATTCAGATATATGTTTGCAAAAATATGCCAGACATATTCATCCTGCCCCTGGGTCAGAATATTCTAGCTTTGGGAAAAGGGCAGATTTTCTACCATGCATCCTGCTGGTATGTTCCAGATAACATATCTGTTATAACATGGTATTGGTATTGCTTTTTGAAGAACTGATCTCCTGCTCCAGTCCCACATTGGCATGGGATTGGTGTCCCAGGGACAGGTAGCTCATCTAAGGTGAAGGCCTCACTGTTGTCTTGTGGCAAAGCCTCTGGTTCAGCTTCCCTGTGCCTGGTTTTTGTTTTTGGCAACAAGCAGGAGTATGGTGAATTGTATACCCCCTTGACTTGAGACAACAGTAGTGCCTGAGCTGATGTCATACATTCAGACTTGCACTTGCTGCTGTCTTTAAGATGCAGCCAGATTACTCACCCTGCTCCCCATCACGTAGCTATGTTGACAATGACTCTGTTAATCTATATTCCACGGTCCTCCTTATGGCAGTCCATCCTGCTAACTTCTCCTTTGCTGCAAACAGTGTATATTTCTGGATGAGCATGGACTGCTTTGTCCCTTGGTGTGGCAACCAGGTCTTCATGCTGCAAACTTGGATGCCTTGTTCTGCATAAGCCGCTACCCTGGACGTCTTGCTCACTCTCTCGAATAGCTGAGCTTGCCGCAGAAAATGAACCCCCACCACCTCTGTTTGGTAGAAACTCTTTTTAAAGGGCTTTGATAAATTCACTCATAACACCTCTTTCCTGGAAGCGTAAAGTAAGAAACGTTGTTAATGGGCTCTGCCGGAAATGCCATGTTTAATGATGCTGACTTGCTGCTTTCAGAGTGTTAATTAAATCTGAGTCTTGGAGAGAGAAAAACCTCAGATCAGCCAGGAATGTAAAGCCTTCCTGTCTTTCATGACTGTTTCTGTTCCTGGCAGCCAGTCTTGGTAGTCACTGCAGTGTCCTAACATGTCTTGGGGAACAGCAGGCAGCGCTTCTGGGAGGCTTTCTACTTTTCCTGGGGTGTCACACAAAACTCTTATGCTGGTCTCGTTTTTGTTCATTTATTCCATGTCTGCTGTTGAGCATCTGCTTCATTTGTCTGTGGAATCATCTCAAAACCTGTTTGAGACCAGTGTAGACTTCACCTCTTTTCGTCCAGTTGTCCCTCCTCTTCTGTCCTTTCTATTCCTCAGTTCTTCCCTTTGCATTATCTTGCATGTGCTGTTTTGAGCAGGGAAACCCCATATTTTATGTGAATTAGTACTAAGAAAAACTTAAAACATTATGTCTTGTGTTCTTTCATTTCTAATGTCTCCAGAAGATTCTTCTTCAGTGCCCTCTTCTCAGAAGAGAGTGTAACATCTTGGTGAATCCCAGAAGAGCCGTTGTCTCAAAATATAGTTTTAAGACTTGAGTCTCTTGTTTGATACTGCTTTTTGCTTCTATCACTTTGCTGGCATCTCTTCTCCAGATACCACATTCCCACTTGAGGTGTGTGTTGCTGTCTTGGCAGCATCTAGGTGGCCACTGTTGGGAACAGGCTGCTAGGATACATGGACCCTTGGTCCAGCCCAGCAGATTTGTTCAATACTATTGTGATCTGAGACTATGGGTTGTGGCATTTTGAGCTCGGTTGTTTCAGGAGTGGCACCAAAGCCAGAGGTAGCTGCTCTCAAGAAGGTCTGCCAAGCACTTCCGCTCTTCTTTCTACTGCCTTCAAGCTTTCCAGTTTTCTGATGCATTTAAAAGTTGCTAGATTTTCTACTAGTTTAGTGTTTTCAGTACCTCCAATTTGGTTTTATTACGTGATTTCTTGTATGTTGCCTTGGGTGCTTGCAAAAGATGATTCACCGGTGTGAATCACAAGAAAATAAGACATTTTTTGTGATACACCTGAAATGAACCTGGTTACATAGATCTCATCCATGGTTCAGGACGTTGTTCATATCTTCTGTGTTTAAACAAAATTGGAGGAGAATTCTGATTTTTTTTTTTAATGCCAAACTATCCTTGTACTTTCCTCAAAAGAAAATACACATTGTACACTCTCAAAATATTATAAATTCCAGCAATAAGTATAAGCTTACAATGCTATCAAGCTAATATTAATATAGATTAGGTACTAGAAAAGCATCATTCTCATTAGAATATTCATAATCAGACTTTAATACCCTGAGAGAATGTGATGCAATTGTTATAGTCATTGCCTCAAGCCTTTTAAAATATTGTGCTTTATGTATTTATGTATTTATTTGGGGATTTCTATACTACCTTAGGTAAACAACCCTGGCAGTTTACAACACAAAAAAAATAAAAACATGCCTAATAAAAACAATGTTTAAACCCACAGTACCCTAAAAACAGCTGCTAAAATAGAAATGCACGATACCAACCTCAATTTTCAGGCCAGGCCCCCTTTCTGCTTCCCCCTGTTCATTAATCTCAAGCTACCAGCCACCAAAAGCCATTTGAAATAAAAATGTCTTCAAGCCCTATTAGAAAGTTGGGGCTGATTGTAATTTGGAGGGGCTGATTATAATTTGCAGTATTATAAAGAATTGTCTAAAAATAGTTTCCTTTCTTTTAACATTTCCGACGTCTCTGGTGTGTAACCTGATAGCAATTCCTGGGGAGAGAAATAAAGGAAAGAGGAGGGCATCAAGTTCATATAATTCTTAATTTCCCATCAGAGTGATGTAACAATTTTTACAGTACCACAGTGCACGAGATCTGTGTCAGAGCTTCATCAGCCATGCACTACCAACCTTCAGGCAGACACTAAGATCAGGAACTACTGCTAGCACATTTGAACCAAATTGATTAGTAATAGATTATATATTTGAACTGCTGTCTTCTTGATTTCTTCCCACCCCCCAACAGTTACTGAAGAACTGGGCTCCAGTGTTCAAGAACTACATAAAGCGGGCGTCAGATCACTTGGATGCCTTGCATGCCATTGAAGAGTTCTTTCTGGATCATGAAAGTCTTTGCATGTCCATGGCCAAAGTAAGTTTGCACAGCAATTGAAATGAATTACGTTTTCACCACAGAAATAAATGTATGGCTTCTTTTCTGGTTTTGGTCTTCTCTTATTGGGAAAGGAAGTGTCCTCGTGCCTGTCAGTAGGAGTTGATTGAGATGCTACTTACCAGTCAATGAAAAGGCTAGTGGTGCATCTGGGACTCTGAGTTAGCACAGTTGGCAACTGTGTGTTGCTGCATGCTGCATGCTGGAGATGCACATCATTGATATGCAATCCCTGTTCTGTAGCAAACAAACACCAAATTGAAGAACAGATTGCAAAATGGAGAATACGTTCTTAAGAACTACTATTTCTTCTACAACCATGTTGATCAGAAACTTCAGTTAAGTGAGGTAGAACCTTTTGGAATTCTGGGTTCACCAAGGTCTGCATTTTACATTCTGTGTACTCTTGTGTAGATTTCTAGGTCCCTGATTTATATCCATTCTCTGTAAGTGGAACAAGGTTAGAGTTTGAGCTGGGTAAATACAGTTCATCCCTTTTTTCATGTATGAGAGTGCCCAGCACTTAAGGTATTTCAGGTGCTTTGCTGAGAGAGATTCCTGCTTAAGAGTTGCAGGGGCTCTTGATGGGTCTTAGTCTGAATTAGAGTGTTGTGGGATAAATGGAACTGTTTGCTTTGAGCAGCTTCTTATGTTTAATCGCACCCTCTTTGTAGTCCAAAGATAATGTGTGAAGTGTTTTGAGGTCCAAATCAGTGGTGTACCTGAGGAGGGTCAAGGGGCAAATTCTCCCAGGTGCCACCGAGAAGGGACGGTGCCCTGACCCTTCCTCCCGTTGCCACTGCTTGCAGCAGCCTGAGATTCAAGAAAGGGGCTTAGCACCACTACAACTGGTGGCAGCTCCCTCTGAGCTTGGAGGGGGTGGGTGTCACTTGTAGCGGCACAAAAACGCTCAGCTTTTTTGTGCTACTGTAGGCCTCTTCATCCTTCCCCCCTTTTTTAAAGGGGGAAAGAAAGGAGGAGGTGGCCCAGAACAGGTGGGGTGATGTGGCAGACTGGTTGCCCCCTCCCAGGTGCCACCCCTCCAGGAATGCCACTGATCCAAATGCTACCATAATTGCTGTCCCCAGATGACTGATGAGCTGGATGGATCTGCTGTTTTGCTGTTTTCTCTGTGCATCTTAAAAGGAGAATACAACGGTTCTTGCTCTAACTTTTCATTCCCTCTTGGCTCTGGACCTGCCTAGCTTTCAGATGTATGTTCTGCTTGGAAGCAAGGCTGTGCCTTCTTGCCCTGAAAAGCTTTTACCTTCTGGTATTGCATGGGTGGGTTATCTCCAGATTTAGCAAAAGAGCCCAAGCTCCCTCCGGGGACTCTCACTACCCTAATGATTGATGTGGCAATGGAGTTGTTCCTTTCTACTTACACAAGAGAGAGGATTGATTGTGCTGCTACTAGTTCCTTCATTGCTTCTCATAGTAGTCATGATGATTGGGGGACAAGTGTGTGGCAGTATCCTATGAAGGCTCAGAAATGAGAAGACATTTGTGAGAGTCATTAGGGCTGTGCTTAGTGCCCTATCTTTGCCCCAGCTCTGTCTTCTTGTCTCTCAGTTCCTCTCCCACCAGCCATCTAAAACAGTAAGTTGTAGCTTACTGGCTTGCTGGATCTGATCTGGAATAAATTGCCCATCACTTCTAAGCTGTCTGGTTATTGTAGGTTCTGATGACTTTCTACCAGCTGGAAATCTTGGCTGAAGAGATGATTCTCACCTGGTTTTCTCAGCGGGACACATCTGATAAAGGCAGACAGCTTCGTAAAAACCAGCGGGTAAGTCTTTGGACGAGGTGTGTAGAAGAAGCATTTGTTAGCATCAATTCTTGGTGTATTCTTCATGAAAAATGAACTGTCTTCCTTGGAGAGCAGCTCTCTTGGTTTTAGATTGCCCTTCTGCGCATAGATAAGCAACCTCCATTCTTTTCAACGAGGACAGCACAACTAGCAGCTACAGTTCAGAACCTTGCTACTGTAGACTGGCCATTTGGAAGTGGGTTGGCAGTGTGGATTTTAACATGCCACCTTCATTTTGGTCAATTCCCACCCCCTATTTGCACATGGGAAGAACTTTCATTTATAGAAATCTGCTTAATCTGGTGCTTAGGATACCCCCATGTTAGAGCTGTCCTGAACTACAGATTATAATTGCTCCCTGGCAAATGACTTTTCAAATCAGTTGCTGTCTGACTAACCAGAATAATTTTTTACATATATTTGAGTCCATTGTGCTTACTCTGCTGCTGGTGGGGGGGGGGGGAGTGGGTGTCTTCTGAATCCATTCCATCGATGGTGGCTTGCCTCCTTAAGCCCCACTGGGGTTCTGCATGCTACACAGACACAAATTCAATTCACTTTACAATGCATTGCTTAATGACTGCAGCACTGTGTTGAATACTATGGTGTGTGAAGCTGGCATTATTAGAGATCAAACAGTAGGCTGAACTTTTACTTAAACTCAAACTAGTCCTTTTCTAATGGAAGCAACTGACACATTAAGACCTGTCTACTTAATGCCAAAAGTATTTTGGCATTAATTTGTCACCTAAAGACTTAAGAGATTTTTAAGTGAATGTGTGGCTTAGCCCCTTTACCTACCCTGCCCAGGTTTTCCTTCTGGCTGTTTATGATCAGGATGTCTGAAACTATCAATATTCTGTTGGAGCCACTTCGCCCTGATCTTTTATAATCCCTCGTTTTATCTTTGCTGTTCTTTCAGCTTCAGAAGTTTATCCAGTGGCTAGAAGAAGCTGAAGAGGAGTCATCTGAGGGCGAGCACAACTGACATGGCCTTCCCGGTAGAAAAGGTGCCCCACTGCCCTTTCAGGAAGACGCGAGGGCCACAACTGCAGGCTTAGCCTGATGAGGTGGCAAAGCAAGAGTGAGACCCGATGCATGGTGTGTGCGTGTGGGACCTGAACATTCAAATTGACTGACAATCCCCAAGTTTATGTTCTTCGCACCTACCCCTGGAAAGACCTCGCATATTGGGACAGCATAGAAGCCGCTGGTGGGAAAAGCCAGAGACCTGCATAATGTTGAAGACCTTTCTGAGGCCTGTAAAGTGGTGTATACATAAGCTATCCATGGAGGTGGGGCGGGGCTTGCTGCTGAGGTAGATGGTGACTGACAGGCCAAGACATACCATGTCCACCTTAACTGTTGGGACCCTGAACCACTTTTGAGTTGTGCAGCGGAAATCCTGTGCAACCAAATGTACTTGAAGCCCTTGATTTTCCTAGAGTGCCGCATATGCAGGGGCTCGAAAGCCAATTGGTAAAGCAGGAGATACTGAAAGATGTAGGTAAGTGGTCCGAATTCTGGACTGACATGAGAAGATTGTCTCTTGCTTGTGGAGGCCGAGTTATTCAAGGATGCCAAGGGATTCTGCCATGCAAAGGCCTTTCCGGAAGGGAATGTTTTGCAATTAGGCTTGCTTGCATCTTGGCTCACATGTCCACTTGGCACTATTACCTTTTAGCAAAATCACAGAGCCTCTTTTCATAACAAAATGGGGAAAATGTTCACCTACCTCACAAGGAGTTCATTCATAAATGGAAAAAATCTGTAATAGGTGCTCCTGATGGTGGGAGCCTTTAGTCCATGTCCCAACCTGCTTGCTGACCAATATGGTTCTCTGAATCCAGAAGGCTGGACCGACTCCTCTCCCTCTCCACCATTTATAGAGGAACAGCTATTATCTACAAGAAGCTGCTGGAGTCTGTTCCCTGCAATTGCTGACAAGTCCATGTACTGCTTCAGAACCTTCTTTGCATTGTGCTGTAGCTCTTGGTGACTATGTTGATAGTTATGCAAGACACATTGCAGATGCAGGCCATGCTCCACACACAGGATCTAACAATTCCAGAGGCTTTTAGACCATAATTTTATCGTTTTAAAGTACACTCCTGTTTCATTTTAAATGTCAGCATTGAAAGACCAGTGGTTCTGGGTTCAGCATAGGAATGTGTGGTAGCATGGCTTTTCTATCTCATTGCTCTTTGTACCCTTGACATCACTGGCAGAATCCTCAAACGGCCATCTTTGCTGAGTCATAGTTCAGTATCCACCATTTCCTCACGGGGACAATGAGGTACAGTGGGCAATAGCTTGGCTGACTAAGTTGGGCCCCTCTTGCTGGTCACTCTTTCTTTGGGAAAAGGAGCTATAGGGCAACATCAGCTTGGTGGTTTTAGGCATTGGATGGTGCCATTGGGCACAAATGGAGTCACCAAAGTGTCGGGGAAACATGCCCTTTGGGAGGAAAAAACCTGAACATTGACAGTGATGTTGGAATTCTCTTGACACCATATTCTCTTCATTGAGAAAAGTGCATTTCCTCTGTCAATATTTAATTTGGGAAACAATTAAAACATCCCTGGAGTAAAGGATGGGCTGTTCATTGAGTAAAACATTGGAATCTACACAAAAAGTCTTAATAGGTGCTAAAGCTGAGGCTCATAACTTATCCCAGGTAAGAGTTTCTTAAATCTCCTTTGCACATAGTGTAATGTTTGTGGTTGCCACTGACTGTGGTTGTTCTCAGACTTGTCTCCATACGTGGAAATACTAAGGCATCTTTTATATATACTTTTAACAGACATGGTTGTTGCCATGTCTGCAGTTGCTCCTTCATATAGGCACGTATGAAGACTTCTGCCCATGTAGATCAGTGTCCTGACATATTTACAAACCACACAAATGAAGCCTGGATCCTTGGGAGGCCCGCCGCCAGTTCCATTTATTAACAAAATGAACAACTTGTGCAGAAGTCTTCACATGTTGGTGTATATATAAGCAACTGCAGAAATGGCAATGATCATGCATGTTAAAGTACAGTGGGCCTGCGTTATCCACGGGGATTCTGTTCCAGGAACCCCTGCAGATAGAAACCCCTGGATACTGAAATCTGCAGGTTTCTGGGTTCCCTGAAGGCCCCCAGAGGCCAGGGGAGGCTCTGGGGTCTTCTCAGGGCCTCAGAATGACTTACAAGGGCCAAAAAAACTGGAAGTAGCTTTTTTTGGCCCTAACGGCCATTCTGAGGCTCGCAGAGATGACAGGCAGTTGCCTGCAGCCTCTCTAGGCCTCAGAAACCCCCTCCCCCCGGTCCCAACTGGACCCCAGCTTCAGAGGTCCAGGTGGGACCTTCCTCCATGGGTTTGGAACCTGGAGATACATAAATCAGTGGTTCCAAATCCATGGACATTGCTGGACTACTGTATGTATAAAACATACCTTAGTATCAGTTTGTCTTTTTTTTAGCAGTGTGCATATTTTTGATGGTTTCCACAGGTGATCAGTTGGCTCATTTAGTGGGCTTATAGGAGTGGAGAGATTGGCTGAATCAAAAACTATCCAGTTATGTACTCCATAAAATGACCTAGTGAGGTTGTGTTGGATTTTAAAAGTTGTTTAGCCAATATATTTAAGAATGGAAATGAATCTTGGGAAGGTCTGGATTTTGAGCCAGCGCTCAATGTCATGTGACACATGATGCGCCACAACCTGTCACATGATGAGAAATTAGTTCTGTGATGTGGTTGAAATTGATTCAAGCACAGCTTCACACAAGAAGCTAATCTTGCCGAGGCACTTCTGTAAGTTAGCTTACCTAATGGCCACTAGGCACTAGGATATTGTGGGAAATGGGCCATCGTTCTGCTTGCTCCCAATATATTTTAGTAACAAATATTTGCTGTTTGCTGTGTTGGGAGATACCTACTACTACTTTCTAATCATGTTTAATTATAACCAACGAACATTAAATCAGCCGACTAAGGAAGTGAGACTGATCTGTAACCTTGGAACTAGAAAGGAACATTCCTGGTTTTAAAACCTATTTTTTCCTTGTTCTGAGAACACCTGCAACAAGAAATGCTTACAGTTTACACTTAGGTCTGTGTGCTGTAATCTGACACAAGTGCAGAAAAATGGAGAATGGTGTGTGTCATAGAATGCTGTGACTCATCTCTGCTTTCAGACTTCCTTCTCCACACACTAATCCTTGTAGCAAAGAACATGTTAAAAAAAAGCTCAAGCATAATAAGACAACTGCTTAACTCAGGGCTCAGTCCTATCCAATTTTCTAGCACTTTCTAAAATGCTCCTTTACCTTGAGAGGGCCTCTGGGCATGCCCTTGCACCACAGGATGCTGCACATGTCACATTGGCACAGCTAGGATAGGACTGTTCATAGTACAATAAAGTACTACCCAACTTACTGAAAGAACTGCTGAGGATTTTATGAAATGGATGAATCCAATAACATGTTAATGAAAGGGAGATTGAATGAGCTACAAGTAGCTGAACCAATTATTGGAAATGAGTAAAAGCAAATATTAGAACAAAACTGGGAATAGTAATGGGTACAGAATTCTGTCTCCTGAAAATCTCTGCTTTCACTTTCTGGTCCAGCCTTCATGAAAGTATGTGGTAACACAGGATGAAATTGGAGCCAGAGTTTCCTAAATGAGGTTTGCTGTGGTGGGTGAGGAGAGCCTTGGTCACATATCTTGTCCCTCATGACTCCCTTGCAGCTGGCACTGAGATAAGCTCTGGTACCTCTAAAACCCAGAGGCACAGTGTCAACACGTACTTCAGTTCTTCTCCAACACCTAGAAAATCAGCCAGTACCCCAGCACATTAATTCTGGGAATTAATGCAGCCACCCCAACAATGAGATAGGATGGAGGGCTGATTTCTGGCCACTTTATTTAGCAAGAAATCAAAACACCAAATTCTGGGGTGTTCTTGTCCAATACTGTACAGTAAATTGTGCCAGTGGCAGTCCTGGCCTCTGTACTGACCAGGGACACATCTTGAGGTGTCCCCCCCCCCCCAGAGGTCTCAGGAGAGCCTTAAATTTCACTGGTTTTTACTGAAAACTGGAGGTGATGTTTAAAGGCCCTCCACCATCCTTAGAGGGCCTTCTCAGGATATAGTGGAACTAGAAACGGTGCAGAAGAGAGTTCCTAAAATGATTACTGGGCTAGGACACCTCCCTTATGAGCAAAGGATTTTGTGTTTGGGGCTCTTCTGTCTAGAAAAAAGGTGCCTGAGAGGGGATATGGTTGAAACATGAAATTATGCATGGGGCAGTCAGAGTGGATAATGTTCTTCCTTTCATACACCAGACTACTGGACATCCACTAAAACTGAGTGTTGGGAGAGTTAGAACAGACAAAGGGAAATACATTTTTACCCAGTGGGTAATTAATCTGTGGAACTCCTTAAGGTGGGGATGGTGTCTGGCCTAGGTGCCTTTAAAAGGGGATTGGACAGATTTCTGGAGGAAAAGTCTGTTGCAGGCTACAGGCCGTGATGTATGGTGCAACCCTCTTCATTTTAGGCTACCTCAGAAAGCCAGATGTGGGGGGTTGCAATGAGATGCAAGCAACTTGCGCTCCCTGAGGCATCTGGTGGGCCACTGTGAGGTATTGGAAGCTGGCCTACATGGGCCTTGGCCTGATCCAGCTGGTCTCGTGTTCTTCTAGGGTTGAGGAGGCGGCACACTGCCTCTCTGGCCCTCAGAACCCTTTGGGGGGCAGGCAGCGACTGCTCGCAGTCCTCAGGGTAGCACAGCTGGGGGTGAGGCAGCATTGCCCCCCAGCTGTGCCGTCTGGGATCAACTGACACTATGTACTCCCCCCCCCAATGACACACTATATTGTCACCAGGCTTTAGTCAGCTGCAGGGCAGGGGAAGCCCCATCAATATGGTGTCAGAGCTTTGCTCTTGCCCCTTTGCTACTGATTCCATGGTATCTCCTGTAGGGGTGCTGGTGCTGTGGTATCCTTGCATGACTATCTTGGTGTGCGGGGGGGGGCAGTGGTAGGTAGAGTGATGAGCTCAGCTTGGCATGTTCCTCTATGTTATTGGCAAACCACCTGGCTCCCTTGCATCTGCAACTGGCCTTCCCCGGAGGGCCCTGTGCATCTTGTTAAAAGCCCAAGGAGCGCTGTAAAGGGCAGCAGGAGCATCTGACAGCTCCACAGAGGCTTTCTAGCAGCCCCTCCACAGGTGCATCGGGCCCAGATGGCAAAAGAGCAATGATGGCTGGTGTGCGCCCCAGGGCCCTGCCTGCCTGCCTGCCTGCTGTTGCCTCACTACTGGTGGCAGTGACCAGTGTAAGGCAGGGAGGAAACACCATGGACCAGAAAGCCCCATAGAAAAGGCTTGGCTTGCTGTGGGGCTGCGGAAAAGAACCTTGCTAATAGCCAGGAGGAGAAACAAACCGGGGTGAAAACATCCCGGCGAAGGGGCGCTGCCGGGGCCAACCGTGCGATTCCCTCCTGAAGCTGCAGTCCTGTAAGCACTTTCCTGCGATCCCGATGGGCCGACTGTGGCGTCGCCGTGCACAGGCTCGCGCTGCAAGAGCCGGTCCTAAGCGGGGTCCGTCAGAGGCCGAGTCTGCTGGCCCGCTTCCCTCCCCCTATCACTTACACAGCACGTGGACCGGCGGCTCCTCTTCACGCCCTCGAAATCTGCCTTCTCCCCCCCCCCCGCGAAAGTTCAGCGGGGCCTCCGCGCTGCGCTCCGAAGGGCCACTGCGGCGGAGGGACGAAGCGCCCGGGGGCGAGGCGGGCCTGGGCCAGCGCTGCGTCCTCCAGAGCCCCTCCCAGGCAGGCAGGCAGGCAGGCGGGGGCCCGGCAGGTCACCGGCAGGGCAGGAGGCGCGCCCGCTGCGGCGTCCCGGCGAGAGAGGCGCTGCCGCCCCTGACTGAGCGCGGAGGCTCCTTCCGCGCGGCGCCTCAGCCGCCGCCTCCTCCCTCTCCCTGACCGCCCGCCCGCCCGCGCTGGGCCTCCGGAGAGGCCGTCCGAGGAAGCGCCTCAGCGAGGGGCCGAGGACGGAGCCTGCGGCGGAAGCGGGAAGAGGGGGAGCCGCCGGTCAGCCGGGGGAGCCGCCGCCGCCACTGAGGGGAGGAGCCGCCGCCGGAGCAGCAGGAGGCGCTGCTGTGGCCGGAGTTTGCGCTCTGAGGCCGGAGGAGGCGGAGGGCGAGCGCGAGCGAGCGAGCGAGGCCTGGCCGGCCCTCCTCAGCCGCCGCCACCCGCACCCGCTCAGGAGAGGCCGCGGGCGGGGGCCCAGCGCTGAGCCTGCCTGCCTGCCTGTCCTGCGGCCGGGCTCCGAGGCCCGTCTCGGCTCGCGGGGTCCCGGCGGCGGCGGCGGCGGCAGCGATGGCGGCGGCGGAGACGAAGATCATCTACCACCTCGACGACCAGGAGACGCCGTACCTGGTGAAGCTGCCCATCCCGGCCGAGCGCGTCACGCTGGGCGACTTCAAGGCGCTGCTCAACCGGCCCAACTACAAGTTCTACTTCAAGTCCATGGACGATGACTTCGGGTGAGCTCCCGGGCTGCGCGCCGCCGGCGGAGCCGCCCCCGCCCCCGCCAGCGCCGGGCCACGCCGGGCGCAGACAATGAGTGCCCGGTGCGAGGCGGCCTCTCGCTTCTCCCCCCGCGGCCTCGCTGTCTCCCTGCGGAGGCCCTCAGGAGCCGACCCTTCGCGGGGGGGGGGGGTGCAGCATCCGCACGGCGCGTCCTTTGCTCGGGTGTGCTGGGGAGGGGTGAATCCGCGAGTTAAGTGGGAAATGCGGCGGAGCCTGAAAGGCCCCCCCCCGCCCTTCAGGGGCCCGCCAGCCCCATGCTCGAGGCACCCCTCCTCCCCCCCCGTCCCACTCTGCAAAGCAGAAGGAGAGAAGCGCCCACGGCCACTCCCCGCTCCCTTCCCCGAAGATCTTGAGTGCTCTTGTTTTGTTTGGTCTGGTTAGGATCTTACGGTCCTTCAATCCAATCTGCCTGGACGACTCTTCCCCCCCCCCTCCGGTTTCCATGCCTGGATGGTTGGTGGAATGCACCAGAGGGACTCCAGCGAATCGGTGTTGAATCGGAGCTGAGAGGGGTGTCCTGAGAACAGGCTCAAGGATTCACCCCTCCCCAGCCCACCATCTTCTGTCATGGGAGGAAGGGCTCTTCTGAAATCGGCCTGTGCAGTGCCTGGCAGAGGAGATTGCAAGTCCCATGGTCCACTAAGGCCAGGGTAACACTAGATTTCCTCTCCCTTCCAGGAAGGAGCCGCCCCTCTTTCAGCCTTGTGGGTTGCCTGCACCCCAGGAAGCCTACCCAATTCCATGGTCTTTCACTCCTAATGTTTTGTTGTTCCAGCGAGGTGCATTCTCTGAGTAGCATGTAGGTAGAAGAGGTAAATTGTTCTCTAGCAGTTGTCTAGTTTCCTGGCATGATTTCTGAGAGATTGTAGCCTCATCTGTGGGTGCGTTCTAACCTAGGTTTGCATGTCCCCCCACAGCTCTTCTTAAGGCCTTCTAGCTTCAGTTGGGGTAGCTGTGTATGATTATAGCAAAAACAGTGTGACTGCACTTTAAAGACAAACGAGCATCACACTTTTATGTGGACTACAGTTGGCAACATGCTCTGTGCTCCTGGTAGAATTTTGTATGTTCCAAGTCAAGTTCCCCTTTAAGGAATTGGCTATGTTTGGCTTTTTGGTGTGTTTCTTGTTCATAATACTCACTTTTCCCCTCCCTTTTTCTCAGGATCTTTGCCTCTTTCCATCTACCAGATCCAATTTTTGTTATGTTAATGCTTCCTGGGTTCTCCCTGCCTTTAGATCTTGCTGTTTTTTATTTTTTTGTATTTGCCAGATTTAAATACAGGCATGTACAGTACACCCCCCCCGCCCCCAGATACCGGGGATGCCTTTTTAAAGACAGGGGAACATCAGTGGTTTTGCTGTAGCAAAGTAAAAAAAAAAGATTTATTAAATGTTCCTCTATCTTTTTAATAGGCATCCCAGTATCCATCCGCAGATAACTGAAACCTGGATACTGAATCAGTGTATACCGGGGCACACCTGTATTGCTTGGAAGTTCTTGTTTCCTGGGATGTATAACGTACTAGGGCTTGTCTATGATGACTGGGCAGCAAGTGAATCAGAGTTTTTTTGCAGCGTAACAGAAGCATTCCTCATGTGGCCTCTTTCCATCTGTTCTGGAAGCTCTTGTTAAAAGACTTGATCTACAAGTTCAGTTGCTACATAAGTACATAACTGAGGGTTGGGAGAGTTAAAACAGATAAAAGGAAGTACTTTTTTACCCAGCGGGTAGTTAATCTGTGGAACTCCTTGCCACAGGAGGTGGTGATGGCATCTGGTCTTGATGTCTTTTAAGAGAGGATTAGACCGATTTCTGGAGGAAAGATCCATTGTGGGCTATAGGCAATGATGGATTGTGCAACCTCCTTACAAAGGTGGTGGGCTACAGGTACCGGGTGTAAGGGAGTGGCAACAGGATGCAAGCATCTTGTTGTCTCCTGCCTCCCTGGGGCACCTGGGGTGGGCCGCTGTGAGATTCAGGAAGCTGGACTAGATGGGCCCTTGGCCTGATCCAGCATGGCTCTTCTTATGTTCTTATGTTCTTATGTGTTCATGTGAATGGAAATGAATGTTCCCCATGTCACCAACAAAATGGTTCCTTTCAACCATTGGTTGAAAGGGCTGGTTTAGAATCTTCTCCCTTTCCATTGGTAGAAGGTACTTTATGTGGAGTCTTCCATTCTGTGGTTCTTTTTCTGACGTGCTAAATAGTAGCTCCAGAAGATTGAGCATGTGTGTCTTCTGAATTTGTAAGAGGGCCCTAAATACTGTTTTAGAAACGGCCCGCAAGACTTGTGGAAAAAGGAGCAGGTAGATCAGTTGAAAGTAATCTCTTGAAACACTGGTTTTACTAGCCAGTGTTATGGACATTTTATCAAGATACCAGTTTCCAGACATTACAAAGGTTTTATGTATCTTGAATTTGCTGATAATGTTGATTTCTGTATATTTTATCTCTCTCCCTAGGAGATACCTGAAAGACATTGTAATTCAACTGAGGATTTGCTATATATCCTCCATAGTTGTTCCTTCTGGATGGAGAGGGCTGTTTTTTCCTTGGTGTAGAAAATGCTGAGGATATAAATCAGCATGTTAGAAACTTCGAAATCTTACACTGGAAAGTTATCGGCACAGTTCCATTGTAATCCTGTCACATGAACTTGAAATGTATAGTTATAAACAAAACGTATTGGAAGAATGAGTCTGTTCATATTCTGCACACAAGAGAACCACAGTGGGATAGTGCCTAGGGTGCAAGGCCAGCCCCATGCTCAGGGGAGATGGGTTCTAATCCTTGCTTGACAATTAAGTTTGGTGGCTGTCTTCAGGCTACCTGCTATATCTCAGTCTAATGTAACCTTGTTCTGAGAATAAAATGCGAGCGGCCTTTAGAACTCCTAGCAGGAGGGGTGGGAGAAAAATGTGACACATTACTAAATTTGAGTCAGTAATAACTCTGGTTCTGCATGCAGAATGATCCCAACAGTGTCTGAAGTACTAGTATTATGCTTCCTCAATTTGTGTACTATGCTGTGATTGAGAGGTCTGCATTTTTGCAAAATTGTGGTATGTTTTGTGGTTTAATTAAAGGAACGTGATTGTTAGCAGGTAGAGAGCTGTGTTCAGTTGAACCTGAGACACCCAGTTTCAAGCTTTCCATTTTCCAGGTGCATTATATGTGTTGAAGCACATAATCATCTGTAGAATGGGAACAATGGCAGTGTTCCTCATGATGTTGTTGTGAGCATAGCAAAAGATTCTGAACGAAATGGTGACATTTGGAACCCTATAGGTCCCAAATACCTCTGGATTAACTTGATAACTCTTCAGTTCTCAAAACTTAAGAGAGTCTACAGATTGTTTTTACTATCCAATATATTGGCATTGACTCCTTTTAAATCACAGTGTATGATGCAATAAATATTCTATTTTTAATAATTTTGCTTTATAGGAGAATGTTTTTCTAGAATAAATGACTACTCTCATAACAATGTAACAGGGAGTTGCAAAGAAAAAGAAAAAACGGCTGCAGTCCTACACACCAGGGGTTCTTAACCTGGGTTCCATGGCTTGGTGGGAAGGGGGATGTCCATAAACTGGATGCAAAATTCTGTATGGGTGCATTTTTCTGGGGAGGAGGTTCGTAGATTTCATCGGATTTTCAAAGGGGTCTGTGATGCAAAAATGGTTAAGAAGCACTGCCATACATACTTAGTTAAGGTTTCCCCACAAACGAATGGTCTAGTTGGGACCAACTGTAGGGGGTGGTGCTCATTTCTGTAGAGCTGGTGTTTGTCCGAGGACAAGCTTCCGTGGTCATGTGACCAGCATGACTACACGCTGTAGCGCACGGAACGCTGTTACCTTCCCACTGAAGTGGTATCTATTTATCTACTTGCATTTTTATGTGTTTGCAAACTGCTAGGTTGGCAGGAGCTGGGACAAGCAACGGGAGCTCACTCCGTTGCGTGGACTTGAACACCCAACCTTCCGGTCAGAAAGCCCAGCAGCAGCTATTTAACCCGCAGCGCCACCCCGTCCCCCATACATTCTTACCATATAGTAAATCCTGTTTGTACTCATGGGACTTCATTATGAGAAGGCGTACATAGGAAGCATATTTTCAGGTCTTAAAAGATTTCTTTTCATCAGTATTTGATATCTAACAAATTAAAAACTAGCTTGGTTTATGGGTCTAATTAATTGGGTAAAAACGTTTAGCAAAATATTGTTCAATATAGGATGAGTATCCTTTATCCAGAATTCCAAAATACAGAACGTTTTTGAGTGTCAACCTGACTTCTTTTTTTACTTTTTGGCCTAAAGAAAATAACAGTGTTTCATGTACTAACTTTGTTTCATGCACAAAATTACTAAAAACATTGTATAAAATTAACTTCAGGCTATGAAACATAAATGAATTTTGTGTTTAGACTTGGGCCCCATCCCTAAGATCTCTCATTACGTATATACAAGTATTCCAAAATACAGAAAAATCCAGAAAACTTCTGCTCCCAAGCACTTTGGATAAGAGATGCACAAACTGTATTTTATATGGAAACAAGAGGCATTTTTTAATAAATATAATATTGAATTATAATATAATTCATAATTCATGTAAATATAATGGAATACCATATATACAAATGGTGGATAGCATCAAAACCTTAAATGTTTATATAACAATGACCTTTGGAGATATGGGACTTCTGGTACTTACGTTTTCTACATTGTGCACTAGTAATAAAATTGAAGGTGGTTTGAAAAATGCAGAGTAAAATAAAATGGGGGATAAAATAAAATGCTTAAATACTGTATATCCTTGGAAGAGGTTGCCCAGAGGAACTCTGTAGAAACAATTACAGTATTAACTGTTGGAGTAAATCTAATATATAAATGGAGATTTGGTGGGCCATAAACTAACTGAACAGCAAGAAAGTCTCTGGAAAAAAGGAGGATTAATGTATAGTACAGTCATATCCATATCTCCTTTGAAGTAAACCCTCTTGAGTTTAGTGGTGGGCAGGGGGCTTCTGCTTAGCTGAGGCTGGCATCCATACTCAAATTGGTAAGATGTTATCACAGTGTTCTGTGCTTTGGTGGCATCTGCAGGTGACTACTGTAATGTGCTTCGTGTGGGTCTGCCCTTAGAGGCTGTCTGTAAACAGCAGTAGTTCAGAATGTATTGGCTTTTGATGTCTCAGGAGCTTGACAACTTGACTGTGTTGACTTGATGCTCTCATGGCTGTGCTGGCAGCTGGTTCCTTTCTGGGCACAATTCAAGGTGCTGGTTTTGACCTTTTAAAAAAAGGGCTTTTACGGATTGGGATCAGGGTATCTGATGATCTGCCTTTTCCCATATGAACCAGCTCTTCCCTTGAGGGCATTTGAGGGTCCTTCCCCCCCCCCCCAAGTGCTGCCCTGAGTGAAGTGAGTTTGGTGGGAACAAGGAGTAAAGCCTTTTCTGTAGCAGTGCCAGCATTATAAAACTCCTTACTGGTTGACTTAAAAATGATTCCCGCTTTGGAGACCTTCTGGCAAGGACTAAAAATTTATCTTTTCCAATTAGCCTTCCCACCTTAGTGCTGCTGCATTTGCTATTTTTAGAAGTGTTGTTGCTGCTGCATTTTATGTCTTTTACACTACAGTATTTGACTTGCAGTGTGCCCTTGGCATCAGCACATTCCAGCAACCCTGGACGCCTCCCTGTACCTCAGAGCAGCTTTTGGACTCGACCAGAAGTGACTTGGGTTTGTGTTTGCTGCTTCCAGTTGCAGCCGGGAACTGAGGCACAGTGTGGCCCGTGGCCCACTCCATTGCCTCCCCATGCCTCAGAGCCCCTCCTGGATGCAAACAGAAGTCAGGCATGAACTGGAAGTTGCTCTCAGTTGTGTCGAGGAGCAGTTCTGAGGCGAGGAGCAGTTCTGAGGCGTGGGGAGGCCAATGCAGTGGGCAGTGTGACCTCCAGATAAGCCATTGCAGCCCCACAACCCAACCCCCACCTTGAACTCCAGTATTCATGGATTTTGGTATTGGAGCCAATCCCCATGGATACTGAGGGCCTGATGTTTGTGTATTTTTTTATAAAGTGTTTGTGTGTGTGTTGGCTTTCATATTTTAATGAATGTTGCAAGTTGGGGGGGGAGGGGGATATAAATCTTTCAAAGACCTGGATTCAGAAGGCTGATCTAAATAACAATGTCTTTAATCCCTCCTGGAAAGCTTCTAAGGATGGAGCAGGTTGTAAACCGAGAGGGAGGGAATTCCATACAGTTGGTGCCACTACTGAGAAGGCTCTATTCCTTGCTGCTGCCTTTTCTACCTCCATAGGCAGTGGCACCTGCAAAAGAGCCTTTGAGCTGGAATGCACAGAAGTAGGCGGTCTCTCAGTTACCAGGCCTCAAGCCGTATGCAAACAGTCAGATTGCTGGTGCTATTGAGGAGATGCTGTAATGTCTCAAGGAAGCGAAGATGAGAAGGTGGAAGGAGTGATGTTAGTGTTTAATATGAAATGGTATATCAACGCAGAGGGGCCAGTGACTTAGGCAGGGAGATGCAGGTTCCAGAGCTCAGTGAAAGAAGGAGAAGAAAAATTTCTAGAATTTTGGGGAAAGAAAGCAGGGATTCCAGCCAAGCCATGAGACCCTGGCTGGGGCAGGAATTTGTTCTAGACCAGTGATAGGGAGAGACACAGGGATGCTAAGTGGGCTACCAGTTTGGCTGTGTGTTAAACAAGGTTACCTGTCCTAGTTACCTGATGGCATGGAGAATGCTGGTGGTGATGATGGGTGCTGTGCCTGGTGGGTACAATTCCAGCACATAGCCTTGCAGATTGAGAGTTGCGAATTTCCTTCCCCCACTTCCGCCTAGCCTCTTTATAAGGATGGGAACCTTTGTGGAATGAACCTATTGCATGAACTCAGCAGTTCTTGATGGGCCATTCCTCAGTGGGTGGGTGATTTTGTTTCTTTTGTCTTGGAGGGGACTCTTTCGATTGCTCAAGGAGCCTGAAACATAGCTCTGATTACACTGTCAGGAGGTTGGTGAGGAAGAACCAGAGGCAGGCTCTTTACTTGCCTAAATGGCCATGTTTGTCTCAAGGATAGGGTGCTTCAAAGATCGAACCCATGGTCTTGCAAATTCAGATTGGATGGCAAGGCTGGGTGTGGAATTTCCCTGTGGTCACAGAGGGACTGCACCAGTCATAGGAAAGGTTTTGCCTGTGAGGTCTGGTGCTCTCTTAGCCCCAGTCCTGGTGGCACAAGTTCTGGCCTAGGTCTCATGCCCTGAGCATTCACCACTTGCATATGTCGTATCTACTGGATAACAGACAGAGACCAACTTGACTAGAGGTTGATAGATACAAAGGGGAGAGCAGTGCAGATTTGCACATGTATTCATCCAAATGTCTTCCCAGGCTCAGAGTAGATAGCCTTCCCTGTCGTAGTCACCCTCCTCTGGCCCTGCTCAGGTTTGTCAATAGCCCTCTTACTGCGGTGCCTAGAACTGGATGCAGTATTCCAGGTGGGGTCTTTCTCGCTATCCACTCTTGCCACATAATTGTATATCTCTCAGTCATGTCCCTCCTTAATCACCTTTTTTCCCAGGCTAAGTAGCCCTTGCAAGGAAAATGTTCAGGTCCATGATTTGAGAAGATTAGCATTTGGAAGAGCCTGGAAAGCTGCAGCAAGGTGTGACTGACTGTGTTGGGTGAGAGTGGCTTGATGGTGTGCAAAGCAGCTTTTGTGGCAGCAGGAAGCACAATAGCCGTCCTTGGGCTGCTGTGCAAGACAGGTTCAGTAGCTGCCTCAGTGTGAGGGTTTTTTTCCTTTGTTTTTTTTTCCTAGTTAATATACAGGAAAGCCAGGAAGTTATCCTGACAGGCCGTAATAGATGGTGTTTGACTTCTTGGGTCATATAAGATATGCAGTTCTGCTCAAGAGTCATTATTGACTAAATTAGAGCAGAGGTCTTGTTTGAGAAGTTGTGACATGCTTCCCTCCACTGTCGATTCCCAAAAACTGGTAAAGATCTCTCTGCAGGGAAATGTGTATGTTATCCAGACAGCTGACAAATGGTACAAGGTCATGACAGCTGCAGATTTGTGTTCTGCTGCTTAGCAGGGGTTCTTGTCTGCCTTTCTGATCTGTGGAGGCAAGAAGTTTTTCATCTGTCCTGAGCATCTTTGCTGTTATTCCAAGATTTTTTTTAATTATTAGAATGATGAGCCTAGGTTGGATTTTGGCCACATGTCTTCCGGAGAAAAAATTTGAAGTCTATTGGAGGAAAGTGGGCAGTTCTGGGTAGGTCAAGGGGCAGAAGAAATTGGGTCTTTTGCCTATCCTTGTTATAAAATGAGCTTACTACTGGAAAATAGCTCAACAAAAAGCAAATATTTTCTGAGTGAATTGTTTCCAGAAATAGCACTCTTGTCCTTGCTAATTCAGAGCTAGGCTGGTACAGTGCATGCGCACGCACACACACTCTGTGTGTGTGTGTGTGTTAGTGAGTATGAAATATATGGGGTCTGCTTAAGTCCCATCAGAAACTGGCTTGTGAGTATTCTGTTCACCTGTTGGCTAGTATACAAACTCTGTATTTGATATCCAGTACAAAGGTACCTGAGATCTCGGGCTTTTATTTTTTTTAAAGCATGTTTCTAGCTCCCTCTAGCAGAGGGAGGAAAGCCTATTAGACTAGGTATAGAGAATTTCATAGGGAAGAAAGAATTTTATTTCCTGGATCAGGCCAGAGATTCATTGAAGAAAGCATCCTGTTTTCCTTTGCTAACCAGCCAGATTTCTCTTGTGGGCTCATGGTTGGGTCCCTTGGTTGTCCCTAGCATATGGTATTCAGAGGTATACTGAATATGTTTTATTTAATTGCATTTCCTGAGCATTGACCACTTCTCTGTGTGTCTAGGTTTGACCCTTAAAAAAAAAAAAGCTATCTAAGCAACTAACCATCAGAGCTGGAGTTAGTGAATTCCACCAGTTATAAACATGTTCTTTTGTCTGAACCAAGACAAAAACTTCAGTGCTTCTGCTCTGGGTCATCTGAGTTCTAGTTTGAGAGAGATACACTCCCTAGAGGTTAATGATTTTATAACCCCTTGTCATGTCCCTTCTCCTGTATCATTTTTCTAAACTAAACTTAAAACATGGTTTTGCTTTTCCGTCTAGGAAAAGTGTGTTAAAACCCCATGAGCATTTTAGTTGCTGTTTTTCTGCACTCTGTCTTATTTTTTCATAGCGTGACCAGAACTGTGTGCAGTATTCCAGAGTTCCTCAACCAGTGGCATGGGTACCACCTGTAGTACTTGAGGTGGTGGCCGGTGGTACGCACGGGACCCCTGTATCCTGCTGCTGGGTAGCAAGCCCAGCAATGTGATATGACAAGCAGCGGTTGGAGGCTTGGCACAGTGAGCAGAATTCCAAAGCATGCTTTTCCACACTCCGAAAAACCCTCCCATCCACCCTGAACCTCTTATTGGTGCTAATCACATTGCATCTGGCAGATGATGTTATCACCAGTTACTTCCAGTGGTACTTCCAGTAGGTGGACCATGCAAAGTGGTACAGCAAGGACAAATGTTGAGAAACATTGCAGTATTCCAAAAGTGACTGCTTCATAAATTCATATAATTATTTTGCAATATTGGTTGATTGTTTTATTTACTCATTTTTCTTCTGTATCACTATTTTCTCGAAGGATCCAGGTCAGTGTGCCAAATAAACAACAACCAAAACTGCAATTCATGAATACAAAACAATAAATCAAATTGAGAAAATCAATGGTAGCAACAAAACATAACCAGGAAAGGGAGCTAAATGTCAAACCCTTCCTTGAATAGATCCAGGCCTTAACCAGCCACTTAAAGATAAGTGGGTGCCTGTCTGGTCTCCAAGGGGGGCATTCCCGAGGGCTGGACTGTGCTTCTTGTGGATGCCCGTTACACTTCGGATAAGCCAAGCTCTCAAAAGAGGGCCTCAAGTGACCATCTGAGCATAGTTGGGGTGGGGTAGGGTGGCATATATAAGAGAAGGCGCTTCAAGTGCCTGGGCCCTATCTTATTTAGGCCTGTAACCGTAATCCAGTTACTGTCTGTTGGCATAGTGTCTCTTGCAGGCTTGTAAGATTGAAGTGGGTAGAGGGAAGAGACCATGCATGCCATCCTGACCTCCTCAACGGAAGGTTGGGTAAATGAACTAAAATGAACTACAATTTTCTAAAATGAACTGCAGTCACTGTGACTGACAGACAGCATGAAGCTTTTAGGTAGCTGGACCGACCTTGTATGGACACCGGGAACTGGATTTCAGGTCCTTCTGCTTGCTGTACAGCAGATGGTCTTTCCAGCAATTCAATTAAGGCCAGCAGGAACTCTTGTCTTCCGCCTGCCCACCCCTTGGTTTGTATTCAGTATGTCTGCAGCCTGGTTCTGACAAAAGGTCCCTGTGTGCTATGTTTCAGAAACCCTGGCTGCGCACTGAAGCTTGTCCCTTCTGTAAAGGAAACATCGAATGACGCTGCTCAAGCCCTTTTCTCAAGTGAAAAGGCAAACAGCCCTCCTGTTAGTGAGGCGCAAGGATGAATGGAGAGAGAGGCTGCTTTTCTCTCCTGATTCTTGGCAGCTGGTGTTGCCAGTTTCAAGTTAGAAGCAATTCCCTGGTCTCAGCTGGTGAGTGAAAATTAGTACCCAGGTAATTGCTGGCCTGATGATTAATCTAGGGGTGCTTAATTATTACCCAGAGTTCCCAAGATGAGTTCAAGGCTGAGCTTTGCAGGACTCACAAAGAGGGAAACAATGAGAGTGCTGCTGGAATTCCCAGCATGTCAGCCAGACGCTACTGGTATTTGGCAGCCTCCTCGTGCACACATGTGCAGGGGGGAAATGTGTTGACGTGTGCAGAATGGTCGATTTGATTTATTTTTATTATATGTCCTGTTTGAAATCAGTGCCAGGAGTCTCTGGTCTCCTGGTGGAGAGGATTTCCAAATGCAGGCTGAAGCTTCTGTATCATAGACTCCTTAAACATTGCTGAGTGCTCGGCCTTGTGGCCTGCCAGCCGTCTGCATCCCAAGCTGGCATGTCCTTCTGCCGGTGACTGCTTGCAGTGAGCCTCTTGCCTGTGCCAGGACTCTGGCTGGTGTAGATGCTGCTGGCACTTGGGAATGGATTTTGTGAGGGGCTGAGAGGAAGCTCTACAATAGCCCTTGCAGGCACTGGGTGGATGGCTTGCCACCTTGACTAATTTCCCTTGTTGCTGGTCTGGTTAAGTGGCAGGACTGTCTTGCTTCGGAGCCCCAGGCACTGACTTGCTGACTCCACCCAGCTTTTGTCTGGCTCCTTGAAAAGGACCAGGAATGTTCTGTTCTTGAGTTACTTGTTGTGCCCACTTGAGCACACTAGGCCTGGTTTTATTGAGCAGACCTGTGTGATGCCACCTCTCCTCTCCTTCACACTCTGCTCTTTCCATGAAGCCTTTGGCTTAAATATGTTCTTCCTCTCTAATGGAAAGAGACTGTGGGTGTATAGTGCACTTGCTCACAGGGATTCACTGTCCCTGTTGCCTCTCCCTTTTCTCCATTGTTTTGTTCCTCACAGTTTCAGGGTAGCTTCTTGAGGCAAAGGCCTGCTGTTTGCTTGTGAAATAGGTAGGGCAGCATCTGTGCTAAAGGCAGGTACCTGTGCGGTGCCTGTTTAGCAGACTTTTCATCTCCTGTTTAGCAGATTTTGTTTAGCAGACTTTTCATCTCCTGTACAGATCTGCCATTTTCAGGCTTCCTTGGCAAAAGATGGTTCAAAAACTTCAGCTGGTGCTGAAGGACGGATGATGGGAGTTTGGCAGCACAGCAGGGCACTCCAGTTCTGTCCTATCTGCATTATTTGCCAGTTTGTTTTGGGGCCCCATTTCAAGTACTGGTTTGATCACAAAAGCCCAACATTGGCTGGATCCAGGTTAGTTAAGGCAATGATTCTGAAAGTATCACTAGGAAATCATTTCTTAGTTCAGGGACATCATGCCCGGCTCCCAACAGGGCTAAGGATGGACAGGAGGGCTTTTTCCACTGCAGGGTTTTCATGCACTGGAGCTCTTACCAAGTGGTGTGGCGTGGTCTCCCTACCAGGGCTGTGGGCTCCCCAGCAAGTGCCTCATCACACCCCAGGGGGTTGCGGCACTCAGTTTGGGAATCGTTGCTTTAAGGGATGGTTTCGTCCATAGCTTTATGCTCTGCCTCACAAGTCCTGCTTTCTAGTCTACCATTAAAACACATTTTTGTGATCGGGACAGGATTTTTTCTGTGGTGGCACCACAGATGTCTTAGGGGAATACTTCTGTCCCTATTTCTCAAATCTGTTAAGAGATTTGTCAAATCTGTCAAAGTCCTTTTTAACTGTTATACTTTATGGCTGAAGTTTTAATTCCTAGGTTTCTTTTCTTGCTACGTTTAGTGTTTGTGCTTTAGTGTTGTATTTTAAACCTGGTAAATAACGTTGTGGTGTGTTAATGTAAAAGGCAGAATAGAAATCTCTTAAAGAAATGGCTTTTCCCATCACTGCACTGCAGCAAGTTTCTGAATAATGACTGTTAGCGTTTGGTTTTCTGAGCACAATTATTACAATGTCGTTCTGATCTAGGACATTATTCAATTCTGAAAAGAATGGCTTTGGATTCTGTACGTTTTGGTGGTTTTGAGGGGGCCATGCAGACTGAGTCTGCACAATTGGCAATTTCCAACCTGTGATGGGTTGCCAACCGACCCTGTGCCAGATCGTGCTTCGTTAAACCAGTGAGTCATCCTTCCCCTTCTGGCTACTTGGAGGAGAGGACTAGTGTGGTTTTCTGGTTAAGCCTGAACTCGCCTGCCTTATTTTCAAGCTAACGATGAAGCTATTGCAGCAATTGTTTGATCTGCTGATGCATCTTGAAGATTCCCTTCTGAGGACTTCCTTCGGATCTGGGCTGATTGCCATTTGGAACTTAAACCCCTGCTGCAAACAGAGCAAATTTCAACAAGGTCCTGGCAGGACACATCAAGGCTTTTAAAGCACCTCTTTGGGGGGCCTCTTGTTAAAAAGGATGAAACTGTTCAAATGGCAGCATTCTGTCAAAGAGCACAGTTGAAGTGCATGAGAAAAAGTTCTTCATTTGCTCATACTGACACAGTTCAGATATCATGCCAGACCATGGTTATAAAAGCTTAACTGTGGTTTGGGATAATGTCTGAACTGAGAAACCATAATTGCCGTCATTGCTTTGCCTCCAGAGGCCATTCATTGTGCCTAGTGACTAGAGTGTTGAAAGGATGGAAAATGCATCTTGAGACGCCTACTCCAGATTTGGGTATGCAAACCATTTCTGCCTCAGCCCCCCCCCCCCACTTTCCCCTGGCATGCAAAGTGAACTCACCCCAGACCTTCCCAGGTTTTTATTTTATTCTCCCCCTTCTCTAAATGTGCAAAGCACTGCAGACCCTGTGGCTTCCCTGGTCAACCTGACTCCTGGCAGCTTCCCTTGTCTCTCCTCTCCTTCCTTATTCTATCTTATTTCAAAACAAGAGAACAGGAGAGAAAGTAGAAAAGAGGCATAGAGTGACCCACCATGACTGCCTTTGTCTTTCACCTTCCCACTTCCTTCTTCCTGCTCCTAACCTTTGCCTTTTGGCAGAGTGAACTGAGGGGGAGGAAGAGGGGGAGATTAGTAGTAGCAGTGGCAAAGCCAAGTCTCTTAGGGCAGAAATTGCTGATTGCAATCTGGTCTATGTGGGATGGTAAGCCTGTTCCAGGGCCATAATACTTGATGGTGTAGGTGTCAGTGGGGAGGATGCAGAAATTTTTCAATTGGGAAGAATAAATGTAAACATTCTCCCCAAAGTAGAAAATTAGGAAGTTGAGGATTTTTTCGCCTAACATTCTCTGTGATATAGTATTTGTGAGTGAAAGAGTCCAGGAACTGTCAGCCCCATCTGTTCCTAAATGTGGGTCAGATTTGAATCCTCCTTTTTGGTTCTAGAGCAGCCCTTGCCAGACAATGGCCCGTGGGCCAGATCCAGCATCCAGAGAATGCCATCTCCTCCCTGAGCAGCACTTATTGTTACGCCATGCTGACACTTCTCTTTGCCCCCAGTCAGTGCATAGGGATCCTCCGAGCAGTTGCATCTGCCCGGACGTCCTGCTGCAAAGCCTGCTGGGGCACTGGGTAATAGACATAACTCCCCAGAGCATTCCTGTGCCTTGATCGGGGCAGACGTGGCAGTGCCCTGGAACAGTGAGCACTTCTCAGGACAGAGAGGGCTTTAGCAGTGCACAGCCGTCTCCAGTTTGGAGACTGCTGCTCAAGAGTCTCTGTGCCTAGTAGTTTTCTACATTATTGGATGACTTTCCAGTACTCAGTGCTGTGTTTGGAGGAGGAATCCAGGTCCAAACTCATTTGGAACAAAAGTTGTCTGTAAGCAGCTCAGAAGCAACCTGAAGAGGTGGGTTGTGCCTCTAGAGCATTATTTCCGGCTGCCTCTGAGCATCTTGGACGATGAGTGCAAAGTGTGAATGCCAATCTTGGAACCCTGTCAAGTGCCTGCCTTTGATGCCCTCAGGAACTGGCCCTGCTCCTTTACTTGGACTAAGATGAAAGTGGTGGGGTATCAAGGCGTTTTGCATTGAAGGTGGCTAGTGAGTCTATAATTGTTTTTAACTTTGCTGTGGCTATGTCTACACTATAAGCCTTTCTCTCTTCCTCTTCCCCCCCCCCAATTCTTCTCTCAAGGCACAATCCTAACCATCTTACTGGGGTAAGGGCAATGTAGCCCTGAGGTAAGGGAACAAACATTTCCTTAGCTTGAGGGGCCCCCTGTAAATCACAGGCTCATAGGCCCTATAACCAGCCCAGGGCCCATATGAGCTGTGAATGTTCAGCAGAGTGGCCTTAAGCACTTACAGTCCAAGGCAACAAGGCACACATCCTCTGCTACTAGTCTGGGAACCCAGCTAAGAGTAACAGCCTCTTAACTTTAAAACTCCCCAGGCTAAACTAGCCCCAACTACAGGGATCTATCTCAAGTTATGAACTTTAAAATTGGTAAGCGTGCTAAAGTAGCAAAACTGAATTTAGTCTGGTTCCAAATACAAACAAAGCTTTATAGATTACCTGTAATTTATTAATAAATAAGTTGTTAGAAAACTAGGAAAGGCTTAAAAGAACTAACAGAGACTTAACTAGGATACACTTTAAAATAACAAAACAACTAGATGCCTACTGACTAGGCCCTAGCACCTGCAAGGTAGTCAGCCTTGCAGGATCACCTCCTTCTTGGTCCAAGCAGGCAGCAGGTCCATGCAGGGCATCTTGGACAGGCTTGGAGAAGGTGATCTTAAGGTCTGGAGATCTGAAGGGGTGTGGTGATGTCTGAAGCTCTGATGGTCTTGATGGGGGTGTGCGTACTGTACCCCCAAACCTGGGTATTTTTATACCCCTCTGGCACAATCAATTATCCTATCAGGATAAAGGCCGGCCATCTCCTGATGGGGTGATAGAACATTAGGAGGTCACAGAATGGTCAGAAAGGTTACATAAACCACTTAAGTGATGGGTCTCAGCTGTGCGGAATCTTCCTGATTGCAGCACTAGCTGGATGGAACCTTCTTGATTAGATTTGCTCTTCCTGACTCCAGCTACGACCTCACATCTTTTTGCAGAAACAAAGCAGATAGGCAATTACACTCCTGATTGCGTTAAGAAGTGAGCTGATAACCACCAGCTGGTACTCAGTAGTTTCAGCTCTTTCCCACACAATGGAGTTACGTTTTACAAAATGGAGTCAAGCCATGGCCTAGCCTTCTTTTGCTCTTTACACCCCCCCCCATGACTACTACTCCACTGCAGGATGCAGAACATGCCCCATTGGCATAGCAGTATCAACGCTGATAAGTTGGTTAGGATTGTACTCTCAGGCATTGTGCAGCTTCTAGGAAGGTGTGGAGATCTGTTGCCAGCCACAGCAAGCCAGGGTCGATAGCCATGCCCTAGTAGGTCCATCATCATCATCATCATCATCATCCAGCCCTTGGGGCATCTCTTCTGGGTGTGGCTGACCTGTTTTATTGCAGATGATGGAATCACTGCCAAAGGGTGATGGCCACTTTGGGCAGCCACACAACCAAAGCCCCCCTTCTTTTTCCTTCTTGTCTTCACCTCAGTGAGAGTGAACAGAAAGGTATGGGGTGAGAGGGATGGTCTTCTTCTTGGTGGTTGACCAATACTTTCTCCTTGAATCCTGTCCCCCAAAATTCTGTGAGACTGAGGTGTGTACTGGAGAAGTAGAGAATGACTGGTAGTTGACTGTCTGCTACCTGCATATGTGGACGATGTAATGTATTCCAGCTGTTGTGGGGAGAAAGTGTTGGCATGAAAAGTAGAGCTTGTGGCTGTGGTGTGTGCTTGGGGAGGAACTTGGAGGGGGCTGTCAGTATTGAGGCTGGCAGGTAGAAGCAGATGGCAGGCCTTCGATGTGCTGTCCAGGAGGAGAGATTTTAGGCATATCATGCCTCGTCTTTAATTTCCTTTGGGCTCTTCTAGCCTGAATTTTCTTGGGTCTTCAGGCACTGGGCCCCCTGCTGCTACATGCCAGATCAGTCAATGGAAACACCTCAGCAGTCCAGGATTAGAATTCTAATGGATAAGACAGCTCCCTTGACTTGCATCACGGAGACCTGGCTGGACAAACCCTGAAGGGGGTTAAAAAGCTCTCCCAGCTGTGTACTCCAGGTTTCTGTGTCTTGCAGACTGGGTGGGTGGGGCGTGTTACAGTGAGCTTACTGTGATTTGCCTCCGATGTTTGCCTTCACGACAGGAGTGGCTGTCCTTGCATAGTGACCACCTTGCTGCATAACCATGCCCCTGCCTGAGCTGGCAGAGGTGGTGTTGGGCCTGGCGTTGCGTTTGCCTCAACTGGTTGTCCCAGTCAGTCATACAGTCCAGCAAGCAGCGGAGCTGACAAAGCCAAGTCACGGCATGCTCACCACACCTTACCTACTCAAGTCATACAGCATCATTCTGAACTAACTGACTAGACATTTATACATGGCCTTCAACGTTGGCCCTACAGAAGTGCATTAAGTTCAGCAGGTCCTCCCTTAAAGTTGTCAGTATGTTCTTGGGATAGGTGGTTATTTGCAACTTTAAGCAAAATGACTTATAACTAAACCAGTTTTACTGTAGGCTAATTTATGTATGTTAACAAGAGTTGCATTCTGGTCACAAAAACGTCTCCAAACTTCTAAATACCCCAAACAACAAAAACGTCTTGAAACTTCTAAATACCCCAAACATTTCTAATACTAAGCATTGAAATAAATGTGAGCTTTCTGGGCCAGAGAGAACCCCCACAGACTTGGGGAGAATGTGCAAATTCCTCACAGGTAGTGGTCCTGGCCAGGAATCAGGTGTTTTTTTTTCTCATTAACTTTATAACAAAATGACTTGAAGCGAAACAAGTTTGAGAACTTGCTGTAATGCAAACAGGCCAGCAGTACATTGACAACCATACAGGCCGTACAGACAAACAGGCCAGCAGTACATCTGACTGACCCAAGAAAGGGTGCAGCTGGCATGCTGGCCTAAGCAGTATGCCTGAGGCCATCTAGTGAATTTGTGACAGACCTGAGCTGGGGAATTCCTGGTTCACAGCTCAATCTTTGTCACTATGCTAGACCAGCTGATTGATGCAATAAATGAGCACTCTGAATATGTGGGAAGTTAGGTTAGAGCTGGGGTGGTGTAGTGGTTCACGGGCTTAGACCTGGAAGATCTTCACATAACATGTTTTTTTCCTTCCCATGTTTATACCACCCTTCCACTCAGGGTGGTGTAAGTAATTCCCTGATTGTGTTCAAATCCCTGCTCAGCCATGAAGCTTCCTGGGTGACCTTGGGCCAGTCACTATTGATCAGCCTCACCTACCTTGCAGGGTTGTTGTGGGGACAAAAGGATGATGGGAACTATGTACCCCACCCTGAGCTTCTTGCAGGAAGGATGGCATAAACATGTGAAAAATAAAGTGTCTGTCTTTCATTCAGAGTAAGGGCCCAGCAATGCAGGGGGACGTGCCCCAACTCTGGAACTGAAGGTTTAACACAAACTGTAGCAAGTGATGTCTGAAAGGAAAGAACTGCTCCTGAACTTAATCCCCAGCCTAGACAAGGATTTCCTTTTGAAGACAGAGATTGCTATCAGAAGTAAGCCACATGCAGGATGAGTCAGCTGATAACAACTGTCCATTCAACATACTTTTTCTGGGGTCCCCTATTAAAAGAATGACTTCACCAAACACAAAGGAAGCCCCACATTGCTTCATTTTTGCATGTCATCAGTTACTTCCTTAATTAGCAGAGCATTATGTTGGAGGGAAGGAGCCTTGAATCACAGAGTCCATAATATTTGGTTCTACTCAGCTGCAACTTCCGCCACAGAGGATGTTAGCCTTTGCACAGGAGTCGCCAAGTATTGGGAACATTTCAGAAGAAAGTAGTACTATGGATTTAAGAAAAAGGCAAATAGGATAGGTTAAGGTTACTGGAATGGGGAAAGGGAGGATGTCATCTGAGAAATTACTGAGCTTGGCGTGGCATGGGTTTTTATAGGCAAGAGACACTTTTGGATGATGAACATCAGTTGAAAGTGACGTATGATGCAGATGATAAAACAGGATGTAGCCTTCCTGACAGATGGAGAATTAAAATATGTAAGAACATCGTGCACATCCTTGGAGACAAATTTACTTTCTGTAGAGCAAGTATGATATATGAGTTTTATTCCAACCAGAGAGACTTAATAGTTGACTGGCAGTGCAATCCGATGTATGTTTACTCAATCAGTCCCACTGCGCATTGGGGCTTACTTCCCAGCAAATGTATATATGTAGGGATGCAGCCCAACAGTGCAGTTTGTTTATTTATTTAATTTCTATCCCGCCTTTCTGCCCCATGGGCACCCAAGGCGGCTTACAACATTAAAAATACAATAAGTCAGTGTTTACAATTAAAAACAATGTTAAAAACAATATTTAAAACAGTTAAAATTTAAAACAGCAAGCCCTGTGGATCCTAAAATGTAAAGAAGAGAATGTAAAATGCCAGTCAGCCTTTTCGAAATAAAAAGGCCTTCAGCCCCCGCCGAAATATTGCCAAAGAGGGAGCCATTCTCAGTTCTAAGGGGAAGGTATTCCAAAGTTGTGGGGCCACCACCGAGAAGGTCCTATTCCTGGCCGCCATTCCTCTTACCTCTTCTGATGGCGGCACAGTCAAAAGGGCCCCCCCAGATGATCTAAGAGTACGGGCAGGATTGTACGGAAGGAGGCGATCCCTCAAATATCCCGGACCCGAGCCGTAAAGGGCTTTAAGGTCAAAAGTAGCACTTTGAATCGGGCCTGGAAAGGAACCGGCAGCCAGTGTAGTCGCCGAAGCAACAGCCCGACAGAGTCAAACCGATGTGCCCCAGCAACCACACGAGCGCCAAGTTGAGTGGTAACTTTTTTTCTGCTCTCTAATAAGAATATTTGGTTGCAGTGAACAGGGCTGGGAAGGCTAACATGGGACAGAGAGAGGGCAGCAACATAGAAGTGTGGGGGTCTTGGGAGGGGGCCAGGTTTGATGGTGGGTCCCCTGCCTCATACTTTATTTATTGGGGTCCTGGCACAAAAAAGGTTGAAGGCCCCTGGCCTAGACTGTAGACCTACCAGGAGCTCCTCTCTTCTCTGGTCCTCGCTGGCAGATTTTCTGGGTCTTGTCAAGTAATCCAGGAATCCGTTTGCCTCCTGCGCAGCCCTCCCAGTTTAGATTGTTTGTATAGGACTGAAGTTGTAGTTAATGTCTCAGTGTGTAACCCTATCCTAGTCCCCAAAAATGAGGACAATATTAATAACATTGTATAGCACTAATACAGATTACCTCTGTACACTACCACCCTTTCAGGTAGGTCAGTATTACCCACGTAGTTCAGATAAGGGAGAGAGAGAGAGAGAGAGAGACGGAGGCTGAATTCATGTGCTGAATTCATGTGCTGAATTCATGTCAGGGGTGAGTGTTGAATCTGGATGAGTCCAGAACGTAGGTGCTAATCTTGTTTTACAGTACTCCAGCGTTTGTCTGGAGAGAAAAAGCACTGAAGGGGGAGAATTTCTCTCCATACCTGGGACTCTGGAACGTTCCAGGATTCCAAACACAGGAAGGAACTCTTCCCCACATTCAGCATTGCCTTTCTAGGCAAGGTTTGTATGCAGGGAGGGTGGAGGTCAGGGCTGGAGCTCATGTTCCTGAGAAGCCCTTCTCAGATGAATGAACTGTAAGCAGAAACATGTCAAATTTCTGAACCACAAATGGCCAGATTAGATGATGAAGAACTCTTAACACAATGCATAACCAGGGCCCCTCTGAAGTTGCTCTTCAAAAGCTGGAATAAGACAAGTTGGCTCTTCTTTAACACTTCCAAGTGAAGCAATTATTGTCTTCCAGAATTGATAAGGTCAGCAAAGTATCTTCCCCAAGATGACAGAAAAAATTAAACTTAGGGTATATTTGTAGGTAGGCTGATACAGGCCAAAAAGTTAGGATTGGGGGAAGGGGTGGAAACAGAATTGAAAGAGGGATGATTAAAATTTAGAAGATTTAGCCGAGAGGGTCAGAAGATTTAGCCAAGAGGGTCAGAAGATTTAGGCGAGAGGGTTAATGCCTGCCCAAAGATAACAGCTGAAGATCTGAAGGTCGTGAGCTCGAGACTACCGGAAGTCTCTTGTGAGCGGCAGACCTTGCAAACTGCGGCTGATTAAAAGCTGAGTTCCAGCCACCTCGTGGGAGGAGGAGTGTGCTGAAGTCAACTGCGTCTCTGGTGGGAGCAGGGAAGCCTCTTATCAGCCAGCAGAAGACAGATGGGTGGCTAAGAAAGAAGGCTAAATCCAGAAAGAAAGATCTGTATGAATGTTGTTCTTGAAAGATAGAACATTTCTGTAAATTGTAAAAAACTTTGGGTTTGTGAATAAAAGTCTGCCTATGTAAACTGCCTTGACTTACAGTCATTAGTGATCTTAAGAAAGGTGGTATATAAATACATGTATTATTATTTTATTATTATTAAAATGTGAAGGAGGCATAGAGAGCTGTGCATATACTTCAGTCTGGAGCAGGGCTCAGTGAGCTACCTTTGGGTCTCAGTAGGAGACTTCCCGTCCTGCTTGGAGTTGGATAGTGATGGAGGTTGTCACCTGCGGTAGTGCTGAACTTCAGAGAGCACAGCTCAATCCTGGGGAATAGACTTGTTCGGGTCTCCAGCTCTAAGCTGCAAAGCAAGGCTAAGGGTCACCGTTTTGGCCCAGAATGCTGCTACAACTTGCCAAAATACTTCCAGCTCCACATTTGGAGCTAGAGGAGTTTGGGGATTGTCTCTGTAATTGGGCTGAGCTTTCAATGCCTCTTGAAGTCCCATGAAACTAAGAGGACTGTACCTGTTTCTCTCCCCAGCTCTAAGGGAGTAAGGGAGGGGAGTAGTGATATCCCCGATCCTATCCCAAAAGTGCAGTGCAGGGTTAAGAACTAGGTTAAGATCCTAGTCATGTCTGCTTTAAATGAAATCTCAGATTAATTTGAGTAACTCGCACTTTAAATGTGAATACAGTATTTATATCATTGGTTATGTTTTTCTCCATCATACTTTATGTTGGGCAAAACATGTCAAGACCTATTGGTGGCAACAACCATTGCAAAAGCGGAATATAGCAGTAACACCTTTGTAGCAACCCAGAACAATAACCTTGCTAGATAAGAGGAGAGCTCTTGAAGCACTCGGGGGGGGGGAGAGAAAAATATTATATATACTAGTGTGTAAGTCAATCTCATGGATAAGTTGAGGGCAGGTTTCAAGCAAAAAATAGAATTTGCTATGACCCATGGATATGTCAAAAGTAAAACGGGGGGGGGGGGTTATGAAATTTTTTGAAAATAACTTACCCATAATTGTTCTGAGGCTGCAACACACAGCCAACCAAAAAATGGAGCCATTTCACTTTCTTCTGAGTTAGAACAGAAATGGAACTACTCTCCAAATAAGAAGGAAGAGAGATTAATGTGCTTAAGGGAGTTGTAGGCTTTGTGAGAAATACAGCACAGCACTTTCATAGCAGCAGCACTTCCTCATGACTACAATTCCCATAAGCACCTTCACCTCTGCCTGTTTGGAGAAGAAGAAAAATGTCTGCTGGTTTTTGCTTACTGTCTGTTAGTGCTTGTGAACAATTACTGGTAAGTAAAATTGCTCCTTTTTCCACCCCGCTGCTTTCTGCTTTTTAGCCCAGTCCTCCCCCCTCCCCAGCTGCTGTTAGAAGCTTTATTAACCATATTGACCCATGTGTAAGTCAATCCATGTTTTCAGAGTCAATTTTCAGGCATAATTTTTTAGACTTTAATTTTTATAATTGTGAAAATCTTAATTGTGAAAGAGTTTGCCCTTTGGGGAGAAACTCAGGGAAAAAATTGGATAAATAAAAAAGTAAGGAATATCTCTATTGGTTAAAGGAAAACAAGGGGAGCTGAGAGGAGAAAAAGACTAAAAAGGATATCTTGAATTATCCACATTTCTTAATGGAATTTTGTGGAAGCACGTGTCATACCCAGGCCAAGATGCCTGTAGGAGGCAGCATGCAAGGTTCCAGTTTTGTGGGAATTGTTCTTATATACTTCTGGCAATACTTCTGGTACTTCTGGCAACAGTCCCCTGAGTCTGAAGCTGCTGCTTTTGAATGCCAGGTCGGTGAATAACAAGATCTCTCTTATCCATGATTTAATCTTGGAGGAGAAAGCCGACCTGGTATGTATCACGGAGACCTGGTTGGATGAGCTGGGAGGGGTCAATGTTTCCCAGATTTGTCCGCCGTGTTTCCGGGTACTTCAGCAGCCACGACTACAGGGGTGGGGAGGTGGGGTTGCGATGGTCTATCGGGATTCCATCCGTCTCACCAGATACCCTGTTCAGCAGTCCACCGGGTTTGAGTGCCTTCGCGTTGTGTTGGAGGGGCGAGACAGAACAGGGATTCTGCTGGTGTACCGCCCGCCTTGCTGCCCAGCAGTCTCCCTGCCTGAGCTGACGGAGCTGGTCTCGAGCGTGGTGTTGGAGTCCCCCCGCCTTTTGGTGTTGGGGGACTTCAATGTCCATGCCGAGGCCCCGGGAACACCTGCGGCTCAGGATTTCATGGCCTCCATGGCAACCATGGGTCTGTCTCAAAGAATATCTGCCCCGACGCATGAGGCGGGGCACACGCTGGACCTGGTGTTTACTGTGGGGCAGGTTGATGGTGATCTGGAGGTGGAGGAGATTAAGATCACTCCTTTGTCATGGACAGATCACTTTCTGGTGGGATGTAGGCTTGTTGCGGCTTCTCACCTCTGCAATGGCGGGGGATCACATTTTATGATCCGCCCTCGGAGGCTGATGGATCCTAATGGATTCCTGAGGGCTCTGGGGGATTTTCCTGTTGCCAGAGTTGGAGACTCACCCGGTGCCCTGGTCGACCTCTGGAATACGGAGATGACCAGGGCCCTGGATGGGATCGCTCCTGAGCGTCCTCTGCCCAGTCGCAGAATCAGAGTGGCTCCTTGGTTTTCTGAGGAGCTGCGAACGATGAAGCGGCAGAGCAGACGACTAGAGCGTCGGTGGCGAAAGACTCATGCCGAATCTGACCGGACACAGGCTAGGGCCCAATTAAAAGCTTATTCCAGAGCAGTGGTGGCGGCCAAGAGGGCACACCTCTCTGCCACCATTGCATCTGCAGAGAACCGTCCGGCTGAGCTATTCCGTGTGGTCCGTAACCTTCTACATTTGGCCCCCCTTACTGGTGGGGAGGAGCACACGGAGGCTCGCTGTGATGAGTTTGCAAAACATTTTGCAGATAAGGTCGATCAGATCCGGCATGACTTGGACGCTGCTGTGGGCATATCTAGTGATGTCCCTGGGGAACCTGTCTATCCTATGATTTGGGATTCTTTTCAGCTTGTAGAGCCTGAGGATGTGGACAGGATTCTCTGGAGTGTTAGACCTGCTGCTTGCCCGCTCGACCCTTGCCTGGCATGGCTAATTAGAGCTGCCCGGGGAGGGCTGGCCGAGTGGACGGGGAGGGTGGTGAATTCATCTCTGAAGGAGGGGGTGCTCCCGCCTGCTTTGAAGCAGGCGATGGTTCACCCCCTCCTGAAGAAGCCCTCCCTGGATCCCACAAATTTAAACAACTTTCGGCCAGTCTCCAATATCCCATTTCTGGGCAAGGTGATTGAGCGGGTGGTGGCGTCCCAGCTTCAGAGGGTTCTGGAGGAAACGGATTATCTGGACCCATTCCAATCTGGCTTCAGGCCGGGGTTCGGGACGGAGACTGCCTTGGTCGCCTTGGTGGATGATCTGCGCCGGGGGATGGACGGGGGAAGTGCGACCCTGTTAGTCCTGCTGGACCTCTCGGCGGCTTTCGACACCATCGACCATGGTGTCCTTCTGGGTCGGCTGGCCGGGTTGGGGCTTGGAGGCACTGTTTTGAAGTGGTTCCGCTCCTTCCTGGCTGACATATCCCAGAAGGTGGTGCTGGGGGATGCTTGTTCGGCACCCCGGCCTCTTAGGTTTGGGGTGCCGCAAGGTTTCATCTTATCCCCCATGCTGTTTAACATCTACATGAAACCGCTGGGAGAGGTCATCTGGGTGTTTGGAGTGGGGTGCCATCAATATGCTGATGACACCCAACTTTATCTCTCCTTTCCCCCTGATTCTGAGGAGGCGGTTGAGGTCCTGGATCGCTGTCTGGAGGCTGGATGTGGGCGAACAAGCTGAAATTAAATCCGGATAAGACAGAGGTGCTTCTGGTTCGGAAATCCACAGCTCGGGTATTGGATTATCGTCCTGCTCTGAATGGGGTTGCACTTCCTCTGAAGGAGCAGGTTCGCAGCTTGGGGGTTCTCCTGGATCCACAGCTACACCTGCAGTTCCAGGTGGCGGCGGTGGCCAGGGGAGCCTTTGCTCAGCTTCGGCTGATTCGCCAGCTGCGGCCGTACCTGAGCTGTGCGGACCTGGCCACAGTGACCCACGCCCTAGTGACATCTAGATTAGATTATTGCAATGCGCTCTACGTGGGGCTGTCTTTGAAGACGGTCCGGAAATTACAACTAGTACAGAACGCGGCGGCTCGGGTGGTTGCTGGGGCACATCGGTTTGACTCTGTCGAGCCGTTGCTCCGGCGACTACACTGGCTGCCGGTTCTGTTCCGGGCCCAATTCAAGGTGCTAGTTTTGACTTTTAAAGCCCTTTACGGCTCGGGTCCGGGGTATTTGAGGGACCGCCTTCTTCCATATAATCCAACCCTTACTCTTAGATCATCTGGAGGGGCCCTTTTGACTGTGCCGCCACCAGGAGAAGTGAGAGGGGTGGCGGCCAGGAAGAGGGCCTTCTCGGTGGTGGCCCCCCAACTTTGGAATACCCTCCCCTTAGAATTGAGAACTGCTCCCTCTCTGTTAACATTTCGGCGGGGGCTGAAGACCTTTTTATTTAAAAAAGCTTTTAATTGTTGACAGGTTGACTGGCTGGGGTGTTATGCTTTTATGATCCACTGGGTTTGGTTTTTTAAATTTTATTGTTGTGTTTTTAATTTTGTTTGAATATGTTGTTTTAATGTTCTTTTATAGTGTTTTTTAATGTTAAATTTTATAGTTTTATGTAATGCCGCCTTGAATGCCTTTGGGCATAAAGGCGGGGTAAAAATCTTTTAAATAAATAATAAAATAAATAAATAAATATATTTAAATACTAGTAGCAAAACAAAATGATGCCTTGGTGTCAGGCATGAACGATTGCAGGCATGAACGGGCAGCCCAATCCTAAGCAAGGCTGACATAACAGGGCTATATCCTAAAGCCCATTAGGAGGCAGCAGCAGTGAAGTGCAGGCCAAGGGGAGGTTTTCCTCTTATACCCGCGTAAGCCCTAGTCATCCCAGTGGGGCTGCTTGGATCTGCACTTGCTGTTTTGCAGGCGCACTTGCGCAGGAGTGGCCCGAATTGGGGCCGCTGAGGTTGGGGACGGGGTTTAGGATTTGGCAGTATGGCCATCCTGCGTTACAACCCCCATCACTGCCCAGTTATGCCCCCGGCACGCCTCTGGAACGCCCTCAGTGAGGCCCATCGCCACCTGAGCGCCGCTCCCGCTTGACCAGCACAAGGCCAGCGCTGCTGGCAGTCACAGCAGCGCATGAGTATTGGTGCGGCTGCTTGTGCCGGTCCAGTGCCGTACTGCCGATGCTAATGTGCTTGACAGCACGTTTGTGACAGTGTTCGGCTGGCGCAATGGGGGTTTAGGATTGCACTCTGAATCCAGATGCGTGATGAAGTTAGAACAATATTGGAAAATCTCATTTGTTGCTTGGGAGTAACAACTATATTTGGCAACTGCAGGACCTTGGCTTGATGCCTTAAGCCTACTTGCCAGCTGTTCTAAGCCACTCTTTCAGTCAAGATTGCTAAGTAGCTGGGCTGGGGTGCCCTGTGGCAAGTTGTTCATGTGCTGGCACTTGCTGCTCACATTGGATTCTGGGCCCTACTACAGGCAGTAGCTGTTGGGCATTTGTGATGCCACGCACCTGTGTAGCACCAGTGGACCTCACCCTTTTGCATGCAGATCCTATCCATACTGTGCTCTGCATCCGAGGGCTGTGTGCACGTGGGGCCTATATTTGGAGTGGCAGGGCCTCAAGCAAAGTTACATGCCAAGGCGCACACATTTGGCAAAAGAATTCTCTCTCATAACTTGCCAGTGCAAATGGCAGTCTCTATTTTGAGGCTTCGGCAAATTCTTTTCACATTGTTAATCTGGCACTCTCCCGTCCTCTGAGCTAGAGAGCTTCCAAATTAGAGTCAGTCCTCGTTATCTGCTAGGGTTAGGTTCCTGGAAACTCTCTGGATAGCGAATTCGCAGATAATGAACATTGTTCCTGTGTGATCAATGGGGTTAGGTGCAAGGGGTACCTTATCTGCCATCAGCAGGCCCCCTCAGGAAGCCAGCAGAGTGCAGGAAGATGTGCCAAAAGATTGCTATTGCAGGCACCTTCCAGAGGCTGCAGGGACCTTCAGAATGGTGCTTGCAGCCTGTGCAGACCCCTTAAACATGGATGGTGAATGTTTCCGCCATCCGTCCATTTTAAAGGTGTCTGCACTGGTCACAGATGCCATTCTGAAGGTCTGTGCATAGCGGATAACAAGGACAGGGGCACAGATAGTGAGGTAGGTAGCAGTTCTGCCCCTTGCAGATCAGCGAATTCGCATATAGTGAGTTCACATATAAAAAGGATTGATTGTAGCTGCTGCTTATTGATGGTTGGAAAAATGGCCACCTTTTGAAATTGTGGCCAGTTTCTTGATCTGCACTTCTTAACGAGACGCTGGTGGATTCTTAGTAACTAACCCAATGTTTTCTGGGTGAAGCAATCTAGTGAAGATGTTTCCAATGTTATAATGACAAAAAGAAGTAGGTTTCCAATTCTCTCAAATATTGATCATTATTTGATCAATATTTATGAAAATTTGTCTAGAGTGCCATTTGGAATTTTAATGCTATATGTCAACCTTGGCATATTAATATGGAAGTAATAAGCGCTATAACAACATTAAACAGAGTAATGCATCTACTGAAATAATTTATTTAATTCTATTGACGTTTTGAGGTTTTTAACACTTCCTCAATTAGACTATTTAATTGGTTTTCCTTATAAAGTTTACATTACATTGCCTGTATTTGGTACAAAAGGTGTAATTTCCATATAATGAATGGTGAACCCTACCCAACTTTCTTCTTACCCTTTCATGTGTGTTACCTAAAGTACAGGTTAGTCAGTCAGACGTTAGCAGAATTTTTCTCCATAGGTCTATACCAGGACTAGATACTATTCAATGCAAAGTAGCCTGAGCAAACTGCATAAAGGGTGGTTACATACTCTTTAACTTCAAAGAAGCTTTGAGCTATCCTATATTGTACTCTGTACTCATACTAGAAGATTCAAGATTTGCAGGCCCTGTGGACAGCCCAAAATATTGGTTTCGTAAACCATTCTTGTAACACAATGCCCCAGCAACATTCAGAAAAAGGAATCAGGAGTGTTTCACCTGAAAATAAGCTGTGGGACCCACTAAATGCTACATCCCGCTACTGCGTTACTGTCCTCTACAAGACACCCTTGCCTCATGGGCAGCTGAACGTTTGTTGTTGCAGTAGATCCTGTCAGGTGGGATGTCCCTTAATTATTATCAAGCAATTAATAGCAATTAATTAATAGACTAATAATCGCTGTGATATGTATGGCAATAAGGAACCGGACGTGTGCACCCCAAAATAAGCTTTGGTCCATGCCAAACCATTCCCCCGTTGCACTCATAAACTCTCCTTTGAGACATCCTAACATTCTATCCATTTAAACACTTTGTTTTTGTGCAGCATCCTGTCACGTGTGCTACAGATTGTTAATATTCGTAATGAGGAACTGAATAGTACCCTCCTATGTTCCGTGCACTGAACAGTGAAACCAACCCAAGTCTGTTTTGATGTTCAACTTGCTGGCCACTTATGCTGTTTTAAATCCAGGTGATTCTTAATCAGTTTTGACTTTCCTTGCGGGGCCTATGCCTGGAACTGGGTTATCATTAGTGGGAAGAAAGAGTTCAAACAGAAGCTCTGCTTTCTTTTGTTCTCTTCAGCTTGTTTTTTTTTAAATGCAAGATTAAGTTTGATTACTATTTTTGGCTATTTTGGAGAAGAGGAAGGGGAATGCCCTACTTATTATTTAAGTGCCTGAAAATGAGATTTTTGAAGGGAATACGTCTCTGCAGTTAGCAGACAGTACAGGTCATGCCTCAGTATCCACTGATTTGACTTATTACTAATACGAAAGTCTACTTTTACATGCCGTGTAACAAGGAAAAATCAAATTCCTTCCCTTTAAGGAATTGCTTTAAAGACCCACTTACAGGTTTCTTGCTCCTCCATTGTCACCCCAGAATGGGTGAGAAGTGGGTCTTTAAAGCTATTTTTCCACTGATTCTCTGGGAGGAGGAAAGGGGGGGCATTCTAGACCAATGGGAATGCCCCTCTCTCTAGAAGGCAGGGTCGGATCACCGGATCTGTATTCCGCGGTGAGAGGGCTTCCTAGTCCCCAGTCCGGCCCTGCCTTCTAGAGGACAAGGTCAAGGTGGGCTGAGCTCTGTTAAGCTCAGCGATTACTGGATCAAATTTTTAGTTCGTTCTTCTCTATTTTCCCCATATTTCTTTCTCCTTTGTTTTCCCTCCCCTCCGTCTGTCAGCCCCGTTTTTACCTGGTTTCTGTCAGCTTAGAAGGGGAGAGCCGCTTAAGCTGACCTGCCTCGTGCGGTGAGCCCTTGACCGGCAAGCGGCATTGCCTGGCTGCTGAGGCGCGGCTGAATGGCCGGTGAGTGGATGGAGGCCGGCAATCAAGCAGTTACAGCTGCTCTAGTGTGGTGGTGGGGGTAGCCTCCCGCTGCATTGGCCGGCTGCGGACTCGCCGTGGAAGAGTGGACCTCTGGGCCGTTGTTGCGTGCGCCGCCAACAGAGTCTCTAGGTTGTGACCTTTTTGGCGCGATTGGAAGAGCGGCACTTCGGTCCGTTGCTGTACGCTTCCCATTTTGCAAGCTCTGAGCAGCCTTGGGCCCGGAGCTAGAGTTGGGGCGACCACACTCGGTGGAGTGGCGGTGCTAGCAGTGACCAGCAGATCGCATCTGGGCTCCGGAGCAGGGAGGCGCTGAGACGTGCCCCGTTGGAGCGGAGAGGAAGGTGCGACCGCCATTTTGGATTTTTGCCTCCACCATTGCCACCAGGTTAGCGGGAATGGCGGAGGTGTCTGGTGAGGGTGGATCTGCTCCCCCTCAGGAAGCAAGGGAGAAGGGATCCATGAGTCAGGATGGCCCGGGCCCGGTCTCTCAGTTCCAAATAAATGAGATGGTCAAACGGGCAGTGAGGGAAGTCAGTAAGGAACGGGGCTTGTCACATGGTAAAAAGGTTAAGAAGTCTAGGTCTCATTCCAAGAAGCGAAGGAGACCACATAAGGACCCCAGCCCATCACCCTCTCGGCTTCTGGACATAGTTCTTCTTCTGGGAGTGAGGATGAGCCACTCCAGAAGCGATCTAAACATAAGTCTAAGAAAAGGCCCAGCAAGGGGCATAAGTCTAAAAGGCACCATAAGAAGAGATGCAGGGAACTGCTCTCTTCTAGTGATTCCCGATCTGACAGTCATTCATGTTCTTCAGGTTCTGACCGTGAGTCGGGTGAGCTGTTGGGGGAGGGGGAGGCAGAGGAACAGGAGCAAAAGCTGGACCGCCTGTTTCCTGCTGAGTTGTTCCCCAGCTGAGTTGTTCCCCAGCTGAGTTGTTCCCAGGTTGCTGACCAGCTAGAGCTGTAAATCTTGAGAGTCCCCTTGAGGTAAAGGAGTCTTCTGGCTCAAGAAGTTTATTCCTACAAGGCTCCGCAAAGCCAGCCACAGTCCCTTTTCCAGGTCCCTTTCAAAGGGCACTAGTTGCGGAGTGGAAGACACCAACTATGACCAAACACTCATCAAAGTTAATCAACAAGTTCTATTCACTCCCAGAAGCAGTCATATCTGCCCTTCAAGTGCCTGCCATGGACCCTCGGGTCGCAGCTCTCTCCTCAGCGGCCGTGATTCTGTCGGAGGGAGAAGGGGGATCAAGGGACCCATGTCACAAACGTGCGGAGGCAGCGTTAAGACGAGATTTCCTAGCTTCTTCCCAAGCGTTCAGAGCGGCGACAACAAATTCCATCATGGTCTGGGCAGCTTATCGGTGGGCTGAGGACCTTCCCAAGTTGGAAACGGGCCTTTCCGGAAAGTTCCTTGAAGAAGATTGCCCTGGCTGCGGTGTTTTCAGCTGATGTGTCTTTTGATTCTCTCCATCTTTGCTGTAGGGCAATGGCGGCAAATGTGGTAGCAAGACGCAATATTTGGCTTCGCTCTTGGGAGGTAGATGCAGGATCGCAATCCAGGTTGGTCGCGGTCCCGTTCCAGAGCTCAAAATTATTTGGTTAGGCACTAGAACCTCTGCTAGTTGAAAGCAAGGATAAGCGGAAAATTCTCCTGTCGGGGAAGAAGGAGGTTAGTAAGCTTAAGTTGCAGGGGTTTCATTCCTTTCGTGCTGGAGGCTGACCCAGAGAGAATCAGACGAAGCCTCGAGGGAAGTGGAACAGGTCCAGGTTCTATTCCAAGACCAGATCTCATGGAAACTCCTTTGCTGCCGCCAAGTCAGGAAAAGACCGGCGCACATGACTTCAGGCCATGCGGTTGCTCTGCTTTTATAGGAGGACAGTTATTAGATTATGCAGAGCATTGGACACTAGTCATTCAGGATGCTTGGGTGATAGAGACAGTGAGGAGGGGCTATGCCTTGGAATTTATGCACAAGCCCCGGAACCGATTTTGGAAAGTCCTGAAATCCAGGGATCCGAGCAAACATCAAGTCAGGTTATAGGTGATACAACACCTTCTGGAGATTCATGCAATAGAGCCTGTGCCATCAAGAGAAAGGGGGAAGGGTGTCTGTTCCACCTTTTTCCTGGTGCCAAAGAAGAATGGCGACACTTGAGCGATATTGGATTTGAAGTGGCTCAACCGGTTTTTGAAAAAGAAAAAGTTCAGGATGGAGACTTGGAGGTCAATTGTCCAGGCCTTGGAACAGAACCTAGCGTTTAGCGTTTAGTCCTTTTGGAGGGTTATCTTCATGTTCCAATCAGGGAAAGCCACCGACGCTATCCGCGCTTTGCGTACGGAGCTCATCATTTCCAATATTGCTTGATGCCCTTTGGCCTTACAGCAGCTCCCAGAGTCTTCACGAAGCTGATTATCGCCCCAGTGGCACATATGCACCAATCAGGGATTTACATTTTTCCTTATCTCAACAACCTGCTGGTGAAAGCTGCGTCGGAACGAAAGGCTCGCCAGGATGTGCAGGCGACAATAGTTTGTCTCCAGAAACTTGGTTTTGTAGTGAACTTCAAGAAAAGTTGTCTGAAGCCTTCGCAGAAGCTGGAACATCTAGGTCTGCAATTAGACACAAGTAAAGGGAATTCAGGGTTTCTCTCTCCCCGGAGCGACAGTCATTTATGAGCAAGCTCCTGATAACGGTCAGTCAAGCGGAAAGGATGGAGTTGATGACCCTAGCTTCACTACAGGGGATGATGGTATAGTGCCAGGACATGGCGGACTGGGCACGTTTCATTATGAGGCCTCTGCAGAGACTTCTCGTCCCTTTTCAAGGCAAGATCAAGAAGCAGGAGCGCATCCTAGTTCCAGTGTCACAGGAAGTGATTCTCAGTTTTGGTTGGTGGCTCGAGGAAGGCAGACTCTCAAGGGGGGTGAGTTTGAGCATTCCAGACAGAGTGATAGTGACCACAGATGCCAGCTTTATGGGCTGGGGAGCGCACACCCAGGGAGCAGTGGTCCAAGGAGGAGTCCCAACGCAGTATCAGTTTCCTAGAGCTAAGAGTGATTCGGTTAGCTCTTCTCAGCTTCAGAGACAAGGTTCGAGGAGCGCATGTTCTGGTGCGCACGGACAACATGACTGCCAAGGCATATGTGAACCGTCAAGGCAGCACCAGATCAGCAAGTCTCCTTCAGGAGGCAGTTCTTCTCATGTCTTGGGCAGAACAAAATCTACGGTCTCTAAGAGCGGAACACGTAGCAGGGGTCCAGAACGAGTCAGTGGATTGGCTCAGCAGACGAGCCCTTCAGGAGTCAGAGTGGGAGCTGCATCCCAAAGTGTTTGCTCAGATAACCAGGAGATTTGGAGTACTGTTGATGGATCTATTCATGTCCAAGGACAACAGGCAGGTCAGAAGGTTTAGCTCAAGGTCTCCAGATCTGCAAGCGGAGAGGCTGGATGCCCTGACAACCATTTGGCCAAAGGGACTACTGTAAGCCTTCCCTCCTGTAGCTCTTCTTCCAAGGGTACTCCAGAGAGTAAAGCAGTTACAAGTGGAGGTCATACTGATTGCGCCAGAGTGGCCTCGCAGAACGTAGTATCCAGAGATTCTCAATCTAGCAATAATTAACTGCTGGCAACTTCCAGCCCTTCTCAGACAGGGACCACTGCTTCATCCACGACTAGGCATGTTTCACCTGATGGCCTGGAGGTTGAGCGGCAAGCGCTTAAAGACTGTGGATACCTGGACGACGTACTAGAGACTATGATGGCTTCCAGAAAGGCATCTACAAAGAGAATCTACAACAGAACATGGAAAAGATTTGCGTTCTGGTGCCGTAGCAAGGGCGCTAATGAGTTGAAGCCTGGGATCAATCGCATTCTGGAATTCCTGCAAGAGGACCTCCAGAAGGGGCTTAGTACCAACACTCTTAAAAGGCAGGTGGCTGCGTTGAGCAGCATCCTGGGTGCAGGGCGGAGGGATAGTTTATCCTCCCATCCACATATTCGTAGATTCTTAAGGGGAGTGTCCTTGATTAACCCTCCCACAGTCCATAGGTATCCGAGTTGGAATACGGTCCTACAGGGGTTAACAGGTAAGCCTTTTGAACCAATGGCAACCACTGACCTTGGAGATCTGTCCTACAAGACTATTTTCTTCGTGGCAGTGACATCAGCAAGGAGAGTGTCAGAGTTGGGGGCCCTGTCCATGAATAGCAACCTTTGTGTGTTTCAGAGGGATAGGCTAATCCTGAGACCTGACCCCTCCTTTGTCCCCAAGATAAACTCAGTGTTCCACAGGGCACAGGAGTTGGTGCTTCCCTCGTTTTGCCCGAATCCCGTCCATCAAAGGGAAAAAATATGGCATACTTTGGATGTTTACAGAGCTCTCCGCTTCTACATTGACCGCACGGAGGGCTTTAGAAGGACGGACAGTCTATTTGCCTCCTTTAGGGGTGCGAATAAGGGTAAGAGGGCCCCAGTATCAGCATTGTCGCATTGGTTAAGAGCGGCGATAGCTAAAGCTTATGAGTTAATGGGTAAAGTGCCACCAGAGGGCATCATGGCACACTCTATTAGGGGAGCAGCCACGTCAGCTGCCTTTGAAGGTGGTGGTTCATTGGGGGGCATCTGTAGAGCTTCCACATGGTCCTCAATACGTATTTTCACTAAGCACTATAAAATTGATGCTATGGCCTCTGCCGAAGCAAACTTTGGCAGGAAGGTGCTACAAAAGGTGGTTGTGGATTAGGAAGGGGGGGGCATTCGTCCCGCCACTATTCAGGCTCAGCGGGTAGCCTAATGGGACACAGAGCTTGGGTGGTAGGATAGCAGGGGCTATGTATTTCTCTTCTGTTCCCTGCCTGTCTGTTGCCCCGTTGGGCAACTGTTTGGTTTTGTGTATGTTCTGCGTTTTCTTAGTTTTTCAGTTTTTAGTTTTGACGAAGTTCACCTGGGAGCTGGAATAGTTTAGCTACACACAGCGGCGGTGATTTTTCGTGGTGGGAGTTTTTCTTCCGCTTTTCAGTCCGGACTGGGGACTAGGAAGCCCTCTCACCGCGGAGGACAGATCTGGTGATCCGACCCTGCCTTCTAGAGAGAGGGGTTATTCCCATTGCTCTAGAATGCCCCCCTTTCCTCATCCCAGAATAGGAGATTCACAGGTTAGGAATTCCTAATTTTTTGTCCAGAACAGAACCCCAGTAGATAACAAGAGTGGATGTGGCCAGGCCTGGCCTCAGTGAAAGTGCTCTGACCTTCTGCCCCTTCCTAGTCAACACCGTAGTGCAGCACCCTAAACATATACTTTAGGTAAAGTGGCAGCCCCCAGCCAACTTCTGACAAGGGACGTCTTAAGAAATGGAGCAAATTTAATGTCTGTGTAGGAATTTCGGGGCAAACCCTAGCCAGTAGCTGTTGTCACTTCTCCAGTTCTTGCTGTCATGAGGCTTCAGTGCTCCCCGCAGGCTTTAGGAGGAGCTTAATGGGTCATGGCGCCAGTGCAAGAGAAATCTGCTGCAGGGAGAAATTTGCAGAAAGCCCAGGGCCACTCAGCTTGAAATGAAGCTGCCCTATTTAGCTTGTCTTGCTGATTGGAGCAGCGTGCCCTGGCCTTCGTGGGGACTACAGCTAAATCCGAATGAGTGCTCCTGAGGGCACTCAGGAGGTATAAGAAATTAAATTCTGAATCACTAGTAAGAGGGCCTTGCAGTGCAATTCTATGCTTGGCTACTCAGAAGTATGCCCCATTAAGTTCATTGGAATTTACTCCAAGGTAAGCATATATAGCAGTGATTCTCAAACCTATCATTGGGACCCACTTTTTAGAATGACAATCTGTCCGGGACCCACTGGAAGTGATGTCATCGCTGAAAGTGCCGTTGTTGTGATGCTAGAACCTGAGAATACAGCAATAAGTTGGGATATTTCTCAGCCATTTTTCAAAAGCAAAGTGAATTAGGAAGAAAATAGCCTATTTAATAATAATAATAATAATAATAATAATAATAATAATAATAATAATACATGTATTTATATACCGCCCTTCTTAAGGTTACTAGATTTCTCTAATGATTACAACTCAAGTAAAGGCGGTTTACGTAGGCAGACTTTTCACAAACCCGAAGGTTTTTACAATTTACAGAATGTTCTATCTTCCAAGAACAACACTCCTACAGATCTTTCTTTCTGGATTTAGCCTTCTTTCTTTAGCCACCCGTCTGTCGTCTGCTGGCTGATGAGGCTTCCCTGCTCTCACCAGAGACGCAGCTGAGTTCAGCACACTCCTCCTCCCACGAGGCAGCTGAAACTCGGCTTTTAATTTACAACCTTGACACAAGCAAAACAACCACACAGCCCTTTCCAGCATCCCATCTTCCCATATTTTCAATATGGCTGCTCTATACGCTTTGCAACCCACCTGAAATTGGTTCACGATCCACTGTTGTGTCCCGACCCACAGTTTGGGAAACACTGATAAACTGCAGTCCTATATATGTTGATCGGATTGGTTGATCTATTCTGTCACTTAGTAATTCTGTTTCAATATTGGGTTCTGGTTCTGGATATTGTTTAAAGTGATTGTGTTTTTATTAGTTCTTGCATCTATTTTATTTGTCCTTTTCATATGCTGTGGACCACCCTGAGCACCTCCCTTGTGGAAGGGGAAAGGCAGAATATAAATATATTAAATAAATAGGGGAAATTAAACTACAGTAAGGGAGGCTGCTAAAGCTGCTTAGCCATTCATGACTACCTAACTAAACTTTGTGACCAAGAGCACAGTCCCACTGCCGCCATCTTCTGTCACAGCAGACTCTCTTCACACACACAAGCACACACCCTTGGCTGTTGTTGATACTGATTCTGTTGCTTGCCCCAGGTGGTGCTCAGATGGCACAGGAGATGGGCCAGCAGTCTTCAAGAGCAAGCGAGGAGATCTCTCTTCTGGTCTCCTTACTCCCGCAGGCTCACAGAGCTTCTCAGCTTTTCCTCCAGAGCCTCCTTGGAGGTTCAGAAGATGTCTGTCTTTCCCTTCAGCTCCTTAGTGAATCCTCTCCAACAGCCACGTTCCTGATTGTCTGCCCACCTGCCTGGTCTCGCATCACAACCCGTAGCAGCCATTCATGTTCTAGTTTCACATCTCAACTTGTTACTTTACACATGAAATTTGTTATACCTGTTTCTTGCTACTGCAGAAAATTGTTTCATTTTGTCTGCTGGTTTGTAATCAGACATCTCTCAAAATACTATTAATGCCATGTTGGCTCTGACTCAAAAATTGTAGTCTTGTAGCATCTTAAAGACTAACTCATTTTTTGTAATTCAAGCTTTCATAGATTTTGTCTGTTAAGGTACCTCATGATGGAGGGGGGATGCTGCCCCAGCTGAGCCTATGGAAGCCGACTCTTACCAAGTTCATCCTACATCTTTTTGTTGTTGTTAAGGTGGAAAGAACACCTTCATTGTCAGGGCACCCTCTCTCTGCACCCGATATCTGAAAGCATTAAATAGATTGGCATATGAGTGAAGGGGTGGCAGCAGGTAGCATTGGACAAGGCACTGAGTTTCATGGTGAGTTCGGAGAGTGTCTCTGACAATAATCTCTGACATTATTGTGCAGGTCCCTGAAAGGCTCAGTTTCTTATTAGAAACACAACAACTTGGGGTGTGAAGTTCATGTGTAAAATGTTACCTCCAAAAAAGGTCTTTTGTCTTTGTCTCCTTCGTCCGTTGGAGTATAGGTGTGCCCCAGTATCCATGGTTTTAGTTATCCACAGATACCATGGATACTGGGACGCCTGTTAAAAAGATAGAGGAACGTTAAAAAAATACCTTTGTCTTATTGTAGCAAAACCACTGATGTTCCCCTGTCTTTAAAAAGGTGTCCCCAGTATCCATGGTTTCTGGTATCCACTGTGGGGCCTGGAACAGAACCCTAACAGATAAGGGGACATGCCTGTATCTTCCTATGAAAACCAGTGTCTTCATAAGCCTGTTAGTCTCTTAGCTGCCAACTGATAAAAAGGGTTCTTTTGAGTTTTAAATATGGTCAGTCAGTTATAAAAGTTACATTTGCATATGTTACAATATTTCTCAACGCATTAAAATTCCCTTATGTATTTGATAAAATTTAAACAGCACAGTGTGCTGTGAAATGAAACTTAGGGTCCAATCCTATCCAACTTTCCAGCGCTGATGCTGCTGTGCCAATACGTGTGCTGCATCCTGCAATGGGAGGGGGGATAGTCATAGAGGCTTCCTGAAAGTAAGGGAGTGTGTGTTCTTTAATCAGTGCTGGGAAGTTGGATAGGATTGGGCTAGAAGTTCTTAAAGCCTCCTGGAGAGTTTGTGATTTTGTTAATCTTTGCGGTGGGCATGTGGCAACATCACTTCTGTGATTGTGCTGTTGCCACGAAAAAGAGAGAGGGTCGCAACATATAATATACAAGTTCAGCAAATTCAGTGGAAACCAGATGTGCGCTGCATGATCTGTGCATAGAAATCTCCCTTCCATAGATGGCGCATGTGTATGTTAATCATCTAGGCCTGATTTTCTGCTCTGCTGTTCCATTTGGGCTCTGAGTGTTAAAGCTGCTGGGAGAAAAAGGAGTTGTGAACTGCAGAAAATAGTGAAGAATTGTTTGATATGAAGCCCCAAACTCTGAGGTCAGTATCTGGCAAAAGATGTCCTGCTGTGGATGTCATTACAAGTCATAGTTTCTGTTCATGGATTCAAGACTGCTCATGTCTGGATAACTCAGGTCATTTCACTGCAAAGGTGAAACAAACTGTAGTAGACTGCTTGAAACAGTTCTGTCCGGGAAAGAACGGGAGTGGAATTCTTGTGCTGGGACCAAGAATTGTGAACCTTGGTGTTTCTTTACAAAAAATTGCCAAGATTCAGCTGGCCTGCTTCTTTCACTTGCCACTTTACTTTCTGGTGGTTGTACCTTTATTGAGAACACCAGGCATCCATAGGCCTGCCAGTCCGGCCCAGTTGTTGTTTTTGGCCTTCCAGCCTCTGTAAGTAACTTATTTTACAGTCTGTAAAAAGCCAATGCTCTGTGTTCCAGATACATTATATAAATAAGCAAGTCTGCATAAACTTTATTTGGCAAAATTCTCTTGATTTGCTTTATTCCAAACCAAATACTGAGGTGTGTGTTTCAGAAATTGCAGCATGTTTGGCATTGAGGGACTAGTAGTTAGGGTAGGCAGGTTTTTTTTTTTTTTTTTTGTGTGTGTGTGTGTGTGTGTGTATGTGTCTCGGCAGTGTGTGGGATTGAAGGGATTGAGCTGGAGCCTTGTCTTTCTCCCTCCTCCCTGGTCTCTTCTTGCTCTCCTGCTGAGTTGAGGCATTTCCAGGAATGAGCCGTTCTGCTAGCGAAGCACATTCCAAAGCCTCGATTCTTTTTGGCAGGGACTGTTGCCCACTGTTAAACCAGAGCTGGGACTGGCTCCACAACTGTCTTGCGAGGCCCGGGGTTCGATGGGTCTGAAGCAGCGGTCAGAGATGCTATGTGCAGCTCCTCTCTAGGTGCAAGTTATGCTTTGACCCCTGTGAAGGCCTCAAATTCTAGAGAAAGCCTTACCCTCCACCCCAGACACTGTGGCCAGGCAAGTGTGTAGGGGAAAGTCTGACGTTCTGTGCAGTACTCCAGAGAATGAGCTACTTGGAAGGAGGCCTTACTTGGAGTTGCTGTAGTTGTTTAAAGTTCTTTTAAAAAATAGATGTGTTAAATTTGTGTATTGACCAACAAGGGATGGGGCACTCCCATATAGTTTCCCAGTCCTTTATTGGTCAGCCCCAGACTTGTTTCAGTGTTAGCAATAGGACTATTACACTGAGCACCTTCAGGTAATTTTCTGTATTAAACATAGGGTGGAATTGGAGTCAGGGCTCACTTGGTAAATTGTGGATAGCTCAGTCATTCATTGTGTTAATGGGGCAAAGTGTGAAGGGTGGTATAGTCTTACTGTAACCACAGAACAACTGTGTCTAGTTGTAACATATTAATTATTTTAATTACTACATACAAAACCAGAAAACAGGTCAGTAATGTGCCTGATGGTCGTGGTAGCCTTATATTAATCTAACAGCACAGTTTCAGTTTCTAGAGAGGATATGTTGAGTTGTAAATAGCCACTTAGCTAGTTGCCTGTGAGAATCCTCTTTAAGCAGCTAAGCTTTATAAAATGTGGTTCTTTCTTTTGAACCCCACACCAGATAGGTAGGTGAATACAGCCAGGTGAGAGAAAATGGTCAACAAACAAAAGCAAACAGGTCTTCCTAGCTGGCAACACAGCATCATAGCAACATGTAGATTGTGCTATATTGATAGAAGGTATATTAATTAATTTTGACAAATAGATGCATGCAATTTATCATTCACGTTAAGATGTACTGGTGCCCAATGGCTTTGTGTTCCTTATGAGAAGCTATGCAAGATCAACAAAACTTGTAGGCAAGCCTGGTGCAGCCCATTCATGGTGGTCAGAGTTCCTGAAATACTGTATGCACAATAAATGTCAGTTAATGGGCGGCAGCATTCAGTGCTGGGTCTGGATCCTGGGGCATGGGAAGAGTACTAAAGAGGAATTCTTTTAAACATGGAGTGCGTGCCATTATTAGTAGCAAAGGAAAGACCTTAGGGTTCAGGGGAAGAGCTTCTAGACAACCCGTACTGAATACTCACCTGGAAGTAAGTTCCATTTATACACAGTGGAATTGACCTGAGTGACAGACAGAGATTGAAACTAGTTTGAGTGTCTTGAGCTGCAGACCATGTAGAAATTGGCTTGGCAGAAATGTATTTTATACAATGGCACTAAAAATCAGTTTATTGTGGTTGTTGATTTTTGCTAAAGTCTATTAACACCTGATTTTCTTTTACCGTGAAGGTTGTGTGTTAACTTCTTGCAGTTATTTTTTATGCAAGTCTCGATAGTATATGTTGAACCGATGCTAGTTGTGTATTTCTGTGATGTTCTCTGAAGCCATGAGGGCTGAGAACTTTTATTTATAAATGAAAGTGGTTAACATATTTCTTGCCATCAAATAGTTTCACACCAAAAACTTAACAAACATATTGTGATAGAAGTGCAGTTCATTCAACACAAATTGTGATAGGCACAGGTAAAAATGTCAAATAGCTTTAGGCCTGTTAAGTGGCAGTGTGCCGAGGTGGCCATGCAAATGACTCTTTTTTGGTTACAAAACTGGGGAGAGTAATTTGCGCAGCAGCAAGGGATGACTGTAGCATAACACTCACAAGGAGTTGCCTATACTACTGATTCATCACTTGGCCTATTGAAGCTTTTGAGACTGCCTTACACCTGCACCTCAGTAAGGTGCAGCTCTCAGGTTGGTTGGATATGAGAAATGGCTCTGTCAAATGCCCCCTTCAGATTACATGAGTGCGTTTGAGCCTTCAGGGGCTTGCAGGACAGTTTCCTTTGATGTCTCTAAACATCAGTGTAAGGAGGGGAGGCTTCCTCTGGGTGGGGCAGAGTTAATTAATATAGAAACCTCTGTGTGCCTCCTAGAGTTTGTAGCCACGTTTTCATCAGTCAGAGAGAAAAAAAACTTACCTGCAGAGGAGTTTGGCAATCAGAGGGAATACTGTATTCCTGGCTCATTCTGGATTTGTATCCTCATTTGACTTGTAGACCTCCTTTCCTAACTTTGATTTTTAAAAGTCAGCTTGCTTATTTCCAAACTCAGTTTGGTGTTTGCTTATTTCGAAACTCAGTTAGGAGAGTTCAGATCTCCAGTCAGGTAGTGCTTTGCCACCTTAGTTTGTCTTCAGAACAGTCCTGTTCAGAACTGTTCCTGATCAGGTACTAAAAGATTTTGAAACTTTATTTTTGTATATGACAACTGCAGCAAGGATGCACAGTATTGGAAGATTCAAGTGGAACCTTAAACTGAAGACTGGTGGATAAAAATTTTGGACTTAATGGAAATGGACAAACATATGATTTTACTTAAAGAGAAATCAGTATAGTCATTTATGGATAACTGGAAACAACTCATTGACTTCCTGCGTGAGAAGGGGAATTTCAGAGCAACAAATTACAGACTTGATGGTGGATGATTTTGATACTAAAATGTTATGCTGGGGATTAAAATAAGTTATAACGGGATACTTTTAAGTATTAAAGAAATAGAATAAGAAGTTGGTTAAGAGACCATTTTAATAGGAGCAGTTATGGATATATTGTAAAGATCGTAAGTAATTCAGATGTATTGCTCTACGGTGGCTTTATATATTTTGAATTTTGTTTTTGTTTAATTTTTGTTTTGTAGTTTTGAGTTTCTTTTTGTGGTTTTAAGAAAAATAAAAAAAATAAATGCAACACCTTCATCTAAAAAAAACCCTGTACTTGCTCTTCCGAACTCAAGGCCACATACTCGGCCTGTGTCACTGTGTACACAGGCTACAAGAGCCTTTTGGGGGGGGGGCTCTAAGTGGAGCTCCTCCACCAGAGCTTGTCTCCCCGTCTCCTCCCTTTTGCTTCTGTGTGGAGCTCTCTGGTGGAGGGTCAGCCTGGCCATCTGGTTCAGCTCTGAGGCTCCTGGAGATGATGGGATGGTGGTGGAGGCAGCTGGGTGGGGCAGCAGATTGGGAGAGGGTGTTGCCTGCAGAGGTGGCCGGATTCAAGGCCAGCCAGAGGGATGCTGGGGAGAAAGAGGGAAGTGCAGGATGAGACGCTGGTGAAAGGGAAAGAAACAAGAGTGGTCCCACTATGAGAAGTGAAGGGAGAAAGGACAGCAGAGGAGCCTGGGGAGGGGGAGAGAGGAGGGCTAAGAAGCAGAGCATCCTAGCTGGGATGGGGGAGGATGAAACTGAGAGGGAAGAATCATGGATCTCTTTCTCTTCATTTCTCTTGCCACCCATCCTTCAGGATTGTAATTTAGTCAACATGTTGAGAATAATTAGATTATACTTTCTTTTGCAAAACAGCAGTCCTCGGAGTTCCTAGAGTGAGAGGCATACCAATTTAAAGAGTCTTGAAACTATTACTGATGTTGGTGTGTGCCCATGTCACACTCATGCGGTCTAGGAGGCTTATTCAGCACAACCCCCCATTTATCTGTACCCTTTCCCTCTACCTCTGCTTCTGGGTGCCTGTTCTCTTTAGCGTTTGGCCAGAAATCCTCCTGAAATTAAGTTCATAATCAAAGTGCATGAACTGTAAACTTGTACAGTTTATCTCAGTAGCAACGTCTTGTTTTCTGAACCTCTGTGTTATAGCCTTTACGGATTTTTTTCTGGACCTCTCTCTGCCTCTTAAGAAAGTATTATGTATACTTTTCATCTAAGGGTTCCCCAAATGGTTTAGAGAAGAGATGAGGAAAAGGTTGCCTGTCCCGGGGGGCTTACAGTCTAAGAAGAAACACAAGGGAGACCTCAGCAGCAGTACAGCCCTTGGCAGGGAGGCTCTGCTCCATTGAATGATGACAGTTGCTCTCTCCCTGCTAAAGTTAAGAGAGCCACCACTTTAAAAGGCGTCTCCTTGTCCTTAGGAAGTCTTTATTTGGTGTAAACATGTGGGGGGGGAGGCCAAGGACTCCCATGTAGAACGAGGCCCCCCACGGCTTTGTTCGTTTTTTCCTCATGGGGTAGCCTGGACACTGACATCTCTTCTTTTCTCCTTGCAGGGTTGTGAAGGAGGAAATTTCAGATGACAATGCAAAACTTCCTTGCTTCAATGGCCGGGTGGTGTCTTGGGTAAGCAGGCACCTTGACGTGTGTGTGTGTGTGTGTGTTCCTCTGCACAAATCCCTGCAATTAGCCATGGAAGTTGATCCACTTGGCTGCGGGGCTGTGTGTGCTCGGTGAGTGTCATATCCCACCCCACCCCTCTGCCTGCTCTCGACAGGGGGAGCGGACCTCACAGGAGCTAGAGAAGGGCATGTCCCAACCACTCACATGACAGTCAGGATTTCCCATAGATTTTTGGATGTAAAATTCACATGGGTTTCCTTATTCATGTGTTTTTTCTCTCTCCATGGAATAAGTCAAGAGTCTTTTTTTGCTTCTTAATCCATGAATGGAGTTATTCGTGTGGGTTGAATGTATGGTTGGCAACTCACATAATTGTCTGATATCCTTGAATTTTGAGTCCTCAGAGCAGGTGAGATGATATCCTGCCTAGACTATCTTGAGAGGGGGGCTGCTCATTTTCTCAGGCCTTGAAACTCCTGCACCTTTCAGCAGATATGCTACTGGAATACGTGCAAACACATGAAGACCATCAAAAGGGTGGGAGGGTATTATGCACAGGGCAAATGCGTCCCAGCCATTGACTTCCCTGGACATTAGAGGCAGGTTTTACTCCCCCCTGAGGATGACTGAAACCCTTTAATTTCTCCCACAGTGGCTTTCCTTGACTGCCAAAAGACATATTCATAGAGCTGTAGTCAGAAAGATTGTTGCAGTGGAGGCTAAACTTGCTCTCTTCTGGAGAACTTGGTGATTTCACCTCAACAGTGTGATTGTTTGCAGTCGTCCAACTCACAGATGTCAGTTATACACCATTAAAATAATTGCAGTGTGTCCTACTGAGTTACCTGGCTAGTTAATGATCAATATTGGTAAAAGTAGTAGAGCATTATATTAGGATAGTCATGATGGGACCACAAATATGGACTCCAATACAGAATCCTTAGAGGTCTGCTTGCATTTAAATAAAGAAGTAAACAAAGCTTGAGCTCTTATTGTTAAGTGAGAAGGGGGACAACCCTCAACACTTGATTCCATATTTCTTTCTTTAGCCATTCCTGCCAGGAAGTCTTACCAAGACTTAACTTTCAGTAGCTGAGTGTGAGATCTCCATGCTGCTCTCTCTGCCTTCTGGGCAAAACCCAAATGAGCACGCATTCCTCCTTTTCCTTTTACTTATTTCAGGGGTCCTGCACATTTTTTCCTTCCATGTTTTCATTGAAAAAGATTCTAACTTTTCTAAGGTTTGTGTGCATGTCACACTCTTCCTTTGCAGTTTGAATGAAGGATTCAAGTACATGCAGATTTCTAGACAGGCATGGTGTATTCCAGTTGCAGAATGTGTAGTGTCTAGGCACAACCTTTTTGGCCTTGCAAGTATGGCTCTGCCTCAGAACATCTGTTTTCTAGCAGGATAGCTGAACCCTCCAAGCCAGGAGTGGCCTCATCCTTTGTGCATTGTGCCTGTTGCCTCCTGCTCCTATGCTCCCCCCCCCAGTGACTTTGGGAATTGTGTTTTGCTGAGGCCAGACAGTGACGAGCTATTTCAGGAGCCTGACTCTAATTTTAGGAAGGGGGCAGGGAGAGCGGACTCCTGACCAGACAGCTCAGGGATGAGGAATTCTGGACTAGTCCTGAGATCTTCCCTCTGCCGAATCCTGACCTTAGGCATGTTGGTGGAGAGTGGATGGGTTCTCCAGGAGGCTCCTCCAACCAGATGCTCCTGGAGAATGGCTGGGGTTACCCTGTTTCCCGATAATAACTTCTGTAGAATTGCTTAGGCTTTCCTTTTCTTGAGTGGTGCTGGGATAGTATTTTTAGCAAAAAATAAATAAATACTGCCTTTTCGGAAGATGCAGTTAGCAAGTTCTCCTATTAGAACTAATCATTCAGTAAGGAGTTTAGTGCCCTGAGTTGGCACTTCTTACTGGGATTTGGGCTGTTGAGTATCACACTTGGTACTGATGTTAAAGTTGAATTTCAAAGGGTCATCTTGACTTCTCACAACACAGGGATGCTCTTGTTTATGATAGTGCTGCTAAATAGATGTCAGACTAACAGGCTGCTGAAATATTTTGTAAGCTTTTAAACTTGAGCTCTTCCTCTGCCCCTCAGAAATAGAAAACATTCTCATGTCCCTAGGCTGGCTTGTCATTCTGCATTCTTTCTCCCTCCAGCTGGTGTCTGCGGAGGGGTCTCATTCGGACGCTGGCTCAGTCTGTGCCGATAACCAGCCGGAGCTGCCACCTTCCATTGAGCGTACTGGAGGTATCGGGGACTCCAGGCCTCCTTCTTTTCAGTAAGTTAATGGGGGTGCAGTGAACAGTCTTAGTCATGGATTTCCTTCTGGCAGTGGGCTCAAAATCCCATTTCTCTTTAAACTGAGATGAACTAGGCCCTTGGTTAATAGAAGTAGTAGGAAGTCCACATTCAGTTCCTAACTCATGCGAAATGGTGAAACCAGTTAGCCTTCTGACTGAGGGCTCTCATAATTGACTCAGTAACTCACTTCCAGTCTGACCTTCCCATACCACCAAGCTGTCACCTGTACAACTTCTAGAGGGGTTCAGTGTCAGAGGCCATATTTTGCATGATTCGTTCCCTGGCATTAGCAGTTAAAATGGCTCTCGGGTAGCACAGCTGGGAAGGACTCTTGCCTGAGATCTTGGAGAGCTACTGCTAGTTGGAGTCGGCTCCTCCAGGCTAGATGGATGCCACTGGTCCACCCAAGACAGCTTTGTATCATGGCACCTGCTTGCAACAGCTGCTGCTAACATCTTATTGCTACTGCACATGATTGTCTGATACTATAAACCTCACATTGGCCCAAGCCCTACTCCAGAAGAGATGGAGGAAGGTACACCACCAACTGCTTTCCTACTTGAAAAAACAGGTGTAGTATTGGTAGAGCATCTGAAATTGCAGGATATTTCTACCATGTATCCCACTGGAGTGTTGTAGGGATTGTAGGTGTTGGGGGCAGACCTGGGACCATTGGCAGCATTATGCCAATAACATATTTGGGTGTTGCTGGGGGATCTCTTTTCAGCTTCTTGGTTGTGTTAGAGACCTAAGTAATTACTGACTTAAAGCTCTAGCCTATTTAAATTTGCAAAAATGCAGACCTTTTTCTGGACTGCATCATTTCAGTGAGGGTAGGGGATGTTCACTTATGGGAATGTTCTCCCAAAAACATTGTAGGTGAAAAGGAAAGCAGGAAGAAGGGTTAGTCTTCACCTTGGAATGCTACAGTCGTTTTTCATGTACAGAAAGAAAGGGTGGAAGGGAGCCTGAGTTTTTAAGTGGGAGTATTCAGATACGCAACACTTAGATACACAATACTGAGTCTTCTGTTGTTTTTGCTCAAAGACTTTTGCAAAGGAACATGCAATTCCTAACCAGGAAGACTTGCCAGCATGCATTTGGCATGTTGAATTGATGCCACACATAAGCATCAGGCTGCCTTGAGCAAACCTGAAAGAGTGTGTGCGCATGAGCATGCACAGTTTTATATTAGACGTGTTTTTTATTTTGCAGTCCCAATACTGGAGGAAGTCGGGAGAACCTGGATAATGAGACAGAAACTGACTCAGTGGTGTCGATACAGAGGGAGCGACCACGCAGGAAAGATGGGCCTGAGCATGGTGGGTTGGTTTTCTTGAGCTCAGCTGACTACGTTAGCAGCCTTGTGCTCTCCATTGCCCTGAAGCTTGGGCACTGGGCTCTGTTGTAGACCAGTAGCACGAGGACAAAGGGATCACTGTGGGATATCCATGTTCACTGCCTCCGCCCCATTGCGAGGAACTCAGTCTTCTCCTGCAGTCTGCTATGCCAGCCCCATGGCCCCTCAAGGTCCGCCTTCCCACAAAGCTGTTCATGTGCCAGATGGGCAGACAGACACGGCTTTCTCCTGAAATGGAGGCGACAAATTGACCTGATAAGGCTGGGGACATGGGGATCACCAGTGCTAGAGGCACAACCCACCTGTGATCCTGCCCCAGCCTGCTTGACTTCTGGAAGGCAATTCCTTACATTGTCCCCTTTGAATGTTGATCGTTCCTTCTTTTTCTACCAGCTCCCCGGGTGAATGGAACCACCAAAGGGGAACGGCGGAGGGAACCAGGTGGCTATGAGAGCTCCTCCACTCTCATGAGTAGTGAACTGGACACTACCAGCTTTTTTGATTCAGACGAGGATGATTCCACCAGCAGGTAAGGGAGGGCAGGTGACCTGGAGGGAGCAGGTTCTGGTATGACTGGAGGCTGATAAAGAATCACTTCTTCCATTCCTTAATGCTCCTCCTTGAACTCTGCTGATGCAAGCAATTCCAGCCACTTCTTCATATCAAGTTCTGTCTCTTGAAGCAGAGAAGCCAGCTGGGTTCAAGACCAAAGACCTTTTCCACACATTGTGGCAGTAACCTTAGATTTGCAGTTGTGTGTGTGCCAGAGACAATGGGCTGCAACCACACCAGGTTTTTAAAGTGTTCCTACATTACCTTATTTTTACCTACATTACCAGTATGTTTGCTTATTGGGAGCTCCTCTCTGGAATGTACCTGCTTCTCTGCTGGTTGCTCCTGTTGGTCAGCACTCTACAACTTGTGCCTCGGAAAGCTGGTGATAAGTGGAATGGTCCTATCCTTTTTTGTTCAGGGTTCTAGATGAGGCCACCTTTGACACCTTGCTTTGATCCCCTTTTCATTGTGCCCTTTTGGACTGGTCATCTCTTGCATTTGCCTTGTAGGTTCAGCAGCTCCACAGAACAGAGCAGTACTTCCCGCCTGATGAGAAGGCCCAAGAGGCGCCGACGGAAACAAAAGGCACCACGTATTGAGCGGGTGAGGACCCTGGGGAATGTGAATGGGGCAGGGGAAGGGTAATAATATGGTTGTGTTTTAATAAGTTGAATCATAAGGAGTGGGGGGGGGGCTATTGATTTCTCCCCCTCCAGTGGCTGAATATAGAGGCTGCCCTTGGTTATGGGTTGCATGTAGATCGTGTCTTGGGTCTCATTCTGTACCTTTGTGTTGTAGTCCTCATCATTCAGCAGCATCACCGATTCCACCATGTCATTGAACATCATCACAGTTACCCTCAACATGGGTGAGTACAAACAGTTGCTCGAAACATTGTGGTCGAAACTATGGTAATTGGATTGAGTGGACAGCCAGATGTTTTGCATGAAACGAAAAGGTCCTTACTGTTGATGGTTCATAGAACCAGGGTTATGAAGGATCCAAGATGCCTCCCCCTATAACATATGTATTAGTTGTACTTAAAATCTTCCAAGACAGATAGCTGGGTTCCCCTTTCAAGCCTTACTCTCCTCCTCTCCCAAGGAATGTTCTCAGTGCAACTTGTGGTCCGCATAATTAGGGAAGTGGGTGTTCCTGTTTGCATGTTTTTAAAACACCAGAACATGTAAACCTAAATGTACACTCTTACATTATTGTTAGCTGCCCTAAACAACCATAAAAATGGTTAAATAAAAATTAATAGACCTGTAACATATTGTCATTCCTTTTGTCAGCTGTTTGCCCTTCCTACTGTTTTAGCAATTTCTGAAACCTCCTTTTTGCCCATTTGCTATGTTTTTTTCCATGTGGCCCACTGCCTATGTCCTTAGGGGCTGCATGCAATTCTTTGGCGGTGCATGGGAAAGACCAACATCAGAACAGTGGGTCCTTAAGATGGTTATGCCGCGGAACTGCTGCTGAAACCCATCTGATGAAAAAAAATAGTGCTTCAGAAAGAAGACACTTTAGTCAATCCTGGCAGTGCTCAAGCAGGACAACTTCTTGTCAGTAATAGACCTTTCCATAACCTACCTCCATATCAGCCTTCACATGGGACACTTCTGCAAACTGTTTATGCCAGAAGTACAGCCATTTAGCTTACCATTGTCCTCCAGTCTTCTCCAAGGCTCTTCATCTACAAGGGATCGTGGTATTCCCATATCTCGACAACATCCTGATCCACTCTTGCAATCAGCAACAAGGGATCAAAGATGTTTGGTGAACCATAGTGTGCCTTCAGCAGCTCAGCTTTGTGGTCACCTCATTGATTAGGTCACCTCACCTAATCTCCAGTTAGGAGATAGAGCACCTTGGACTGATCCTAGACACTAGACAAAGGTGTCAAAAAGGTTCTTCCTTTCTGTGGAATTTTCTGTCAAGATCATCAGCCTTATCCACCTCAGTTCTGAAGGCCTCTTGAACAGATGTCTTAGCTCAACTCCTGGGAAGGTAACCTCATGTCAGGAAGTAATCATGTGGGTGGGGTTACAAGCAATCAACCTCCAACACCATTCCAAGGCCTGAAAGCCAGCAAGACACATCAACTATTGCAGATCTCCCTATCCGACCTAGAAAAGGGCACACTTCAGAGTTAAAGAACAGATATTTATGAAGTAGTTATTTGAGCTCTAATGCCAGGTGTCAGCTACTGCAGCCATTCGGAGACATCTTCAAGGGAGGACTATGTCTTCATCAGCACATTTTAAGGTGTATAAGGTGGCTGTTGAAGAATTTGAATTTCCTCCTTTTTTTCCCCAGGAGCTTAAATGGGAGCTTCGTATGGAATGCTGGGATTCATGCCATGTAGGAGGCAACATATGTGCAGGATAGAGAGACATGAGAAGGGGCAGCGTGTAGAGATGAGAGCAGACACTCTATCCCCGTGTCCATTGGAACCCAAACCAGTCCCCACACTATTGCCTAAGACTTTAGCACAGTGGTTATCACATCTTTTAGAAACCCTGGAGCAGCTATTTTCAACCAGCAGCATAAATAGCTCTTGAGAGAAAGTCATTAGTAGGGCCATTGGGGGAATGTGAGCCCCCCACCGGCAGCATGGTGTGCCTTGTCAATTGTCCAAAAACTGATGATGTGCCATGAGATGAAAAAGGTTGAAAATTGCTGGCTGCTGCCTGATTTATAAATACCAAAGGGTATGATGATGATTGGGCAGCAATGCTCCCCCTAGTAGCAGCTTGTTTACTCCGTCATGCACATAGCCTCATTTGCCCTGTCAGTTTTGCAACACAACAAAAATTGGGTCATGCCGCACTGATGTGTCCCAGACCCATAGTTTGAGAACTGCTGCTTTAGCAGAAGTAGGTTTGCCTTGACGACTATGAGAGCAAGAATCTTGTATTCTCGGGGTTCTGCAGAAGCTACCAGTTGCAGCCATGAAAATTCTGAGCTCAAATAATTCATAAATATCTATTCTTGATTTCTGAAGCCTTGTTTAAAAAAAACAAAAAAACACCAATAACTATATATTAGTATTCCTTCAAACTAGCTAATGGGCAGATTGGATTAATTGGATGCCTCCCTTTGGTTGACTGCTGGTCTAATTATGTACCTTTTCTTCAGAGAAGTACAACTTCCTGGGCATCTCCATTGTTGGGCAGAGCAACGAGCGAGGTGATGGTGGCATTTACATTGGCTCTATCATGAAGGGAGGTGCTGTGGCAGCTGATGGAAGAATTGAACCAGGAGACATGCTACTCCAGGTACTTATTTTATTGCCAGAGCTGTGACAGTAGGAGAGGCAGGTATACAGGAGGCCTTGCCTTGAATGAGAGAAGTTATGCTCTACTTGGGGCCTCTCTTCTGCGTCCATTATCCAAGGGGATAACTGTAAGGGAGCCCAAACGTATGGCTGCATGTGGAACATTGTGCACAATTCTGGTTGCACCATCTCAAAAAGGATGTCATAGAGCTGGAAATGATACCAAAAAAAAGGGCCACCAAAATGTTCAAGGAGTTGGCGCACCTTTCCTATTAAAGCGTTTGGAGCTGTTTACATGAGAAAAAAGTACATTTTGTAAAGACTTGTGTACAGTGAGGCAAAGATAATTTTTTCTTCCTCTCATAATAGTAGAACAGGGATCTCCAAACTACAGCCCGGCAGCCACGTCTAGCCCACTATTCAATTTTATTTGGTCTGCAGCAACTTTTCTTTGGTCAGAGCATTCACTAATGTTTGACATTTTTTACTCGCTATATATCATTTCTCAATTTAAGCCGACATTGTTTCTTCTAATGTTTCTTTTATTCTGAATCTTACAAAAAAAAAGGTCCAAGTAAAATTTATTCATTCATTTAAATTCCATTTACTCATTTAATAAACTGATTTTTTTTTCAGCCTGCAAAAATGTGTAAAAGGCATGATGTGGCCCTCGTACTGTGAAAAGTTTGGAGACGCCTGTAGTAGAATATGTTCCATTTGTGCTGCTGCCCATTTTGATTCCTTTGTGCATTTATGCATTTGGCATGCTGCTTTTCTTCGCAGGTGAATGATATCAACTTTGAGAACATGAGCAACGATGATGCTGTGCGAGTGCTGCGGGAGATTGTGCACAAGCCAGGGTAAGTGGCCCTTCCTCCCTTCCCCTGAGTCCCATGGCTTCTTTCTGGAACTGATCACTTCCCAAACCACCTTGCCTCTTGCAGTGCAGACTTGGCAGCTGCTAATGCAAGCAAGTGCTTAGTTTTGAAGCAGCGTCCCCTTGTGGCCTGTTTGTATGTCCACCCTGGTATGCTGAATCTGCAGTGTGGGCCCAGAACACAGTACCTGGAGGATAGTTGAACATTTTAGATCAGGAAGCACAGCTGTACTTAAAAGATGGAGGCCAAGGCTGCACTTGTGCTGTGTGAACAGAGGGCAAAGATAAGGGCATTTGCAGCCATCACCCATTTAATTCCAGGCACATTATGGGGGAGCTGCAGTTTGAGGATGTTGCTGACTCAGGGTGACAAGTCGTCTGGCCCTGACCTTTGTTTCCCCTCTGAGGCAAGTCATAGTTTCTCAATCATTTTCCTGTTTGGTTCTCTTAGAGTATCCCAGTGCTGAACTCCAGTGAGATTACATGGGAAGCTGACATGAGTCAGGTCAATGGCCCATCTAGGCCAGGATTGTTACACTGGCTGGCTGAAGCCCTCCAGGATTTCAGAGAGGGGTCTTTCCCCAGGCCTACCTACCTGAAGATGCCAGGGATTGAAACTGGTACACAGTGAAAGCAGGTGCTCTATCACTGAGCTACAGTTCTTCCCCAAATGTCAGAGCTTGAGGACCCTTTCAGAAGACCCAAGGAAGAATTCATTGGGGGGCAATCCTTTAAGTTCTTTGGCCCCCAATCCATTTAAGAATTTAAAGATAAATGGAAATGCCGTTGTGGGCAACCACTCTGTCAACCAGACTTAGAGGATTTGTTATCACTAACAGTGACTGTCTTTCTGTTGCAGGCCTATCACATTGACAGTTGCCAAGTGTTGGGATCCCAGCCCCAGAGGCTGCTTCTCATTACCCAGAAGTAAGTGAATTATGCAGTTACTTGCTATCTTTTCTTGAACGTTGCATGGTGGCATGCGGGAGGGCCAGTTTATATAAAATCCCACGTTTTTTCTAGATTGTACTTCTGCAGGCGCGGAGGTGCAAGTCTAAATGCGCCTTTTGGGGGTATGAGTCCTTGGGTCTAGAAAACTTAGCATGTCAGGGAGAAGGCTTCCAAGATGCTAATTGTTCTACACACAGAAATATTTTTACATGCTGCCCCTTGCCTGCAGCTTGAAATGAGCACCCGTCCTGGAAAAGCTTTACTGCTTCATTCCGATGAATGTATAAACTGGCTTAGAGTGCCTGGGAAAGAGAGGGGATTCTGAATCCTTTTTTGTGAACCTCTGCCTTGCTGTCTCTCTCTCTTGCTCTCTATCCCTGTCCCCTTCTGCTGTCTCATGCCTACTCAATTCTCTCCTTCCACATAACACATAATAAAAGCCCAGCTGGATCAGTCCAAAGGCCTCCAGCTTCTTGTATCTCACAGTGGCCTGCCAGATGGTTTCCCATTAGTTCTCCATCCCAAAGGAACATAAGAAGATCCCTGCTGGATCAGGCCAAGGCTCTTCTAGTCCAGCTTCCTGTATCTCACAGCAGCCCACCAGATGCTTCAGGGAGCACACGGGACAACAAGATACTTGCATCCTGTTGCCATTCCCTTGTGCCTGGCATTCTGAGATAGCCTACTTCTAAACCAGGTGGTTGCATATACCTATCACAGCTTGTCGCCATAGATGGATTTTTCTTCCAGAAATCTGTCCAATTGCCTTTTAAAGGCATCTGGGCTAGATGCCATCACCACCTCCTGTGGCAAGGAGTTCCACAGATTAATTACCCACTGGGTAAAAAAAAATTTCTTTAATCTGTTCTAACTCTCCCAACACTTAGTGGATGTACTCTGGATCTGGTGTTGTGAGAGAGGCAAAAGAACATCTGTCTGTCCACTCTACCCATCCCATGCATAATTTTGTATGTCCCAATCATGTTCCCCCTCAGGTTGATTGAAGAGCCCCAAACACTGTAGCCTCTCCTCAGAAGTAAGGTGCCCAAGCCCAGTAATCATTTTGGCTGCTCTCTTCTGCACCTTTTCTAGTTTCATTATGACCTTATTGAGATGTGGCAACCAGAACTGTACACAGTATTCCAGATATGGCCTTCCCATTGATTTGCACAATGGCATAATATTGACCATTTTAATCTCAATCCCCTTTTTAATGATCCCAAGTATGGAATTGGCCTCCTTCATTGCTGCTGCACGCTGATTCAACACTTTCCACCAGCACCCCAAGATCTGATCTGTCACAGACAGCTCTGATCCCATTAGCCTATATGTGAAGTTTTGAATTTTTGCCCGTTGCCAAAAATCGGCCCAAAATGGTTTTCATCGCGGGGAAAGCATTTAAAAAGTCAGACAACCAAATGAGAGAGTATGAGGATCATTTTTATTACACCTGTGCAGGCGGGCCAATCTCCGTGCCCCACTCGGCAGGCAGAGAAAAAGGCAAAGGCATACAATTCCAAATTATTTTTATACCCCCCCCAAGCTGCTGCTTGGTGGAAAATTACCACACAGGGGCTGGGACATGAGAAGCTCTGTGTTAACTGAGCCTTGAGAATATGCTGTGACCATTTTGATAATATAAGGAAGGCAGCTCTGCTGGCTTGAACCAGTTCTCCATCTATTGTGTAGGGCTAGCAGCACTGGATTGGAGAAGGTTACAGGCGGGGGCAAGTGAGTGAAAACAACGACAGCAAAGAGAGAAACAGTTACATACTTCAGCAGCTTTAGACTAGTGACTAAGCAAAAGTTTGACGGCAACATCCCAATGCACCTCACCTTGCTATTGTCTACATTGAAATGCATCTACCATTTTGCTGCCCAGTCCCCCAGTTTGGAGAGATCCTTTGCAGATCTCTTCATTCTGTTTTTCCCCATCAGGCAAAGTTTAGTGTCACCTGAGATAGTCACTCAATCATCTGACCAATTCCTTGCATGCAAGCAACTCTCTCTCTCAAGCACACACCCCAATATGCCCTGCCTCCTGCCCACAGGGAGAGCACCTCCCACTGCACCCCTCTTGTTGATCCTTCCTTTCTTCTTTCTCCCCCAGTTGCTCCCCAGCGGATCTGGGCTGGGCCAGACTCTCCATGCTCCGATCCGGGTGAGTCCCGGTGATACTGGGGGAGGACGGGGCTGCCCAGAGGCGCTGGGTTGGACCAAGGAAGTGCTTCTTGCAGAGGAGGTTTTCTCACCTGTCGTGTGTGTTCCCTCTAGGCGAGCCCATCCGACCCATTGACCCAGCAGCCTGGGTTTCCCACACTGCAGCGATGACCGGCACTTATCCTGCGTACGGTATGAGCCCATCCATGAGCACAATCACTTCCACCAGCTCCTCCATCACCAGCTCCATCCCAGAAACCGAACGTAAGTTCTTGTGCCCATTACATGTGCTTCCCCACCCGCTTGGCTTCCAGTCACTTGCATGCCATACCTAATAGGGGCAATACATGCACAGGGGCAAAACTCCAGGCTGAGGGTTTTAACGAAGCCTCTGACCTTTCAAAGAACACTCTTCTCTCCCAGACTGTGGACAGCTTTGGCAGGGATGTCTGTGTTGTCTTCTATAAAGGAATGTTTTTTGGAGCTAGAGATTTCAAATGGGAGGAGGAAGAGGAGAGGACTGGAGGCAGTACCTAGAAGGACCTGCAGCAGCAGGAGAGGCTCGGCAGAACCCAGTGGGGCTGTTTAGCAGAAGGCAGCAGGCTTGTTGATGTGACTACTTATCAGAGGACGATGAGCCCTGCTGTGTGTGTATATGACCAATAATTGTACGTCCAGTAATTGAAAGAAGATAAGAAACCCCTGTGGAACATGATATGATCCTGGCTTTGGCTCCCTTGGGCATCGTCTAGTGTTAATCTTTGATATGCACAGTTGGAGTGCTCTCCTTCCTAGAGAGGCGTCATGGCCTGGGTGGCTTGAGATAATGAACAGTGTGCAGCCCTGAAATGTCCTGGAGCCCTTATATTTCCTTATAAACAGTGCTTGTAGACTGAAGCTGAGAAAATCTTGAATCAGTAGCCCCAAGGCAACTTCAAAAAAGTTGGATTTTTCAAATGAATGCCGATGGTGGAGGATGTTGGGAGCTGTGATGCTGTGGGTGGAAGAATTTGTCTCTGTTCAGAAAGGGAGCTCAAGAACAAGAAGACGACCAACTGGAAGTTGAATGCAGCGTCTGAGACAGCTGCCATGCAGTGCTGGCCTCCGATTGGGTATTGGCCAGAGCCTGAAAATTCAGCCCTTGGAGCCGGGACCTGTCCTCTGTTGTAGAGCCCCACAGATGTGGATTATGCTATATAAACAATCAAAAGAAGAATTCTGGGAACCTCTGCTGTTGTACCATTGTAGGCGAAGCAGATGCAGGCCTCATCTGTGATTGGATGGTAACCTTTTAACGGTAAAAGGTTAAAGGTAAAGGTTTCCCCACGACCGAATGGTCTAGTCGTGACTGACTGTAGGGGGAGGTGCTCATCTCCGTTTCTAAGCCTGTAGAGCCGGCGTTTGTCCGAGGACAAGCTTCCGTGGTCATGTGGCTGGCATGACTCTACGCTGTAGCGCACGGAACGCTGTTACCTTCCCACCGAAGTGTTCCCTATTTATCTACTCGCATTTTTACATTTTGAACTGCTAGGTTGGCAGGAAACCATAATAAGCCCCATAATAAGCCAGTTTGAGTTTTCTAAAGGAAGCATGACAACAGATGGCTGGATTGTGATGGAGACTGTGGCAAGACTATAACTGACTGTTTGTAGCAAGAAGACAAGCAGTAGCATGAACGTTCGGGTCCTGAGGAGGAGTATAGAAGAGTCTGGTCAGCTAATTCAAGGCTTCCAGGGTGTGCCTGTGCTGTATTGTTCCCTGGCCCCATCCCTCTGTGTGTGGCACCTCCATGTGCTCCTTTGCCTTTCCGTCCCCTTTCATCTCTGCCTCCCTTCCCTCCGTCCCACTTGCAGGCCTCGATGACTTTCACCTGTCCATCCACAGCGACATGGCCACCATCGTCAAAGCCATGGCCTCCCCAGAGTCGGGCCTGGAGGTACGTGACCGCATGTGGCTGAAGATCACCATCCCCAACGCTTTCATTGGTAAGATGCAGCATCTCCTCAGGAAGGGGAGGGTGGCTTGTTCCGCTTCGGTCTTCCACAGGAAGTAACAGTTTAGCCCAGTGCTTTCCAAACTGTGGAACACTACAGTGTTCCCTGTAGTGCCGCCATGCCTTATTGGGAGCCCCTGGAGGTCACCTCCAGGTTCAGTCAGGCCAGCGACCCACTCCATTGGCTTCTGTGGGCCCCAGAATTCCCTGCAGAAGTGATGGTAAGCAATTTTGTTTTGTGAATGCAAATTCTGGTCACTTCTGTGGAGCATTCTGGGTCCCGCGGAGGGGGGCATTCTGGCCAGTGGTGGCTCAGCGTAACCCAGAAGCTGGCCACCATGTCCTTCTTACCGTGCCCCTCTGAACCAACACTATATCATCGCATAGCGTTGTTCTTAGGAGAACTATGAAAAAACGTTCAAAAAACTGACAGTGGTGCAGCCATATGTATTTTGTAGACAAATGACACAAATAGATGGGGCGAGGGTTGCAGTGGGCACATCTTCCTGGATGTAAATCCCCCTGGACTTGGTAGGGCTTACTTCAGAGTAAGCATGCTTTGGAGCACTCTTCCTTTCTCTCTTTTCAATCTGTTGTCACCATCCACCTTTTCTCGTCTGCCCACTCAGCCCACAGCTGAAATTCAAATTCTTACTGGGACTCGGGCTGAAATGGACAGTCTTTGGCTCACCCCCCCCTCAAGGCACCATGTGTGCTTTTCAGTGCACAGGGACCTCTCTGAAGATCGTGACTCTCCCTCCTTTAACCCTTAAATTCTTTAGGAAGCAAAGCATTTGGGGGGGGGGCGTATTTGCCACCTTTGATGTTTGTGCTAAATTCTTCAAATAAATAAATTTTTGAACCTCTGCAAACTTTTGGAGTTTGAACTTTCTATCCTATTTGTTCTATTTAAAATATTTTAATCCTGTATTTACAGGTAAGAACCCCTCAAGTTAGTGAGCTTCCAATTTTTTTAAATCAATTTCAAACAAACAAACAAAACCCAGTGGTGTTCCGGAGAGGAAGGCCTATGAGTGTTTTAGAACTTAAGCAACTCATGTGGGCACAGGTGATCCTTTAAGGGTAATTGGGTCGAGATTGTGTAGGGCTTCAAAGGTCAGTTCCCACTCCTTCAGTGGGGTCTAGAAACAAACAGTATGTTTGATGCAAGATAAATTTTAACCTCTCACTGGGCTTCCACTCAAATCCAGGCAACAACATTGTGAATCATTTACTGTTTCTGAACCACCTTCAAGGGTCGAAGCATGCAAAGCTTATGTCAGTCATCCAATCTGGATGTGATTCATGCATGTGTGATCATGCTTGTGTAGGTGGGCCTGTTTTGGCTAAAATCCTGTTGGCACGGGGTGGGGACTTTAAAAGTAGACCCACTATCTGCCTTGAAACAATGTGACATGGTGATGTAACACTGTTTGCATTGTTTTGGTGGGAAAATTGTGGCTGCCAGGAAGATGGCCACTTCAGCAAAATGAGAAAAAGATGGTGAAACAATTAAAACCCGTCCTAAATTCAGTCATGAGTACTCCCAGGAGAACTTTAGGTTCAGTCTTAGTTCTCTTCGGTGATGATTTCCATGACTAATAAAATAGTGCAGAATGTTGGCTTTCTTTGGCTGCAGACCTGTACACCCTTACCTGGAAAGGAGTCTTATTGTACACAGTGAGGCCTACTTCCAAGCCAGGGTGGATAGATTCAGGACGCACATAGAAACCTTTGGATTCTGTGGCATACCACATGAATGAACCTGCCTGCATGTAGCCCATGCAGCAGAAAACCTGACTCGACTTGCCTTGCAAATCTCCTTCAACTCCAAGTTTTCCTTCCCTCTTCCTAGAACCACCTGGTGTCCCCTCTGGCCCCTGTTATGTCCTAATTTATTCCTACTGCTGTGTTTCTTGCAGGATCAGATGTGGTAGATTGGCTTTACCATCACGTAGAGGGCTTTACGGACCGTCGAGAATCCCGCAAGTACGCCAGCAATCTGCTGAAGGCCGGTTACATCCGACATACTGTCAACAAAATCACCTTCTCGGAGCAGTGCTACTATATCTTTGGCGATCTCTGTGGCAGTACGGCCCCTTCTTTTGTAATTTGGGGGAGCGGGGTGGATTGTGAAGCAAAGTAGAAGATTGCAGACTCTGCAACATTGAAACAGATGGTGATGGTTTCAGGCTACTATGTGGAAGTAGAAGAGCATACCAAGAGTCTCAAGTAGTTTGCTGCAGTCTGACCTCTTCCTTCCTGTGTGTCATGGCTTATGGCGTGCTGGCAAAGTCACTCCTCTCTGTAGGGAGCTGTAACTTCAAAACAGTTGTCCTTGTCAGTCATAGGCATCACTTCCCCCCTTCCAGTTCCACTGGAATTTGAGAGAGAAGAGAAGAGGATATAAGGTAGCTTTGTCCCCCTTCTGATCAAAGTCTCATTCCTGGTCTAACATCTTGCCTTTTCTCTTTCTGCAGACATGGCCAACTTGTCTTTGCATGACCATGATGGATCTAGCGGCGCCTCTGACCAGGATACACTGGCTCCGTTACCCCATCCTGGAGCTGCCCCCTGGCCCATGGCTTTCCCATACCAGTTTCCACCTCCTCATCCATACAATCCCCATCCAGGATTTCCAGATCCAGGCTACAGCTACGGAGGGGGAAGTGCAGGCAGTCAGCACAGTGAAGGTAAAAGTGCCGTGGGCGGGACAGAAAACAGAACTTTCTCTTGTACTGTAAAAGAACAAAAAATGTCACCAGGTTTCAACACGACGGTCTCTCCCTTTTTTCTTTTCAATCAAATGTTACAGAAAGACTTCATCTTCTTAAGACTAAGCCACTCAGTTCCTTCTTAATGAGTTTGAGAGATGTTTCAGTTTTTGAGATGTGAAGCTCATGAAAAAGGTTGCCTGCTTCTCCCCCCTCCCCACTCCGCAATAAAAAGCACCCCTTGCAAGATGGTGTAAAACAAGAACTAGGCAGAAGATTTAGCCGAGAGGGTTAATGCCTCCGTTTGCCTGAAGATAACAACTGAAGATCTGAAGGTCGTGAGCTCGGGACTGCCGGCCCGGAAGTCTCTGTGAGCGGCAGACCTCGCAAACTGCGGCTGATTAAAAGCTGAGCTCCAGCTGCCTCGTGGAAGGAGGAGTGTGCTGAAGTCAGCTGCATCTCTGGTGAGAGCAGGGTAGCCTCATCAGCCAGCAGAAGACAGGCGGGAGGCTAAGAAAGAAGGCTAAATCCAGAAAGAAAGATCTGTATGAGTGTTGTTCTTGAAAGACAGAACATTTCTGTAAATTGTAAAAACCTTCGGGTTTATGAATAAAAGTCTGCCTATGTAAACCGCCTTGAGTTACAGTCACTAGAGAAATCTAGTGATCTTAAGAAAGGCGGTATATAAATACATTTATTATTATTATTATTATTATTATTATTATTATTATTATTATTATTATTATTATTATTATTATTATTATTATTATTATT